>VWPW01029420.1:152994-210702 GCA_013389825.1 Crypturellus undulatus
CCTCTTGCGCCCGGATTGCCTCCTTCTTTTTCTTCTTCCCTCTTTTCTCTCCTTTTTCCCCCCCGTGTCTCTTTCCCCCACACGTTCCTTTCTTTTTCCTTTCCTTCTATCTTTTCTTTCCTTTTTTTTTTTCCTTTCTTTTTCTTCCCTTTTTCTTCCTTTCTGCTCCCCTCCGCCGCCTTACCGCTTTCCCCATCCCCTCCGCGGGCGCGGCGGAGGCTTTCGCCAAACGCCGCTTTTTTCCGGCAACTTTTGTTTTTCGCTCCCCCTCGTCGCCTTGTGCCGCCGCTCCCCGCGCTGCTGCTGCCCGCGGAGCGGCGCGGAGGGAGCGGGAGCGGGAGGCGGCGGCGCCGCGCGGAGCCGCGCGCTGCGGGGGCCGCTCCGGCCGGCGCTGCTCAATGAGGGGGATTAAAACCTGACTGCGGAGAGTGGAGGCGCCTCATTGAAACGCTCCGAAATCCTTTCATCCCAGGAGGAGAAGTTTCCCACCCCTCGCGAAAAGAAAAACTCAAAAAACTAATTTTCAAGCAAACCCAGAAGAAGGGACCAGACTCACTCCAAATGGGATAATTCCCTAGGACTTAGGGACTCGGTGGCATTTGGCGCTTGCTTCACGTGTGCCGCCGCGTCCTGTCTGCTGTGCGGGGCCTTGTCGCCTGCAGCTTGTGGCCACGGAAGCTCACGCATCCCTGTATGCTGCAGCAAAACAGGATAACGGCTCCGGGAGCAGGTAGCCCCCTTTAGCCCTCCCTGCCACCGCTGCCACCTTTTCTTCCAACTTTTACAGCGCATCCCTGGCACGGACGCTCCATGTCATCCTCCTGAGTTAAAGTTTCGCATCACGCGGTTGCCATGGGATAGGTCATCCTCTGGCGTCTCATGCTTCTGTTGTCTTTGGTTGCTTTGCTCTGCTCATAACTTTGAGGTTTACCTGCCGGGAGGGCTGTCGGGAGAGCTGTGGTCATGCTGCTTTCAGCAGCAAGTTATGGGAAAATGAATATATAGGTACCCTTTTGCCTCCCCGTGAGGATTTGGTGGCAGTTGATGGGCATGCGCGATTGGTGGGATACAAACTTGTTCCTGTAGTGCATTGTGGGGGTCAGTGTTTGAGGAAGCCTGCGCTGGTGGCTACTGGTGTTCTTTTATCTACAAAATAATGTGGCTGGGGATTTTGTTTAGTATTCTAATGTAGATGTATGTGGCAATAGCAGCACTGAATTTAATAGCTTGCTAGTCATTAGAAAAACAAGTACATATTGAAATTAGGTTGGTCTCTTAAAATGCTAATGAATGCCATTAGACTTGGAGAGAGTTATTAATGTCTTCTCTTCAGCACCGTGTCATGCCTTTGTTTGGCTAGAAAGACATCCTTTATTTTATGGATGTATTTATTTCTGCTAGTGGGCCCCAAGCTTCTTTTAGTTGGGGCCTTTTAAGGCAATTTCTCTCATGCTGCCTTTGCTTTCTTGATGCAGGCGGTGCAGTCTGAGGAGCTCGGTTCTGGTGATAAACGCGAGAGCAAGACAGAACACGGGGAAGCCCGTGAAGGGCAGGCACCGAGGTCCGCCGACGCCAAAGAAGACAGCAATGTAGATCCGAGCTGTCGCAGCCTCCGCCTCCACGCGTACAGCATCGAGAGCATGACCACGGTGCAGAATGGCTGTGGAAACGGCACCACCGTTACTTGTATAGTTATGGATAAGAAAGAGCCCCAAAATCTCACTACTGCTGTCAGTCTTAATGGAGGATGCAACACCAGCAGTAGCCATGAGGAGGAGGTACAAGGTGATAAACTCAGCCCTTCAAAAATCATGCGCTTCTTCTCAACCCCTAGGAAACGAGCTAATTCCAACTCGGAGAGGCCTCGTTCTCTGATTTTGATGAGCAACTCTTCCACGTGGAATGCTTTGTCTTCCATTAGAAAAATGGGATCTTTCAAGAAGTTAAGATCTTCAGTTCTCCAAGGAATTCAAACTAGAGAATGTCCCGATATCTTAAATGAGAACAGCGCAGGAAAACATGGCTCGAATGGGGCAGTGGTGAGAGTTCAGACTAACAGGTATTCCTATTCGGGGCCTTTACATGATTTCCAGGACGCAGTGGATGGTTTAGCTTCCGATTGCTCCGATGCTGAGGAAGGCGATGATTCTTTTCTGAGGAATACTCACCGCTCACGCAGCATCAGGCGGGCTTATGGTGTTGGCCGCATAAATTTGCTAGACACTGATAAAGCTCAGAGTAATCACAAATGTACTAGGCCAACATCTCCTGCTGTCTCAGAGCCAAAGATCTGTGAAATTTTAGTGAAAGATTCTGAAAATAACAGGATCATCTATCGGAGAAGCAAAAGTTCAGACAATTTAAACTTCCTGAAAAAAAGCTCTTTCAAACGAAAGTCCACCTCAAACCTCACTGATCTCAAGACAGCAAATGAAAAGCAAGTGCCCCAAAGGACAATAAGTGCTACTTCGACCGACTCGGACAAAGCCAGTGGAAACTCTGAGAGAAGGTCCAAGCGATGGAAGAGCCCTATCAGGGCAAAGGATTTTGACCGAGTTTTGAAGCTTGTAAGCAACGTTACAGATGTGGCATGGAAGAAGGATGGCCCTAAGAACACAGATCCTTCTCTCAGCGACCAGTTGCAGAGAACCAGGCCAAACAGCAGGCTGCACGATGACTACTCGCGTAGGGTTTCCAGCAGCACAGATCACGACAGGAAGAGGTGCACCTCCCCGGCACCGAGCCCCGACTCCACCTCGCCTGGGACACCTTCCTCACAAAGCCCCACAGTTCCTGACGGTACCGAGGCTGCAGTGAACGTAGCTGCCGCTGAAGACGGAAGTGTCAGCACATCATCAGGGATCGTAGATTCACCTTCTCCAATTGACATCGGTTCGCTTCCTAATGAAGTGTTTTATACAGACTCGGATGAACTGAAAGCTGCTTCCCAGTTTGCATACGAAGCTGAAAATCTTCACATTCCTGCCAGGCCAACTGCTCCTAAACCGCAAAGCCCCAGTGCAGAGAAGGTCAAGTGCAATATGAATTTCCAGTGCCCAAACCACCACAGCACTTTGTCTCTGAGCTCGATGGAAAGCGAGGAGAGGATGGAGGTGCCTGGGCCGAAGCTGGGGAGGAATCCTGTTTGCTTCCAGGACTCTGTGCAGACTGTGTACTATGACGATGGAAATGAAGACAGTGGCATAAGCAGTCACTCTCAGCTGAGCCTCAACTTAGCCTCTGGTGCGGAAGAAAAGAAGGAAGAGGTAAGAAAGCAAGCGACCTCCTTTAGAAGTTATATGTATATGTATTGGGTTTTGTCTTTATTAATGCAAAACAATTCAAAACAACCTGAGAGCTGATGGATATTACAGCTCGTTATTGCTAAAATATGCTGACAGCAATTATTTCTTTTAATATATTCTCTTTGGAAGCTAACGTCAAATTATTTTCCTTTGTGCATTAATATCAAAGCAAGTTTTGGCAGCAAAGCGACTCATGTACGTTTTCAAGGGCAGTTTATAACCCCCTGCAGTTACACCATCTTGTCATGTGGTCTCGACAGATTTCACCAGCCTAAGCAAGGTCTAACTATTTCTTCTAATCTGAAAGATCTCTAAAGAAGCTGTGGATGCTAAAAGTGGTGTTGATTCAACATACAATACTTTTTCTGTAGAATCCTTGCAGGATGTGGTAATATTTGTAGCGCAGCATGGTGTGCAAGATACGGAATAAACCAAATACTGGGCTGTTAGCAGTGTTCTCCCTGTGTCCTGATGGCCGTGCTGGGTGTAAGCCATTTGGATGCTTGCCTGCGTATTTCAGAAAGCAGTGCTCTGCGTGATGGGCTTAATATGTTGCCACTGACAAACCAGAGAAAATACCAGCTTTTCTGTGTCTCATTTCCAGTTTCACGCTATGAGTAGATAGTAGATATACTGCAGCATCTCGGGGGTAAGTTCGGGGAATAAAGCTGCGTCTTCCTCTCAAAACACTGGGGAAAAAGCATGTGGGTTGGCCCTGGAGAAGATGCAGTGGTTTGGCAGTGCCAGTGAAGAACTGTCACTAGTGTCCTGCATGAGTTTAAGTGTCCACGGCTCACCTCAGGTTAGCTAAAAGTGTCTCATATCCCAGGTAAAAATGAGAAAAAAAGGCTATTATTACTACTGCCGTTCAAACTTGAGCCTTTCGTGCTGTATAGTCTTACAATGTGTGTGAAGCCATCTTACCTTTTAATGCCTGGTGTAGGCTTTACAAACTAAATACAAACAGTTACAGAAGTTATAAATATTGTCATTATACTGGAGAAAAGCAAGCAATTATTTACTATGGTGCTTGAAACTACAGTAACATTTGAAAAATATACCAAAATATTAATCTGTGTTGGGGCTCTGCGATTACTCCTCATCTGGAGTCCCCCCGTTGCCACAGCTCCCTGTCTTTCTTTAAAAACTTACTTGAAGAGTATATGCAAGGAGATGCTTTTACATTGCCAGAGAGCCCTGTCGTGCCAATTGGATTTCTCAGCAATAAAATGGGGAAATAGTTCCCTGGTAGAATTAATGCTACTCACCTACCATCTAGTGGTGATCTGTGTTCATGACACAATCAAGCAGCATCCGGCTTGTCCCCCACCTGCTCTCCCAGTAAATCAGTGCTGCCTTTCAGGAGTTTTTAAGTGGTTGCCTAAATTGGTTGGATGAAAATTTCCACAATTTTAGCTTTAGCACTGCATTCTTCTATCACCCAGCATGAACTTTAAACTTCCTCTTTCTCTTATATTTTGGGTGAATTGTCAGGACGTTGTGTCACTGTCTTTAGCCCCACCTGAAGGGTGCATCCCTGAGCTGTGGCCCTCGGTGGTATGAACTGGAAAGCGCTTTCTCCTTTCATTTCCTCAGAGAGTCTGCTTGCTCCGTGACTCTTCCTTGCATCTGTCAGCGCGGAGGTGGCTTGGTACCAACGATTCCATCTCCTTATGCCAGGATATTTTTCTTTTCACTGAAGTTTATTCAATTGAAGGCACTTCTGTGAATGCCACATATAAATACAAAAAGGTCACTGGGGTTTAAATGTTTGAGAATTACTTGTTTTTAGCTCTGTCTCACACCCCCATGTTGCAGAAAATTGTTTGTCGACAGTCATTCTGGGCAACCGTTTGAATGGTAATGCTGAGGAATGGTAATGCTGAGGAATGCAAATCCAAAACTTAAGACTTTATCAGCACCTAAAATACACGATGTTCATGGACAAATCTTCAGTTTCCACATTTCACGCATCTCGTTTTATATGTATTCCATGTAAAAACAGCATGTAGCACAGCACAGCCACTCAAAGCTTTGTGGCTCGGAGACCTTGTTTAATGCAAAGGTTCCAGTGTGCCAGTCAGGCTCAAAGCTGCTCTCAAAGGCCTGGCTGCAGTAGTTGGAAGCAAAACTAGTGAATTCCTTTACCCACTTATTTAGTAGATTGGTTGGCAAATGAAGCTTTGAGACTTTGTTAATCTCTGTGTATTTCCAAATGTGGAAACTGTTTCCATATTGCATTTCTTCACCAACAGTGTAAAGCTGCTTTTGCAGTATTCACACACATATATCCATTGGCCTGAATTTCTACCTTTTTTTTTTTCTCCCCCAATGTGATCTGGGCTTGAGATCCAGTTCCCGCTGTCAATTTGTTGGCATTTTTTGTTGGAATACAAGACGTCCCGAAGCTCATCCATGCCAGGCGCTGGGGCTGCCGGAAGTCGCTTCCCAACCAAGAGCTAATTGAAGGGTGCAAGGGTCCCTGCCCCAGCTCTGCTGAACATGAGTGCTCTCCGGTGACACGAGTCACCACGGGCTGCCACGGTCCACGTCTTCTTCAGCTCTGCTTCATGCCGCATGCAACATGTTGGTTTTAAATAGCACCAAGAGATGATTAAGTACAATTTCTGTGTTTAGACTGTTTTTTTGTTGTCTTTGCTTTCCCAAAGAAGAGCTCCATATTACTGTGAATCATGAAAACTTAAATCTTGTTCTTTGGCCTAGCATGTGTCAGTGGTGAACGCGACCTAAACAAACACTCTGCTGAATTTGTTACTGAAAAGATAACCAGTTTTTTTTGGATATATTGCTTAGATTTTCACAAGCTCTTAGAGCACCTGGTATTTAAGTTGCCTTGTTGGCATCTGGCTTCATGGTACACCAGACTTTTTATAACTTAAATGCAGCACTGTATCTGCAAATGATAAATATAAATTATAGTGGTAATTTAAGAGGTAACTCTGCTGTAATTAGAGTTGAGTCACATTTTGTTGCAGTCTGTATTTTATGTCCTGTGAGATCTATCTGCTGACTTATTTATTATGTTCATGATATTTGAAAATCTGCAGCCCCAGTTAACCCAGGCAGTGCCATCGTTGAGGCTCAGCAGTGTCCGGAGTCACCTGGCTGTCCAACATGCTGTCCCAACACACTGCTGGGTGCCAGCTGCTGCTCTGCTCACTCCCGTCCGGGCTGGAGTGCAAATGGGTTAACTGGGGGAGAACTTGTGAAGGAGAAGAGGAAGAAGAGCTGTATGGATGACATTTATGGAGACGATTCAACCCTGTCCCCACTGCTTATCCTCCCTACTTGCTTTGAAATACGTCCTCATGGTGAAGGGGAAGAGTGGAGAAGACTGGGCATGGTCATGTTAAATGCACACAGCTTTTAACTCACAGCAGCCAGGAGCTGAGAATGGGCATATTTGCTACCTGGTGCAAATTCCCAAGCACTGCAGGGCCCGGCATAAGCAGGTTTGCTGATGTTTAGCAGTTTTCACCTCTCAGAACTGTCTCTTTTTGGATGTGTTCTTCTCCAGGTTGAGTGATTACTTTTCTTCAATTAAAATGGGTGACAGGAATATAAAAATACAGAACACTTCATTTTAGGGATCTGAAGCCCATAATGCATACAGAACACCTTTGGAGTAGTTTTGCGGTTGCCCAACTTCATCTTAGTTTGTACAACTGAAAATGTGATAAACCGTGAAGGGTGGTCAGGAAAAGTAAGTAGGGGTGAGATCTTCCAAAACTGGATTTCCTACTTGTAATTTGGAATAGCATCACTTAGGGCTGCCCTAGTTAGTGTTAGCAACCCAGGGTCTGGGAAGGGAGCAGAGAAACACTGTGATCTGCTCTCAGTGCCATCCCCAGGACCAATGAACATTTAATTCAGACTGAGTGGCACTGGATTCACACTCAACCCTGAGCTATTCTGTACCAGCCAGAGTGCTTTCACACCACTGCTACCCCTCACAGTGGCTCAAAGAAATACATCCAAGAGAACTTGTCCAGAGCAAAACCAGAAACCACTGGGCATTGCTGCAAACCCAAACGATGGGGCTGATCACTGAAATGATGCAGAACAGAACCCTCAAAGGACACATTTGTCTTCCTTCTGCCACAGCAAAAAAGTCTTCTTGCAATCTCCTATTCAGTACAGCCTGTGCTGGGGAGAAGAAAAGCCCCAAGGCAGTGGTGACAACTACCTGATTTTCGGATGAGCTTGAATTTTAGAGCAGTGAATGTGCAGCGCTGAATGGAATTGGCCATTGCTGAGCAGCAGGAGAGTCAGATGGGGCTATTGCCATCCCTGCAAAGTGTCTGTGGATGCTAAAGAGATTCAGAAAGACTCTCTTGCAGTTAGCTCTGAGAAAACTGCTTCCTTTACTCATTACCTTCACGCTCCTCTGCCTTTCCAAAGAGCTTCTGATACTTGATTCTGCTGTAGCTCCCCGCTGGTGGGTCAGTAATACCCAGGTGTCGCCCTGCGATCCTGCGCGGCGGCGCCTGCAGCTTCTGGCAAGGCAATGCAGCTTGTGTGTAGAGCAGGGTGTTGAACTGTCCGTACCGAAAATCCACCTCCACTTTCAGAGGTTGCAATGTCCAAATCGAGCATTGGCAGCTTTACTGCTCTCCTCTGCCGCATTTGGAGGCAGCTGAGCTACTTCAGAGCAGGGTGATGTGCCATGCTGGAAGAGTGGCCAAGCGTTGGGAGTGGATGGAGCACAGCAGGCTCAAATCTTCCTAATCCAGGCTCAACCACAGCGGCCTCGCCCTTACACCATGGTGTAGGAAGCAATAGTTTGTAGATATTGTTGCCCAAGGCAACTCCACCCCCGGCATGTGGACCTGCTGGTGCCTGGGCTTGGGCTGGGCTAAGGAGGCTGTGCTCTAGTGGATATAGCGAGAGGGGAAATCAGAGGACCTTGGCATTGGAGGACACTCAGACGTGGTGTTTTGTGTGTGCTTTTTATACATGAAGCTCCATTTTCAGCCTGTAGTTATAATCTGGCTTTTGAGGTTGCCCAACGGATGTTAGAAAGACAGCAGGCAGCCTGGAAAAAAAATTGTTTTACTAAATAAAAAAAAAGGAAAGGGTTTTTTTAGTAGTGTTACGTGATTGGGGGTATTTTTTAAAACTTATTTAGAAATTTATTTAGGGATTATTAATGCCTATACCTCTTCTAAAAAGAGGTGATACTGCTGTACTCAAAACAGGCATTACTACTTCACTATGTACATACTTGCTTTTCTAACTCAGATATCAAGGAAAGAAGAAACAGGGTCAGGGCAACATCCAGCAATCCTCAAATTTTATCAGGATGGTATTTTCATATGACTGATGAGACTTTCTGCAGAGCAAATTTATGTCAGAAATATGTCTCCCATATGTCAGAAATATTTCTTAGCTACATTTATTTGGGGAAGAGAGTTAAGTAACAAAAGCGAGGATGAAGGAAATCCTTGAGGTTCAAGAACAGATTTGAGAGTCATGAGATCCATGTGTCATTTCCAGTTCAGCTATATGCTTCCTGTATGACTTAAATTACTTAACTGCTTTGTGTCTGCTCCTTATCTGTGAAATGAGAATATTATGAAGGTGAACTCATCAAGCTTTGTAAAGCACGTTGCTCGAATGGAAAGCTTATGCTTGTTGATCAAGATAAGCATGCTTTCAAGGATCAGGTTAAATGAAGCAAACCTGTATTAAAATTGCCATAGAAATCCAAATTCAAATTTTGTTTGTGCTTTTATCCATATAATGCTATTTTTAAATGACTTTTTATAGGTCTGTTGTTAGTTAAATTGCTGCAATTGTTTTTATGTCAACAAATCCCAAGAGTAAAACTAGGTGTATTTTTTTTCTAAGTGAGGGCAACTTTTAAAAACGTGTCTTTTACAAGAGTAACATGTTTTGCTAATGGAAACTGATTTTACCATATTGTAGAACATACTTTTCCTGCATCATATGGTATATATAATACATATGCCATAGGTCATCAATAAATGTATTTAGTGTATTCTCAAAGGCTAATAAAAATAAAAGTTATTGATGGTAGAGGAGACACAGGAATGGGAGGAAGGAAGATATAGTGCAATTTGCATTCAGACAGAAAGGAATGGATGGTGATTTTCTTCCTGTAAGTGAACTGGACTGATTTAATAATTCTAGTTAGCTTGTGATAGGAGATGCAAACACTGACTGGATGGCTGCATTTTTCTACCATCATTTCTACAATAACAGTTGTTTAGATGATACCACTGTTGAAAATTGTCAGTCTTAGTGGATCAGCAGGGAAATACCAGACTAAAATACCAGACTAGGATGTTTTTATGAAATCTGAAAGGAAAGCAATAAATATTTGTTCTCTAAAACGCTGGATTGTAGCCAGAGTCTGCTAATCTCTCTGTCTGTCACAGTAGTGTGTGCAAATAAAAATATTGATCGTGTTCATGAAACATATAACAACCTTCTGACCTCTGCTAGTGGTGAAGATAAATGAGCTTCAACTCATGTTCCCCCACTGCTGTTTAGCAACAAGAAAAAGTGCAAAGGTTGCCTTTTATCATGTAACTGGGTGGAGACATGTTCCCTGAACTTCTGCTCCATTAAGTGAAGGTGATAAAATTATTTATGACCACTAGGTTCATGATCATTTACTTGGTCCTTTACTTTTTTGCTAATTTATATGAGTTGAAAAAGCAATCATATTCCTACTTGCCTAATGCTTATCCATTCCTGTTTTATACAGAAACGTCACCTATTTAATAGCCCCAAGTTACAATACTGGTGTGTATTTGTCATTGCTAGTATAGTTCATTTGTATTTTTTACACAGATTCCTGAATGCACACAAAAAATGTGTATACATGTTATCAAGCATGGAAATATCCACATAAAATAGCACAAATACTGTTTCTTTCTTTTCCTATTAGTACTACAGTTTCTGTTTTCAAATCTTGTCATTTTGGGAAGAACATGATTTATTATCCATCATAAGTTTTCACTGAAAATATGTAGTAATCATCAAAGCTGTAACTTCTTAGTCTACTCTTAGTTTTTTGAATTTTCTGTTTAATTTGTAACACGTTTTTATAGATTGCATTAGGAAATTATAATGAGATTGTTGTTGTCTCTTCTTTGAATTAGAAAAGGGCTGCTGTAGTTAATGAGGGGAAATACACAAAAGAAGCAGCAAATACAGCTTATTATGGAGCTTAAGGGCATGGGCCGAAAGCAGAAAAAAGCTCTAGTGAGCAACAGCTTCAAAATGTCCTTGAGCAGCAGTTGCACAGCCCCTGCTTCTTGGGCACCTGCCTGCCAATTGCTAGCAGATGGCCAGGTAGAAACTTTGAAATTCAAGCACTAATCTGTGTACTGTGAGGATCAAAGATAAATGGCTCTAAAAGAAAATCAACTTTTTCGAAGTAGAATCATGAATAAGCCTGAGGAATTGCTAATAGCCGTGGCATAGACAAAAAAGGCCCCATTGCATTTACCCATGTGTCAAGGAAAAAGACTTTCTAAAGAGATTAATGTGTCCCTTTGTACTGCAAGATTTATAAGTTGTGAAATGTTAATTGTCTTAGGGCAGTTAGAACAAAAGAGAGGAATAAAATAATAATAATAAAAAAGACAAATGGGTAATGGTAGAAGTAGTAGTGGTAGAAATAGAGATTTTATTGGGCGTGGAGCCTCGGTAGTGTAAACCAGAATGAGCACATTTATAGAGCTGAGATTTTATTTTCATTAGGAAGCTTATTGACATAAGTACATTAGCAAAAGGTCGCACAGGAATCATTAGTTGCCAGCACAGTGATGGCACCAATACATCAGCCCTTGCAAACAGCAGTTTGACCAGCGATAGTCGGTGTGCAGGCTCAGATTTATGGTTTGGCTTTTTCTGCAGTAAAGCTTGTCAGGTGTGTGAAGAAATATCATTCATGTTTGATATAACTGCATCAGCAGAAGTTCCCCCATGCAGTTTCAGGTACTGACAAATTATTGCCATTTCACTGGTATAAGTTGCATTTATATAAAGAGTACTTCATTGGTATTGTATAGGTACAGATCTTATGCTGATCTAGATGCATATCCATCTCTCCTTGGGTAAAGTTGCTTTAGAAGACAATTTTTAGTGCAAATTTATTAGATACCTAGTGAAATCTAAGAAATAATTGCAGAACTTGGCTCTCCTCTGGCTATAAAAGCTGAACTAAGAGTTCGGTGTTTAAGTACCTGCTGATCTTGCTTACATTGATATTAATGAGTAACAGGGAATGTGAACAGCAGTAATACTCCATTAAATGCAACAGAGTTGTATCAGTGCCAGATCAAATTGAGTGGGATCCTAATCAAGTCCTTGAAGCTGCTGTATCTTGGTTGTGAAATCAGCCTGGGTTCAGACAAGGAGAGATGGAATCCAACTGGTTTGGAGTCCCACTGATGTCACTGGCTATTGGAGAGCTACCAATGAAATCTCTCACCTCACCCATAAAGATGTAGGGCATTGAGCCAGTTTTTTAATGCCAATTATAATGAGTCTTTGGAGATTTCAGCTTTCCATCAGCTGCTACTCCAGAAACCGTGGGGTTTCCTGGTGGCCATGTGAGTGTTCTGACAACCCAGGGCATCACAGGTAGCATCTGAAGGGAGCTTGAATCAGCAGCGTCACTGGGGCCTGAGAAGCCCACTCTAAACTGCATACCTAAAAGTGGCACCTGGACCTGAATTCAGACTACTGGAGATGTAGGGTACATAAAACAGTCATGCAGAGTTCATAAGCACAGTTTGAGACTGGTGGGAAATACTCACCTTGCTGGAGTAGCTGAAGAGGGCAAGCAGGATTCCCTTCAGAGCCTAGAGAACTTTTTGGCAACTGATTCCTACCGATTCCTGAATTGCTCTGTAGGCTCGAGCTTCTTGTAGGGCCTGCGTCATATTTGCATAGCATATGATATGTGCAGATATTTTCGATCCCCTAGATCATTTGAAATGGCACCAGGTACCTATGCTGATGCAACCTGATTTTCCACTGACTGCAAAAACTTAGTGTCAGTGCTAATGTAGAGAAACCTCTATTGTAAACATTGAAATTCAGGTGCTCAAATCGGGAGCTGAATCCCATCTTGAATGTTAACGTGAGTTATTACATAGGAACAATAGCAAATGAAAGTGTATTGTGTATCTAGGTAAATCTTCATTTAAAATAATTGTATTTGTAGATATAGTGCTGTCATGAAAAGAAAGCTGTGGAAATACAGCAATTTAACTAATATATTATCTTAGGAATTTATATGTCCAAATAATATTCATAATGAATTACGAATAATATTCATCTGCATATAGAGCCTGTAAGTAGAGCTGTGTTTGCAGTCTCATAAGAATCTTAAACAGGTGCAACTGAAAGGACAAGATGGATAATTTCAGTTTTCAGCATAGGTGGTGCTGTACTGTTGCTAGACTAGCAAGTGTGAATTTCAGAAAATCCAGTGTACACCCAAATTAGACCTTTACTTGTCAAGACTAAAGAAATTCCTTGAAAATTTTGATCAACACTTTCAGTGCGTGGATCAGGGCACATTTTGGATTTCATCTCACATGGAGTGTCATGTCCATCTCAACACATGTCTGTAGATGTTACTGGTAATCAACTGTAGAACATAAAATTCATTTCACGTATAATGGATTCATCAAGAGGAGGTTGCTTGACGTCAGTGGAGCTGTACCAGTATGATAAGGGAAAATATAATGATATATGCAAAGAACCCCAAAATTATTTGTTGTTTGATTTTTTTTCCAATAATTTCAAGAATTACACCTATGTTTAAGTGTTTGCAATGCTGGAGTCTGTAAGTTCAATGCTGGATTTATTTCTGCTAGTAATTTGAGCAGGTCCTCCTGCTTGAGGAGGTGAGTGGTCACTTGTAGGAATGTGAGATTATTAGTGTGTTTTCCTTCAATTTTTGCTTTGAGAGGATTATATTCTCTGTTTTATTAGTATTCTTTAATGCAAACTAAATATCTAAGCTTAAAAATAGAGTCCTTCAGACCTGTTTATTATAAAACAAATTGATCTCACTGTCATTTGGATCACCCGCTGTAGGTGGAGTGCTGCAGACGGAGAACAGTCCACTCTTTGCAAATGTTATTGCTCAAGATAAGGGTATAAAAGCAGATTAGGCGATGACATGTGACGTGTCCTTTCCTCAGTCTAAAAGTACAAGATCATGGGATGAACTTTGCCTGACTGGTTATGCAGAGTGTGTGTTCACATTTGTAGTTCCTGAAGAAAAGACTTTGCGAAACAAAAGTACAAAATGACTCTAGTGAACTCCATTCTTAGCCACTGTGTGTGTGGAGATCCTTTACCTGTGTCTGATTCTGAGGTAAGAACCTTATTTAATGTGCAATTTGCTGCTGGGATTCTTGAGGACCTATTTTTAGAGGCTGATTTTGGTGGAACTGTATTAGTGAACCAGGTAGGCAGTTATTCTAATGAACTGCTTTAACTATTAAAAGCAGCCCATGAGCTAAAATGTGCGCAGGAGCTGAAGCGTTGCTGGGTGACAGGTGTATGCAATAGAGTTCAGGATTTATGCAGCTGTTCTATTTGGAATCAATTTCATACTGTAAGAATTTAATGTAGAATAATGCACAACTGATAATTTTTCATAATTTTTCACATCTTAATGGCAGTAATTATGTTAAAATGCTGAATATTTAATAACTCTGCCTATTAAAGTAGTGCATACAGTGCATTTTGTCCTATGCTGTCAGGCAAAAAAACACCCCTGCAAAATCAACCCACTGTGAGATGTCTTTCTAAAAAAAAGCTAATCAGAGTTAACTAGCCTGGCTGAAAGTGGTAGGCATAGAAGAAGGTAACAGAAGAGAAAGCATCTTTTTACAGGCTTCCTTGCAAAAGGCTGATTCTAGGCTATGACACTGCTGAATGTGCAGTGCTTGAAATGCTTTCATCTGGTCTAAAACAGATGAACAAAGTGTAGCCAAGCAGCAATCAAAATGATGCCTCTATTTCTGGAATATATCCTGGCTTTGATGACATTATCATAAATGCATTTATGCAGTCTAAAGATACCATAATAAAGAACAAATCTGTTTTGTTTTTAATACAGAATAAGTTCATTTACAAATGCAATGTACATTCAGAGTGCAATGAGAATTGTAGGAGAATATCAATTTGTACGAGACATTACAGCAGGGTTCCCTTGCTCGACAGTGCCTTGGAGTTTGTCACTCATTCCATCAGGCATTCATGCAAGCTGCCACCCACCCCAGAAATGCCCATCTTCCTCTTCCTATTTGCTTTCTGCTCTTAATAAAGGAGCCAGAAAAAAAAAGCGAAAGAAGCACTGAGATTTTAGAAATTTGAGGGAAATTGAATGTAAACTTTTCTAAGGAATAATTTTCTCAATAAAAAATGCAGGAATGTTCCTAGAAAAAGTTTAAAATTAGATTATCCCAGTGCATTGAAATCCTTCAAAATGTTCTCACTGACGAGTATTTCAGCTGTGGTTACTTTATTCCCAAACTTGTACTACTAGCACAGTTGGGACGCCTGTCGTTATTAACCTCCTCAGGCCAGATTTGCTGTTAGATAGAAATGACATCCTAATTTTCAAGGAATGCTGTCTAAAAACACTAGCTTTTTCCGTGTTTCTTTTATGATGTTTTGGCCCTGGTTCTACTCGGTATGGCCGGAACCTTCCTGATCTGACCGAAACTTCCCTCTCCAAAGCAGCTCAGCTCGCTCCCGACCCACCCACGGCCCCACGTGCTCCAGATCCATCCCGGAGCGCCTGCGCTGGGAAGTGGGACTGCCCCTTATGGCACCCGCTTGGGGTTACACAGGGTCATCGAACAAGCAGCTCAGGCTGCAGCCGTGCGTCTCTGCAGTGCGACTGATTCTCCTCGCGAAGTAGAGCTAAAGCACATGTGAGAACACGTTGTTTGAATCTTTTAAAGATGTCACACTATTCCTTGTGCGCGTGAACAAAGTCTTTGTGTACCGGAAGAGCCATTACATATGGATTATGCAATGAATTCAGTGTTTATGATAGGGCTGCTGCATAGGTTCACGATAGTCTTGTTAATTAGTGGTGCTGCTTGCCTAGGATGTGTTAACGAGCAGGTGTTAACCTTAGCACAAACTGCATGTCTGTCTCTCTTGCAGAGTTACATCCTGAATTGTCATTTGTTGTATTTATTGAAACTCTTTCTTTCTAGCAATGTTAAATTGATCTGCCATATCAAAAACTCGCAAATGCTTAAGTGTCAGAAAAAATCTGTGGCTTATTTGACTTGTTCACATTTAAAAAGGTTGTTTCTGATGACCACTGGAAGAAGTCCCCAAGCCAGGAGGAAGAAAAGAGGGACACACAAAAGGTCACCCCCAGGCGATGGGGCTCTGGAAAAAGATCTCGGCCCAGACCTCTCTCAGACTATGGCCAAACGTCAGTCCGAAGTTTCTCTATACCGGAAGATGCAGTGGCTGTGGAGTCTCAGAAGACAGACTACACGGACGGAGAAACCCAGGCAGGACTGGCCTCTGTGGGGTCTGTGGTGCAAAGCAACACGCTCGGCTACCACAGAGGACGAAAAAGAAGACCCATCTCGGTGATAGGTGGGGTGAATTTCTATGGAAGCGGTGGTCCTGCAGAAGAAATAGAAGGTCTGCTGACACAAGTAAGATAAGAGATGTGCTCTCTGCAAACTGCCCAAGACCCTTTCACTTCCTTGTCTCTGTCTTCAACGTAGAAAATAGAATGGATGATCCTTTTCTCTCTTCCCTGCTGTCAAGCTGCCATCATGTACTTATACTTCTGCTTTCCTTGTCACTAATTACTTTGTCTTGTTGAAAAACCAAACAGCATGGAATAAAACTGATACTGACTTTGGGATAATCTTTGGTTTGTAAATTAACCTTATTTCTTTCTTGGAATGCTCATTATTTCTAGTTTCAATTTATAAGAATTTGTTTGTTTATAGTGCAGCTGTGTTTTAGTCATCCTACAGTATGTAGGATGTCCAGAGGAACGCATGACTACAAACAATGTGATATATATGAAATCTGATTATTTAAAATGCTCCAAAAATAGGCCTGGTCAAAACCTGTGCTGTTCGTTGTGGTATTCAAAATGTTGATACCAGTATATCAAGCACACTTAAAATTAATGCAGAGTTTGCTTGGGAAAATTAGTGATATGAAATTAAGAAATTAATGAAATAAAGAATCTAAGAAAACCAGTAATATAAAAACTAAATGGAGTCCTTCCAGGACAGATGTTGCTTGTTCAAATGTGCTTGTTCATGTACTCCTAAACTGACCTTATGGAACATAGATAGCCTATAAGAAAATAATTAGTGGTTCATTTTGAAATTGATGGGTGCCTGTATACTTATTTGCCATCTCTGTTGCCTTTGCTAAGAGACCAAAACCTAAAAACTTTAAATCTGAATAGAAGTAGCTTCCTTTATTTATTTTTTTCCTGGAGTCTGGAGGCAGCCCTGAGCTGGTAAACAGTGTGTCTGTTGCGGCCAGTGGTGGACATGGTTTGTCCACAGAGCTTCCATCTCAAGGGCTTGATAAAGCTGCCATGTTCAGAAGTTCTCCACTTTACTGACAGCCTGGAGGGCTCCTACCTAAGCAACTTTTAAGTTGATTAAGCCAGAAAGAAAGACACAGTATTTACATCCTAAAAGATTGTGAAGTTGTCTGATTCCAGTGGTTCCTAATGGAGTTTGAATCCTCTTAATCTTCCTCGTGCTGCTTGGCCACCTACTGGGATCATTCATGGTACAGTATTCCCCTGACTGAAATCAAATTCTGACACCGTGAGAGGGTTTATAATCTCCTTTGGAAAGTTTTTATTTTTTAACATGAACATTTTTTCTTGTTATGTTGCACGTTTTTCTTTATGCTGCCTTGATAAAAAATGGATCCTGAAGTCTATACCAGCAAAACTCTTAACTCAAGCCAGTGAAAGTTTTATTACTAATAATAGGCCATCTCAATCAGAAATAATATATGGGTTTCAAGAGAAGGATCTTCTGAGATTGCTCGAGCAGTCAACCAACTTTGAAAACCCTGGGCAATATTTGAAAAGTGTAATGTTAATTCCTTCTTTATTATGTTTTGTTACAGCCTGACAGCTTAGATGTGAACAAGTTTTCAAACAATACTAAATCACTGGTTTCATAACAGAGCATCAATATACGGTTCATAAATATTTTGCAAGTTCATTAAATCTGGCTAATAAGAGAGTAGTTCAGAGACAGTGTAAAATTAGACTCAGCTTGCAAATAGCAGTGGCAGATACTCTAATCAAACTTAAACAAATGAAAGGTTTAGCTAAAGAAAATGGCTTCCAGATAAAGTTATGAGTAAATTTAATAGCATCTCTTTTTAATGAGACTCCTGGGATCTTCTGAGCAGAGGACCATTTAAACTAGTTTTGGCTTTCTTGTAAAATATACTCATTTTGCTTAAAAACAAGGCATTTATTTGAAGAAAGAAAGCATCCCAGGAAATTAACACAACTTCCTACTATAGAGTTTTTGGTCATTTGTATGCAGTTTTTGGTTATTTTTTTCACTTTGAAGTTTCCCGACAGTTGCAAATTTACAACATCACTATGTGTTGTGCAAACTGTTCTGGAAGCAGTTAGGTCCCAGCGCAGTTAGACGTGGATTGTTACAAGCTGAAAACTATTGGAATGTGTCCAATCATAGCAGAAGGCTGGGGAGATTTATTAAGACAGAGAACAGTAATGTTCTTGCATTGCACTGCAGGGATGATGGATGTGGTGCACGGTGCTTAAGCAATGTTACAAGTGCTTCAAATAAGGATGTTTCCTGCCTCTGTAATTAGCTGAAGGAACCTCACTTCCCAACGGTGTCTCGCTCAGCTGGGCTTGGTGATATTCGTTATTAACACCGGCTTTTTGCGTTTTCCCTGCAGCCGGCCGCGCGGCCGCCTGTGCCGGCGCACCAGGTGCCCCCGTACAAGGCGGTTTCGGCCCGGTTCCGCCCGCTCACCTTCTCGCAGAGCACCCCCATCGGCCTCGACCGAGTTGGGCGACGGCGGCAGATGAGAACATCTAACGGTAAGATGTGCAAGGCTCTGTACCCTTCTAGAACCTCGTAAGCCGACTTGGTGAGGAAATCCATTGCACGAGCATGGAGTACGCCTTTTAGTTGCCTTTTCTCTATAGCTTTCTTATTGGTAAGTTTTCTTGCTGTGTCCATGTAAAACCCATTTATCACATCCACTGATGGACAAATTTGTATAGGTTATTCTATAGTTTGTAGGCCTTTTCCACTTTCTATATTTATATACTTGCCTACAGATAGTTATATAATGAGGGATATAAGGCCTAAAACACTTTAGTTCGTACCTGAGCCGTGTACATTTTGCCACTACAAGGAAGTATACTCACACCACACAAGATATTTTTTCTTTTTGATCATTCAGCTTAATTTCTTCGATAGGAAAGTATTAAGTAATCAAAGAGTTTGCTTCAGAGAATTAAATGAAGTTGCAGGTGCTTACTGAGGGTGAATATGACCCAACCAGGTTTTTGTGCATGAAAGATGGATTATTGGGAAAGATTGCCTCTTTGGAAGCAGTACTTTTCATCTGAGCCTTGGATACAGCCTATGTATTTTTTCTTTTATTCTTTTTGCTGTTAGCAAGCCATGATATATGAGTCAATAGAAAGGCATATATAGTATTGGTGGAACATTTCTTGGCAGATGATACTAGAAAAAGCTATGTTAGTTCCATTTGTCTTTTTCTGGACCACAGCAGGCATCATCTGAAGACTGACTAATGTTTCACTGACAAGGACCAAAAATAAAAGCTAAATTTTCCTTTGAGGTTCTTCACTGCTAATAGTGAACAGAAGACTAATGGAAACCTTCAGTTTGCTTCTCTGTGCACAGAAGTGCAAGGAAGTCTTCAGTTGCCATTACCAAAGGGAGAAACTTAACAAATAGTATTTTCAGTGTTTCTTTACTTAAACAGTTAAGTTTAATAAAATTACTAGTCAATAAAATTATTAGATCAGACTTATATGATTATAAGCCAAGTTTTAGAGGTACAGATAGCCAGATTCTTCTGAAAACTTCCCTCAATTGTAAATGAACTGACATTAGTAAACCTGGATAACTGCCTGAGATTAATTTATTTCCCAGTATTTAGCTTGAAAGTGACTGCTTTCCTAAATGTAAGTGTTTCAGATAAAGAAAGCAAGATTTCTGATACTTTTCAAGGCAATACCATCAAAGCAATTATTATATAGATTATACTAGATATGACTTTTGTAACTCATTATAATAAACACAGAAGTGAAGTAAGGAAAAGTTTCTTGAATCGGAGCCCTGAGAGCAAGTGGAGAATAACATGGACTTCATAGTCTAATGGCAGTTACAAAGATCTTTTGAATAGCTCCAGTGAAAAATAATATAGTTAAGTGACTAGTGCCACACATTCTAGTCTCTTTCCTTTTTCTTTCTCTTAAATTCATGAGGTATTTCCTTGTCTTTGAATATGTGTGAGCTTTTTGTTTGCTCATTTACAGTGAAATTTGATAACACAAAAGCTATTTATTATAGAAAGAAACTCTAAACTCTAGCATTGAAAACTAGAAATATCTTACTTTAGTTGCTTGCTAAAGCCTAGTGCAGATGTTATCTGTCTACTTTTATAACAACAGGAGATAGAAATGGAGATTTAAATTGTTAGAAAAATAGCTATTAGAAGACAGTAAATCATAATACTGCAGGAGACAGAGTAAGAGTCAACCAAGGCCTGAGGGAAACTTCCCTTGAGACTAATGATGCTACTCCCGTGCTTGAAGGATTGCAAGTTCTCAATATCCGGTGTCAGATAGAGAGTTTTTCTGTCACAGTAGAGCAATCCTTTATACGTTCTTTAAAAAGTAACCATTTTTTTTTCATGGTGTGAACTTACATTTGGTGAAAATCTTTGGTTAACTGCTGTAGATTGGCTAAGCTCCGAGTCAATAAGTTGGAATTCAGCTCAAATTTAAGACATCTAAAATTAGTCTAATGTAAGTGTCTACATGAGCTAAACATTTGAACAGCCATTACAGGCAATGGAGGGCTAGAGCTACGTGACCCAGGTATCTAAAGCTGTGGATGATGTCTGAGATATTTGCATGGAGCTTGCCGATATAACAGAGGAGGTATGAGAGACCCATTTCTTTATGGAGTGGCAGCTGGAGGATGGTGGACTATCCAAAATAGTTAAAATGGTGCAGAATATCCATGTTTAAATGACTGATCTGTGCCCCCTGTCCATGAAGCTCAGAGTAGGTGTCTGCTTTAGGGTGAGATGAGATGAATTGCACTTTCGGCCGCTTTGACTATGGCAAATCTCTGTTGACCATAAGGAGCTTAGATGCATAGTTCAAATGTGGATTCTAGCATTTAGATTCATAAAATTAAATGTCTTTAATTCAAGGAGTGTTTTTTTCCTGGATGTGTGCCTGTTCTGTTAAAAACTACTGCCAAATTTTTTCCAATTTATCCAGGCTGGGAACCAGAATAGACATCAGCTTGTGCTGGTCACAGCTCAGAAACTGAGCAGCAAAAAAAAGTGCCTGTCACGAATTGTTGGTTTTCAGGTTCTCCGTCTTTTTTTTTCACTGACCAAAACAATGACTACACACAGATAGATTATTAGCCATGGAAATGAATAAATAAAAGTTATTAATTGCTGCTCTAAAGAAAATAGTTCCCTACTTCTTACCCTGTCCTTCCTCCCTCTACCCAAAAGAGAATGGATGAAAGTAGGACAAAATGCAGGAAATGCTATTTCCAGTTTACTGCACTGAGTGTGGTATTTATGATTGCCAGCAGTTGGGTGGCATGTCTGAGGCCCAGGTGGTTTCTGAAGAGCTCAGGAGACAGAAAGAATCAATGACAGGAACTGAAAGGGCATCAGAAAATCCACCAGCAGAGGCTAAGGTGTTACAGGGTTGCTGAGGATGAGAAAAGTCTCTGGCAGACGATGGCGACGTTATCCTGTAGGAGGGATGGCAGTGATGGGTTTATGGTTGGACTTGATGGTCTCGAAGGTCTTTTCCATTCATAATGGTTCTGCAATTCTGTGGTTCTATGATGTCTTCAGGGACAGGAATCTCAGCTGATAGGGAAGGAACAACTCTTGTGGTGGGTAATGTTATTGCTGGTCACTAGCTGGTGGAGCAGACAGGACTGAGCAGCGCGCTGGGAGCAGCCGGGGCATCGCGGGGATGAGCGCTAGAGGCAGGACTGAAGCAGCTGGGTGAAGCCTAAATACCAGGAGCTCAGCAGCAGTCTGAACTGCTCCCCATATAGTGTGTGGTGTCAAACAGAGACCTTCAACGCACAGTGAAGAAAGTTGTGCAAATAAGGAGATTCAGATTGCTTATGAACTGGGAAAAATGTTTGATATAAAAAGATCCTTCATTTAATAGAGGGCGTTTTCTAAACCAAAACAAAGCAGGTTGCAGACATGGACATCAAGGTTATAGTGCAATTTCTAAGCAAAGAAAAGTTGGCAAGGTGAAATAATACACAGTTTGGGATAGTGCCTCCTTTATGGACAATGTTGATAAATCCTGCATGCTCCGATAAAGAAAGGGACAGAAGCGACAAAATTCACAGCACAAATAGTCTGTAGCAGTTGTGCACACCCTGTTTAAAGGGGATGTAGAAAAATAGGTTAGTCTTTCAATCATAGTGGAAGTTTAAAAGGTAAAATGGAAAAATATACCTTTTTTTAAAGAAGCTATCTGACATAGCATATATATCAGAAACTTAATGGAAGGAAGATAACCAGAGTATTACCATTGTGCAAGCCTAATAACAAAAAAGATTGTACCAGTGAAAGGGTGTCTCTTATAAAGAAAAAATACAAGTCAGAAGACACAAATAAGCTGACTGTATCAGCAAGCGTCACAGGATCCATGGACTGGCATTACACAGGGAAAGCAAAGTATTAGGATTAAATTACAAACAATCTCAGATCACCACGTTGGTGTTAGCAAATGTGGCATACTCAGGAAACCACAGAGGTTGCAAAGGCAGCAAGCACGGTCATAAAAGGAGACTTAAATTGCCATTGTTTGTACCAAGTGTTGTTATTGGGCTGTACGCTTGTAGACATATTAGATACTTCGAGCAAATTCATTTCTATCATCTCTCCAAAAAAAAAAAAAGACTTTGGAAACGTGAAAAAGGATTCTGTCATTAAACAGCAGGGGAAGGGAAACTATTAGAAGAAAATAAAAAGGCCTCCCTTAGATTGTATGCAAATAGAAAAAAATCATAAATTCTAGCAAAGTAAAAATGCAGAAAGGTAGATAGAATTTGCTAAAGTTATAAAAACATATTTGCTTTTTTCCGAAATATTAGAAGTAGATAAACTGCCATGCAGGGAAAATAAGAGCATAGTCATGTTATATAGTCTGTCTACAAATGAAATATCAGCTGAAGCTTTAGAATAATTAATGACTAGAAACAAATTGCTAGAACAAGACTTCTAAAGGGATTTGCGAATGAAATTGCTTAGCTACTGTCTCCAGCATGGAATTTATTCTTTAAAATTGCATCAGTACAAGAAAACATGAGGGCAGCAGTGTGACGACCAGTTCTGAAGCACTGGCAGGAATCCGGTGAACCTGTCCTACCAGTACACAGACTGTATAAAAATATGTATATAAGACTTATCAACTGTAACAGAGAATAGCATCAATAGACTGATGGGTCCTTACAGAATCTAAGAGTCATTGTGGTTAGAAAAGGCCTCCAAGATCATCAAGTCCAACTGTAACACCCTGCCTGCTAAACCATGTCCCTAAGTGCCTCGTCTACACGTTTCCTAACACAGCCAGGGATGGTGGCTCCACCACTTCCCTGGGCAGCCTGTTCCAGTGCTTCACTGCTCTTTCCATGTATGATAAAGAGGAGTTAATATGCTCTTTATAGAAGAAAGTTGTGCTCCACAGATCTATTTGGTTTCCTGGAAAAGTCACTGAGGATGTGAACAGGATGATTCAGTAGGGTAGCTGGATTTTCAAAACGCCTCTGACAAGATTTCTTACAAATGCATTTTAATAGGGTCTGGGAATAAGAGGAGAGGTCTTCTCATGCACTAACAAATGTTAAGCACTAAGAAACAAGGAGGAGGAGAGTGCCAGTTTTCTGAAGTGGAGTCCTGTGAGAGACTGTTGCTCCGCAGGTGTTCGCTGCTGTCACAAATGATGTGGGAGAGAGAGAGAGGTATAGAATGAAATTATAAATTTTGCTTATGTGATAAATTGTTGAGGGTAGTAAAATCACAAGCTGAGAGTCACCAAAGGATTTTGCAGTGCCAAGGAACAATGCAGTATGGTGACAGGTGAAAATATGTGTTGATAAATGGAAAGCAGCGTATGTGGGGGAAAAAAATGTGGCTAGTATGGTTACAGAGGATTTTGAACAAGAGTCTGCCACTGAGGAAAAAGAAAAAAAGATCTGGAAATTCTACTGCATCATTAAAATGTCACTTTAATGCTAGTAAATAGAGTGGCAGGAATTTTGAGGAAGAGGATGGAGAGCAAACAGCCTGATTGTGCCACTGTCATTCCATGATGTGCTAAGTGGGGAGCATCTCCCCATTCCTTTCTATAAAGACAGGCACAGAAAAAGATACAGAGAAGAGTAAAAATAGTAAGGGAAACAGCTCAATGCTTCTGTGTGAAGAATGACTAACCAGGCTAGGGCTCTTCAGCTAAGGAAAAAAGGCAGTGGTGGAGAAACACCTATAAACTGATGACATAGGAAAAAATGAGCAAATAGTTATTCAGTGTTTCCGATAATGTAAGAAATAACTGAAGTGATCAGATAGGAGTTCCAAACAAAAGACAGGTTTCATATGCTGTAAAACTAAATTAAGAAGCTAATTGCTACACATGATATTTCAGATGCCAAAATTTTACAGAAATTCAGAATGTGATTTGAAAAATTCAGCTCATTAAACATAAGGATATCACCTCTGTCCCAGGAAGAATGTGAATCAGATCCATGAGCAGATGGAATTTGGAAAAGTATATCAGAAAAATACCATTTACATGCCTTACCTATTTTTATGTTCTTTCCCTGGCATCTGCTACTGCCCACTGTCAGAGAGTGCTGCTTTGGAGGGACCCAATCTGCCCATGAGTAGAGGGTCTCGTGTTACTTTCTTCTGTGAAGTCCCATTAGGCTATTGAGAAAAGGGAGAAAATAGGATTTATTGCACATTCAGAGTATACTTACTGCAGTCTAAGTGGTTTAAAGAAAACAAGAAGTATTCAGGCTTTCCGTGTTTGGTTGTCAAAGTCGCTAGAGGGATATCTAGAACAAGATTGTGTTGAAGTGGTAAACTAGCTTTTAGTGTTGCTATTTTAGTGTCTGCAGCCTTTCCGAGTGCCCTCCAGGCTGGACAAGCCAGCTCAGCAGGCGTTTGGACACTGTAACTGTGGACTCCCACTACAAAGGACAGTCTGCGCTTCCTCCTGTCCCTGGCTGATCCAGCAAGGGAACAAACTTGCCAACAACTTGCCCAAAATAAGCACTTTTTGGAATGGTTCAGCTTATGGCTGCAGAATCGCTGGATGTGACCGTGCAGAGGAGGGAGAACAGCTCTCCCTGTAGCCCACAGTTGCGCTGCATTAGTCATTGTGCAAAAGCACACGTTCCCTGCCGGGCTGCAAAAAACACACAAAACGACTGCTTTTCAGAAATTATTTTTTAATGTCTCTTCTATAAGAATGATGTGGGGTTTGATCTAGCTATCCTTTTGCAATACAGCTATTTTTTCCCTCTGCGAGTAGGAATTTGCTGTGGCAGGGAGCAGATTGAAAGGGTGAGCCCCAGAGTCATGAGCAGCTTTATCCCCCATGAGGAGAATTTTTTCCTTAGCAAGTTTCTGTTTGCTGGGGTTACTTTTACTGCTTTGTACCACAGAGAGTAGGTTCTTCTCATAATATAATATAAACTTCTCATAATATGCAGTCGCTTGTTTTTCCCATGTTACCTAAGAGTTCTCCTTGCAGCAAGAAATNTCTGTTTGCTGGGGTTACTTTTACTGCTTTTTACCACAGAGAGTAGGTTCTTGTCTGTGTATAAACTTCTCATAATATAATATAAACTTCTCATAATATGCAGTCGCTTGTTTTTCCCATGTTACCTAAGAGTTCTCCTTGCAGCAAGAAATAATAGGGAAGTTTGGGGCTTTAGGGCAGTGCTGCTATGGGTCTGCTCTCAAGCACAGCAGAGACTGGATGTTAGTAGAAGAAGGCATTAATATTGCAACGTGATGGCTGGCATTTCATTCGCCTCCTGCGGCAGCGCTCCGGGAAGCCGTGTGATATCAGTGGGTGGCGGGAGGTTGCTGCGTGCAAAATGCCTCAAGGGTTTCGTGATGTCTCACTGGAGGAGGCAGTTCCCAGCTAAAGGGCAGGCCAAGTTGAGCAGCACAGTTTGCAGGTAAAGAGCGATCCACAAAGGCTCTCGTGGTCCTAAGTGCAGTGCTGTGCTTGGAAGCAGATGCGGCTCTGCCTCCAGGAGCAGCTTCTGCGTCTGCTTCCAGTATGCGGACAGAAACAGTTTCCCAGCAAAACTGTGAGGGATTCAAAGGTGCTCTGTGCTGCGCTTAGGTGAATGATTAAGCCAGACTGGGCCATTTGTGTAGTGTGAGTGAACGCTGAACTATTTGCATACTCCACTAATTTGTTCCCCATTTTCTGGATCTGGATTAAGTTAATAACTTGAATGAGAAATTTTCTCCATCCTCTCTTATTCCCCTCAGGGAATCTGTTGCAGTCTTAACATTTAGACTGCCTGTGCCTTTAGTAAGGAGATTACATTTTTTGCATAAAACTTTGCAAAAAAATAAGCTTAATCTTTTATTTCCCCTGGCATTTTTATAGCTGCAATACAGCAAGGCTGGGCTGCTCTTCACAGTGGTGTTGCAAAACAAGTAGCTCCCCTGCAAACTGCAGTGATTTGAATATAGATCGAGATCGCATTAAGGTGCTTTAATGAGCAGCAAATGCACTCGCTGGCGTCCCGCGCCCATGACACGTAGGTGCTGTTGCGCCGTGCAGGCTGCGCCTCCGCGCGGGGCTGGTTTCTCTTCCACCGCTTCCTCCCCGAGGGCCCCCCATGATGTCAGCGCGGCGCCGCGCGCCCGGCCAGCCCCAGCGCGCGCCCGGCCANNCCCGCGCCAGCAGCCCCGGCAGCCACAGGCGCCTCCCGCCCGCGCCACAGCTCACAGCCCCGGGGTCCTGCGGGACGAAGCCGCGCGGCGCTGCGGGGCCGGCAGCATGGTGGCCCGCGGGGCGATGGCGCGGTTCTGGAGCTTGGAGAGCCTTCAGATGGGTACGTGCGCGCAGACCCTGCGATATTTTTTTCCCCTTTGCAGCCTTTCCAGCTTGAAATGGTAAATCGTGGTGGTTGGGGAGGGACGGTGATCGTAATGGCATTTCTATTCCGGACCCACCGGGGAGTTTCACTGGTGACAGAAGTGCCAGGGGAGCGGCGTTGCTCCCACGCTGTCCTTTAAGTTTTTGCATTCCATTAGCACAGCCAGGAAAGTCCCGATCCGCCTATTCCTGGGTGTAAACAGCAGGGAAAAAGAGGCAGAGTGCCCGGCACAGGTTTCACTCGAGTCTGGTTACACAGGCAGTGCAAGCTGGTTGCTTTGGGAAAGGGTCATGAGCAGCCATCAGTGCCGAAATCAGGGTCACTTTGCATTGTTAGCTAAACGACTTGGGGGATTTTGGTGTGCCATCGTTACCACAACCAACCCACAGACAGTGCTGATGTTACAATGGGGTTGTAAAAAAGATCCCCAAGATGACTTTTTGGTTGGTTCTTAAGCTAAAAATTGGTTTAATAAATTGTTTCTTCACAGATTTTAAGTAAAGGATTTTCAGTAAGTTTTACAGGAGCATTTTAAAAGTATATCAGTGTTCTGATTTAAGAGCATTTGTGGGGAAAACTCTGTAATTTTTTTTAAATAGCAATTCATCATCCTTTCTGGTTAGATAGATTAGGCCATTCAGGTGAATGTATATTAAAATGCTGAGAAACCGAGTAGGAATGTGTAATAACATGTCCTTTTCTATCAAGAACAGAAGATTCTTCTGAAAAATAGAAAATTCTTTTGGTCCTTTAGTTAATCTGTGCTGCAGACAGCTTTGGTTTCTTTTAAAGCTTAATACCTAAAATGAGCAAGGATGCTAGCTATGATAGGAGCACTCACAGCGGGGGTGTCTAAATGTTTCTCCCTATATGGTAGATAACGGGTAGGCTGCAGTGTGTGTAGGCACCTGCGCTGGGGAGCTGCGTGGAGCAGAGCAAGGAGTCATCTCTCTGCAACCTGCTTAAAACGGGCTGCAGCAGAGGCAGCGTGAGGGCCCTGCTGCTTTGCTTTGCACCAAGTGGAAGTGGGAGGTTGAGGAATTCAGCTTAAAGATCCCTTCCCATCACTCGGGACGCCGCTCTCCCTCCCACAGGCCGCGTGGGGACTCAGTCTGGGACACAGGAACCAGTAGAAAAGGAGTTCAGTGCCAGAGGCTTGTTGCAAATCTTATTTGTGATTCAATTCAACATAATCATAACTATCTCTGAGCACTGTGTGTTCTCAAACTACTTGATATTGATCGCCTGGGCTGGCTGTACGAATACGTCTTTTGGGATGAATAAAGGAGGAGCAAGGAGTGACCTCCAGCTCTGCACGGCTGTCCATGAACGTCTCCTGCTTCTGAGCTCACCCGCAGCTCTGTCTGTGAGCCCTGCAGCCAGCTTTGCGGGGCAAGGCTGCTGCAGCAGGGTCTAGCTGGGCACTGTGGGCAGTGTTATTGGCCTGGCACTACTTACTCTGTGTTGGCGAGTGCAGAGCGGGTCAAAAGGGAGCTGCATCCAAAGATGTAGCCCCTCATATTTTATACAGTAACTCTGGGTTTACATAGAACTGCTCTCTTGAACACTGTTCCTCGTGGGCTGTGTGGATGCATAAATAAAATGAAACTCATTGTGCTTCTGGCCCGTGTTTCTTTACAAAGCTGTTTTTGCCGTCAGAAAATGTTCAGTTGTCAAACCAATATTTTTTTGTGATTGGTGTAATTAGAACAATTTTTTTTTTCAGGAAGTTCTGTCAGCCTGCCCTATCTGTTCCCTCTCTCCACCTCGTCTCTAAGTGATTTCATAGAATCCTAGAATCATTATGATCGGAAAAGGTCTTTAAGGTCATGAAGCCCAACTGTAAACCTGTCACCACCATACCCTTTAAACCATGCCCCTAAGTGCCTCATCTACACGTTTCTTGGACACTGCCAGGGATGGTGACTCCATCACTTCCCTGGGCAGCCTGTTCCAGGGCTTGACTACTCTTTCCATGTGGATTTTTTTCCTGTTATCTAACCTGAACCTCCCCTGGTCCAACTTGAGACCATTTCTTCTTATCGTTAGATTTCAAAGTCTTCCCAACATACAGGAGCCCTGGAAGAACCTGGACTGGGGTAGTGATGCTGCTTGAGCTGCCCCCTCAGTGGTTACCTGCAACCAGGGGCCAGGTGCAGTCAGGCCTGGGGAGGAGGTGTTGAGAACGTCACAGCAGCACGCGGGGACAGACCACAGCCCCTTTGAGTGCCGTGGCCTGTTGCAGCTCCCACGTTTGCAACGTGGGAAACTGCATTAACACCTCTGTTCTGATGCAGATTATTTTAGGTGGGGGCGGAAAAAATGGTTGTAATACTTTTTCACACACAACAAGAGGAGACTATCTCAGTTTTGTCATATACTAAATGAGGATTTTACAAAGAAGCATAAAATTTATTAGGTGCGAAAAGTTGTTTTCCTAAGAGCTCTGTTCTCAAAAACACTTGCTGCTCTGTTCATAAGAAGAAAGGCAATTCCTAAGTGATTCCTCTTTGACTGTCTTTATGAATGTGCACTGGTATAAAAATGATCAATCAAACAACGGTCCCACCTCTCTTCTAGTTGCTGCAGATGGTGGGACTGAATCTTCAGCTTTGGTGGATGACAATGGCAGCGAGGAAGATTACAGTTATGAGGAGCTCTGCCAAGCCAATCCGAGATACCTGCAACCTGGCGGTGAACAGCTAGCCATTAATGAGGTAAATCCTGGGTTACAATCTGGTATGGTGAATCTGTGCAGTTCTGTAGTTTCAGTTTTGGCTGGTGTGAGGATTCATGATGATAAAAAGCGTGGCCATCAACTAAGAACCCACCAGCCACAGCATCCCAGCTCTAAGAGGGCCCAGGAGCAGGTAAATGCTGATAGATAGATGCATAACAATATAGTTTCATTTCTTGACTGGAACTAATCTGGATGTTTAGCCCAGCTAATGGGCATAGTGTAGGATTCAAGTTGTTCTCAGACTAATAAATATATGTAAAAATTTCTGAAAATCTAGAGTTTCAGTTTTATCCTGTAGTGGGATTAATCTTCGGTGTTTAGTGATGAATTTTGATCTGTTAAGTAGTTTGTAAGTAATTTGTTGTTTATCCTTTGCTCACCACAAACTCTTTCTCTTTCTGTCTCAGCTGATAAGTGATGGCAGCATCGTCTATGCAGAAGCTCTCTGGGACCATGTGACTATGGATGATCAAGAATTGGGCTTCAAAGCTGGAGATGTCATTAGAGTCCTAGAAGCTTCCAACAAAGACTGGTGGTGGGGGAGAAACGAGGACAAGGAAGCCTGGTTTCCAGCTAGCTTTGTCAGGGTTAGTAACTCTGTGCTCTTTTGCACCACTGTCACACTAAATTCCTAGCACAATTAATGCAGCAATGACCGTGTCATTACACTTAAATGAAGGGCCTGATCCACAACATCTTTGCGTCTGAATATCAGTGCTCCTAATGGCTTCAAAGGGGAAAGAGCAGGAAAGAATCAGAGCCCAAGCTCGTCTGTCACATCCTTCTTTCTCCTTTCTTTCTGTAGACCTTCTGTAACCAAAGGGATTTCATAAGAAATGAGGGTAGAAGAAAACTTAACCAAGGGAAATCAATGTATACAGACGGGACATAACAGCTTTCATAAGAGAGTGAAGAATGCTATGCTGCATGCTATTCCATTCTTATATTGCAGAGTTTTCTTGGTAAAATAATGTTTAACTTCTTATCTCAACTTTCTGTAGGAATCTGGTTCACAGTGAACTCCTTAGTGAGACTTCAGTCAGATTATCATGCCAATATAACGCTTGAGGGGTCTAAAATTGAACTGTATTTTATAAGTTAACTTAAAGTACTTTTTGAGATCCTAATGAAATATGGGCTTTGCTGCGTTGAGTACACAAAATGCACAGAATTCCAGAGGCAGTTCCTACCCTTATCCTGCATAAATTTCCAAACAAAAATGGCAGTCAAAAATGGTAAAAGGATTTACTGTTATCCACATTGTACAGATAGGGATCTGGGACAGAGGGAAAATATTTAAAAGTATCTGAATGACTTGGCAATGTGGAAATTTTTGCCTGTAAGCTGGCTTGCACAAAACTACACATACGCTATTAGTTAGGGTGAGAAATAAGCATAGGTTTGCAAAAATCCAGGCAACACAACGTGATGTCTCCGAGATGGTGTCAGTAGAAAGCCATGTTTTGATCAGCTAGAGAGAAATCTCAAGACGTTGTTTGAGTAGCAAAGGTCAACAAAAATCAATCTTGTGGACCCCTCTTGATAAAGTAGGAGTAGGAACATTTCTCTAGCATGTCCTGTGAGAAGTTTGCATCAGCACTGTCATGTTTTGTGACTGTTTGGTGATCTGCTCTAGTTTACCCTGTTTGTTCTGACTGCAGCTGCGAGTTAATCAGGAAGAACTGCCAGAAAACTGTGGTAGCATCCAGGATGAAGAACAAGACGCAGACATGAGCAAGCATCGCCAGAAGATGGCAGAGAACAAGGATCAGATGAGGACCAATGTCATACAGGAAATTATGAACACAGAACGAGTCTATATCAAACATCTCAAGGACATTTGTGAGGTATGTGCTTTAACCTGGGGCAGTCGACTGACCTAATGGGAACAAAACTTCCCATATCAGAGAGAGAGCCAAAGTGGTTCCTCTTATCAAAATAATCCCAATTCCACATGTGAGGCTGCCAGTGAGAACCATCTGACTGCTATTTCCACTTTTCTGTTTTACCACTTGGTTTTGATAAAAATTTTTCAGTTTAGCAAGTTCTGTTACACTTCAGAGATAAAACATTTGGAAAGTAACCTGGAAGGAGAATTTTGAGGCTAGTGATTTTTTCTGGGTGCTTAGTACCTATGAAGAAATGTTTAATCTCTTTCCTTGCTTGAACCAAAAAATGGTTCACGATGTTTTTCTTCTGTTCTTCGCTCAGTTTATCTTGGAAGACCACTCTAGGGCTAGAAGCTTCTTAAAAACTTTCTCTGAAGTTCACTTCTTCTGAAAGGGACCATGGTGCAACTGGCCTGTCTTGAGGCTGTTTTTGTGATTTATAAAAGTCCAAGGAAGGATGCTAAGTAGCTTGTCTAAGTGTTCCTTCTATCCTCAGTTTGCTGAGGATGTTTTTGATGTTGTCATCTTTTGTCCACCACTCATCAAAAGATTTTTTTAATGGAAAACAAGGTAGACAAAAGGTGAACTTCTAATATTGGAAGACAAAAGTTATTTTTTGTTTTAATATCAGAGCTTTTCTAAGTGATCTTGAAGGAATAGAAAGGGAAAACAAATGAAAGGACAAAAATAATTGTTAACTTGTGGACTGTTCCTTAAAAAATGTAAATGTAAGTTTTGTCATTTAAGTGCACTCTTCTACTAGAGTAAGTTTAGAGTAAGTTTTCTTGAATATCTGAAAGATCACAGAGGAATTTGTATGTACAGGTGTGTCTCCGTCATGGTTATCTGGGTTCTAGGACATGACTTTCATCTTTTACTAAACTGCTAATTCTTAATTGGTATTAATTATTAAACTTCTCTAATACATTTCTTCTATAACTCTTTTTAAAAGATGACATCCCTCTGAGTTTAGTAAACCAGAGCTAACACATCTTTCCAAGTGGAGACATGGTGTTACACATTTAACTTGTGGATAGAGAAGAAATTGCTCTCTGCAGAATGGAAGCAGGATGAAAAGCAGGATGGAAGGCTGAAAATACACCGAATAAAGACTGAGTCAGAAAAGATACTTCAGATGCTAATGCAAATTTGCAAGCTCTGCACCAGGATGAATCACTAGGGCCGGTACCATCAGGATCATAAAACTGGAAGTATACCCAGAAAAAGTTTTAAAGTTTAGAACAGTACCTGCAGTCCACATTTACAAAAGCTGCACAGATCATTTCCCGTGTTGGTGTCTTCCTCCTCAATGGGAATAAACCTGCTAGATAGCTTAGCGTATGTACAGGGTGGTGTTTCTCAAAGCAGATGCTTGTAGAGAAGACAGGCTCCTCTCTCCTGCCTCCTGCACCCGAAGGGCCGTGGGAGAAGCCTGGCTGAGAGCTGCCCCACGGAGGAGCCTGGCAGATAAGCCGGTGCAGCAGTCAACCTCTGCACCAACCTTTGCACAAGATGCTACATGAGAACATGGACAGAGCTGATGTTCCTCTACTTGCAGCTCCTGCAGCTTCTGCACCTGCACTCTTGGCTCCAGCAACAGGGATTAAGGACTTGGGGCTGCGTGTAGTGGTTGCTGCTGAGGACCTGAGCCCCTTAGGGCCCCTTAGAGCCCCTTATCTTTCCTTAGCCCCATAGCTGTGCGAATGCTGATACGATCTAATGTGGAGTACCGAATGCAGAGCAGGATTTGCCGAAGGGCATTTTAAAAGCGGAGCACTTGACCAGGTAGCTTCTAAAGGCTGGATGCAAGGGAAATGAGCCGGACCCGTGTTATGTCCTTACAAGCCGAGCAGAAAAAGCAGAGAATCTGATCATTTTTTTCCATGCAGTCATGCCACTATTATTAACTCCGGACAATGCGATAAGGTTTTTACCCAACCGTGGCAAGCTACATGTGTTGTAGCATGCTTTTAATTTTGCTTCTTCTGGGTCCTTCTTACATACCACTAAGGAATCAGTGCATTAGCATGGCAGAGCTGTTTTTACGTTAACTGTTCAGGATTTGTTCTTACTCACATAAGGAAAAATTGTTAGAGCACAAGTGAATTAGAAAGTGAAGCAGAGAAGCTAGTGCTACACTAGTGCTACACACCGGGCTTGTGCCAGGCCTCCCCTGTTCATAACAGGAAGATGCCCAGAGCTTTATATACTTTGAAAATGTCTGGTTCTCTGAGTCACACTGTGAAACAGAGGTGCCATTAGCAAAAATGGTCGTGTAACATTTGAAGCTGAAATCCCTTGTCCAGGTTTGTGTGCAGGGTCGGGAACCAGAGTCCTGCCCTGAGACCACAGCCCCCAACTCCTGCCAAGCTAAAGGGGCTTGTTCAGAGCAGGACCCACATGTGTATCCTCAGACTTGATTAAAAAGGAGGTGCTCTCTTTCCATTTCCAGGGTTATATTCGGCAGTGTCGCAAACATACAGGAATGTTCACCGCAGCGCAGTTAAGCACCATTTTTGGGAACATTGAAGATATTTACAAATTCCAGAGGAAGTTCCTGAAAGACCTTGAGAAGCAGTACAACAAGGAGGAACCTCATCTCAGTGAAATAGGATCGTGCTTTCTTCAACATGTATGTCGCAAAAATTTGTTTTATTTATGACATGAACAAAATACGATAAGAAAAACCTAAGTTACCAGATAAGGAGATGATTTTACTAACTTATCAAATGTTAAACTATGCAGAGAGAGTATTTTAGAATTCAGAGTGTTTACAATTAAAGAATTACTTAGATGTTTTAGATTTCTCCTCACTTGTTAGTAGGAATGTTTCTCTGTACACATTTAAGTTTCCTTTTCAGAAATAATCACAAATCAGCTGGACCATGTCCAGTGCTCTCAAATTGTTCTATTTAAACTTGCAAAAATGGCATAAAAAGAAGAAAACAAACAAGGAAAGGAAGTGCAAGGGAGGCCTGTGAGTCTGTGAGAGACACTTACTGAAGCCATAGCCATCAAGGTTTCTAATTTCCAAGATTCCCCCAAAAAAGGACTTTTTAAAGTGACTTTGATTATTCTGACTCAGTGGAGCCTCCATTTTTGTGTTCATACAAAGAAGGTACATAGTTGCAAGACAGTTGCAAAGCAGATTTGTACATAGCTTTAAATGTGACTTTTTCTTCATTTTGGAAACGGTGTAGGAAATGAATTAATATAACTGCATAAAAATAAATGTTATAAAGCATCTCTCAATCTTTATAGGCAAATAAGTTTAAGCTTTGACTTTTTTTTTGTAGCAAGAAGGCTTTGCTATTTATTCAGAGTATTGTAACAATCATCCCAGTGCCTGCATTGAACTTTCCAAGCTAATGAAACAAGGCAAATACCGTCACTTCTTTGAGGCCTGTCGCTTGCTGCAGCAGATGATTGACATTGCCATTGATGGTTTTCTTCTCACGCCTGTTCAGAAAATCTGCAAATACCCTCTGCAGCTTGCTGAGCTGCTCAAATACACCACTCAGGAGCACAGGTGAGAGGATTAGAAAGATCAATTTAAACAGTAATAACACTGAATTACTCAAGATTTCAGACAGAAATAGGCAGCCCTGAACCACACTGGGTCTTTTCAGATCAGGAACTGCTATAGAGAAACCTGCCTCTTGGAACCATCAAAATATTAATAAAACTGGTATCTGAAGTGTAGCACAGGGGAAGTGGGAAGGTGCCAGAAAAGGAGGAATAAACAGAAGTTGCGGGGAAGGAAAAGGGCACTGAGGAAGAACTGAAGAGGGGAATATACAGAAGAAAGGGGGTGGCAGCTTGATCTTATGGATACAAGAGAAGGTGAAGAGAGTCTTAGAGCCAAAACACAATCTGAGTGAGTTTGAAACTTACTTTTTGAAATTTTAAAGCAATAAAACCTACAGGAGAAAAAATGTTGCAGGAAGGAGATTTCTTAACCCCAGTAAAAAGAAATAGCTAGAAAATGTGGGAACATAGGGAGAATGAAGAGGGGAGAAAGCTAAGAGAGAATGATCAATAAAGGGAGAGAAAAAGTAACTTAAAGTAATTTTTGTAAGCAAACATTATCAAACTGTTCAGATACCAGGGTATTTATATCTTCTTCTAATGAAAAATACCTCTGACAATAGAGACATGGTCCAGCAAAACTCGCAATGACTTAATGAGAAACACTCATCCCCCCTTTCCCAAAATACAGAATATTTTGGGATCATCTGACCTTGACTCTAATCATGATCCATATGGATAGTCAGTCATATCCAGGATTTACATTGTTACTACATTCCTGCTTAGTTCTTTCCCTGCGGATGCTTTTCTAGGGTTGTTCTGAGGTCTCTTTCCATCCTGTTTTGCCCCATAATTTTATGAGGATCCGAGTCATTTGTCAACTTCGTATGAAGATCCCAGCCCCTCAAAACTGAATGTTCATCTCACTAGGACAAAGCACAATGTTCCATTTTATTTCTTAAGTTGGGTCTTTATCACTGATTGTAAATTATGAAAATCAGAAAATACAGTAAATCTTGGTGGAGTAGGATAGTACTAGAATAGGAAATGGAAAAAAAAAGTGCTTCTCAGTAAAGACAAACTATTGATTTAAAAATTCTTCCTTTTAAGTGGTTAGTATTCTGACTTCTGTTTACCCAGTTAATCCATATAGCACATATACTGTTGTCAGGTATTAAAAGTTAAGTAAACATAGAAAACAGCAGAAAGAAAACAGCATAGACCAAGAAAATGTTATTCTGAATGTGTGTGAGACACTGTTACTGTAACATCTAAAATTCAGAATTTGATTTTGACAGGACATTTTGTTAATTTAAGAAACTAATGACTTGCACTCCATATAATTGGTGAAGCTGAGCTGAAATTCAAGTGACCAGTTTTATTATGAAAATATGTTTTTGTTTTGTGTCTGCTAGAAAGCTTGGGATGATGGAAGATAAAGGGAAACTTAGTTTTCTTCCTTTGCTCCGAAATACTTTTTTACAACAAAGCCCAGATTTTCAACTGGGATAAAAATGAATTGCTCCACTGAAGTTACATGTCCTTAGCCTTTCTAGTATACCCGTGGGCTGATTTGCCCTTGGAATAAATTAAGATTTTATCTTTAAATGAGCGTCTTTTACCTTGCACAACTGCAAGAAAAACGTTCCACTGTGACCCCAGCCATGCTCGAAGTCCAGATGCCGCCTGAAGCAAAGTTTCACGGGCCAAAGTCTGCGCTTTTTTAAAAGCTCCCCTTGGTCCCTTNGTTTCACGGGCCAAAATCTGCACTTTTTTAAAAGCTCCCCTTGGTCCCTTGGTAACAGTGATTTTTTTTTTTTTTTTTTTGCTCGGGCCCGTGGTTGAGGGCATGAAATCCCGGTGTTCAGGAGTGTAATGCTTCCATTCAGTTCTGCAGTGACAGGGTCCAGCAGCAAGTACTAACATTAGTGGTTGTTCCACTGCTCACTGTCTTAGGAAGATTACGCAGCGAGCTGCTAAGGCTGCAGATAGTGACAGCGAGGTCTGTGCGCCTTCCCCGTGTACTGCTTGATTCTGTCTTTGGTGGCCCTGTGCACAGAGATGCCTTCAAAAACATGCAGCTTGCCTTGGTAGAGCTCCAGGCAGCTTGTTTTGGAATATCTTTTCTTTTGTTTTCATACAATGATTAAAGACTCAACGTACACTGCCTGCTGTGAAGGCCACGGGTCATGCAACAAGTGAGGGCTTATGCACCCACCAGTAGAGAAGGAACTGAGATAAGGAAGGGCGAGAGCGACCATGTTAATATCATGCCATTGCACTGTGGGACATCTCCCTGACATCAGGAGGATCCTGTTATTGTTAATCTCACTTTTTGTGTATAGCGCCACTGAAAAGAGTTTCCAGAGGTATAAATAAAAAGAGAGTAACATGCAGAGGAGAAGGGAAGTGCACCCATCAGCAGCAGCAGATGAAAATAGGAAGTGAGACAGGAGTAGATAAAAAGGCCAGCGAGGCTGACCCTGTGCACAGGATTTATTTCTAGCTCATACTATTTTCTCTCTGGCTCCATGCCTGATAAAGGAGGGGGCTGCTATGCTGGGACTCTTAAGGCCAGAAATAAGTCTGTTTCCTTCCCTGTTCTCTGTTCCCATTCATCAACTCAGTCTTCAGGAAGGAGAAAATACAGGTGTAAAACAATTAAAGCGAGGACCTTTCCAATAAATTTCCTCTAAAATCTTCCTTATAAACAAATTCCTTTGGTGAAATGCATGAGTGTTTTGAGAAAATAAGAGTTTTACCAGGGTCAGTGTTTCAATTCATAAATCTACCTCCCTGTACTGGTTTAGTGATTTGCTCCTGGACAAAGTGTAGCAGTCTAGTAGCACTGAATTGTGCAGATTACTACACGTGCTTCAAGATAGCTGAGAATCAACTATCTTATTTAGAAGAGGCATCACTGGGTAGTGGAGGCAAATAGACTCTTAGTTACTTGCATCATATCCACTGGGTAAGTGATGTTTGACACGTTTCTGTGCTTCACAGTGATTATAACGACATTAAAGCTGCCTATGAGACGATGAAGAATGTAGCTTGCCTGATCAATGAGCGAAAGCGGAGACTGGAAAGCATAGACAAGATCGCGCGTTGGCAGGTGTCTATAGTGGACTGGGAGGTAAGCGGCACTTGTCCCTGTGGTGGGCAAAGGTCCTGTGCGCGGTACCTCCTGTGCGCTGGAGGATGTGCCTTGCTGTGCAGGGAGTGTATAGTGCCCACATTGCAACTGGTTATTGCTCAGTTAAAAGTCCAGTTGCCTCATTTGCAGTGACTGTGTTACTGATTACCTCGTTCTGTACTCAGGAAGAGCAGCAGATATTGTATGTACACATGCACTTAAGATAACATGGGCATGTAGAAAATGGACGTTTTTATCTTAGATCTGTAGACTCTTGTTTTGACTTCCAGTAGCTTTATCAGAACTAGAATGGGCATAACTGAGTTTCCTCTTGATTTATGCAAAGATGAAGAACAGAATCATGCTCACTGAGTTTGTGTAAGATTATCTCTCTCAAACACTTTCAAATCTTAAGACAATAATATAAGAAAATTGAATGAACATAAGACTAATTAGTAAAGTGAGAATGGTAAGATCTTAAAATATTATTTACTTACTATTATATAAAAATATGTATTTTTTCTAGGGACCAGATGTGTTAGCCAGAAGCTCAGAACTGATCCATTCGGGAGAACTGACTAAAATTTCAAAGCAAGGCAAAAGCCAGCAGAGAACTTTCTTCCTTTTTGACCATCAGCTTGTGTTCTGTAAGAAGGACCTGCTGAGAAGGGACATCTTGTATTATAAAGATCGTATGGACATGGATGAGATGGAACTTGTGGACACTGAAGATGGCAAAGACAAAGATTTTAACATTAATGTTAAGAATGCTTTTAAGATTATAAACAGAGCAACAGATGAGATTCATTTGTTCTGTGCAAAAAAACAGGAGGATAAGAAGAGATGGATGGAGGCATGTGAAAATGAGAGGAGGAGAGTTCAGGAAGACAAAGAAATGGGTGAGTGCAGTTTCCTCTCAAAGGCTTCCTTTTAATAGGGTTAATTTCCCAGTGAAACAAAATTTCACTGGGAAACACACATAATAAGAATAATAGTAATAATAGTAAAAGTAATAATCTAAAACCATTTTTTGCTTTTCTAAAGCAGAAAGGCAAGTTGGTATGCATGTCTGCTGTCTTGTGCACAACAACTTCTTTTAATAACATTACCTGTATGAGGAAGAGAATAGCAGAATTCATAAGTAACACTCTTCAGACTTTAGATGGCAGCAGGTTAAAATCTTTAGTGCTCTGAACTGGATGATATAACTGAGAAATAATTAAAATTTTAAAAAGTTGGCAATCTTGCATTCCATGTTCACTCAAAACATCTATTCATAAGAAAGAAAAAGACAGGAATAGCCCTTAGGCAGCAACTGCTGATTTTAGTGGTTTCCTCTTTTTTAATGCTGTTGTAAATATCACAGAAATAAGGCCTCCTCCAAGTATATTGTAGTAGGCAGGCTGTTATTTTGTGTCTTGCTGGGCATTATTAGCTCCTGGCTCTGAAGTTAAATTTCTTTCAGTTCATAAGGATAAACATTACGATCAAGTCCTCATTCAAAACTCTAAAAATAATAACGGGAATGCTTTCAGATTATATCAAGTCATGCTCTAAACCCAGTCTAAAACCCTTCCCCATTGTACCAGATGTTGCAGTTAATCCCAGTGATCTTGTATCCAGAGTAAGCAGTGAAGTGGACACACTTAACCTTTTCCCAGACTTATTAAAATGGCCCTTCCTGCTGTGCTGGATGTGCCCTGTGCGGCAGTAGGAGCCAGTGGGGCACAACCCTGTGGCTTTTCTTGTAGATGGTGGCTGGAAGGCAATAAAACAACTTATTTCACAGATGCAGTGATGGGTCCAGCTATCTCACTCATCATAACAAAGCTACTAAAAGCCTCAGCTCCAGTGGAGAATAGTGGGTCAGTTACACGGAAGGGCAGGAGACTCTGGCTGTACAAAGTACAATGTTCCCCCTTCTGTCCTGTTCCTCCTCTCTCACCTCCTCAGCTCCATGGGTCATACCTATCTTTCAAATAATGCACATGCACTTTTTTTGAATGGGGCTGAGCATAAGAGGATGAAGTGCCATCATTTTCCATTACTCATCCCTTCTGAGGAGCTCTCCTGAACTCTACGACTCTGTTGCTCTCCACCTTCTTCTGCCACAGCTCCTCTCCAGAGCACTGGGAGAGTTGGGCTACCCAAGTGCTGGGCTACCTGCTCATGGTAGCAACAGGTCTGTCAGGTACAGGCAGTGCTCTGTTGCCATTCCTTGCAGGTAATTCTCCACCAGAAATCCCCACGTATAAGGAAGCTACAAAGGTGTAACAGCCACAACCCTAAATAAAATTATTTTACAAGGAGGTCATGAAATCAGGATAGTCACCCCAACTTGGATCGCCCTCAGAAAGGGTGGCGGTTGCACAGTGCAGTAGCAACAGTAGTAACAGTGAGATCAGTAACTAACCCTTATTTAAGGCTAGGTCACAAATTTCCACAGTAGTGAGTGCAAAAATTGCGAGGGAGGTCCCCAGTGCTTTCTGTTCTGAAGGCATTGTGATATAATGGAGTAAATCACTGTATGCTGACAAAATGTCTTTCTTATAATGTCACATGTGCACATGCAGCTGTTTGTGTTCCTGAGTGCTTGTGTAAAATATTGTGGAAACTCTTGCTTTTCAAGTGTTGCAACTGATTATTCAGATTTAAGGTTCTCACATCAGTATCTTGAAACAGAGGAAAGATAATTGAGTTGTAATAGCAAATGTCCACCTGGTCCTGCAAGACCCAGTGAGTGACTTGGGTATTTTCCCCATTACCCAGCAGACACAGATTTCATTTTTTGGCATAGATGAACATTTCTGTTACCCAAAACTGGGGGAAAAGTGCCAGTATTCTCAACCTCAGGTTTAAATTTATCTCGCTGGTTCTGTAAGCGATCTTGCTGGAATTCACAGGAAACCTCTAACCATCAAAGAACAACTCTTCAAAACTCAAATTGCAAATGGCTTTTTACTTCTATTTTTAAAGATGCTTTGGTGCAGGCTATTGTCTCCCAAACCATATCAAGCTTTTCTTAGCTTCTATGAATGTATGTGAAAAAAGGCCATAGCTAAAAAATCACTTCAAAACCACTAATGGTAAGCCTAAGAAAATGGTCTGAACTTTGTTGATGAAATTGCTTTTTTTTTTTTAACTTTGGCTATGTTCTTACTCCTATGAAGGAAAAAATTGCAGAATTAAAAGAGAATCAACTTCTGCAACCCTGAAATTATAGCTAAACACTGTCGTATTATATGATTTTGTTGGTTTGTAATATCTTCTTTGTAAGTCCAGGCTAAAAAAAAATAAACTAAACAGAATTTTGAAAGTATAGATAAGTGGAGGAAAATGCAAGATGGATCTCAACCAGCAGCTTTGTTCTTACGACTTTGCACAGCAATTTCTGTTTGCTCTGTTTGCTGCTTCTCCTGGCACATCCCCAAATCACGTGTGCTGTGCACATGAAGTCATTAAACACAGAGGGTGGAAGCAGTGAAAATGGCGAAGGAGAATAGGAAGTTGCCTCTTATTGAGCAAGATGAAGGTTGCAGTAAGATTGGGTATTTCAAACATGAAGATATCAAGAGTCTAGTTTTCTTTATACCAAATTTGCACTACTGCAGTGCCAGTGACTTCAGCTGGTTAATGTGAGTTAGATCAGAGTAAAGCAAAAGATTCTGCATTTTTTTATCTACTACTTGGTGGCATGTAACTTCCAGAAGTGTTAATTTACTTTTTTTCTATTTATTTAGATTTATCTATAAAAAGAACATTTTCACTAGTTAGCTCCCCAGTGATCACAATTTGTTGGAACAGGAAAACAAACCTTTCCCACTAATCTATTGGCAAGTTAATGTTTCTACTGTTATCCCAGTGAAAAAATTTGAATCTTCAAATTTATTCAACAAAGCAAAACATGCTTTTGAAAATTTAAAGTACATTGCTATTAAGATTTTCTTAAAATTGGTTAACATACAATCAAATAATAGATACAGTGTTTGTTATACCGGTGCCCTTATTTTCTCTTTGACATAGGAATGGAAATCTCAGAAAATCAGAAGAAACAAGCCATGCAGAATGCCCGAAAATCAAGGCATGGAAAAATTAAAGGTGAGTATTTAAGAACTGGTTTAAATTCTTAATGTACTCTACCCTCTATTATATTAGGAAGTATGACTGGCTATGGTTGAGTCTTCTTAGTTAAAAAAAATTCATTGGTTTAAACAGAATTCAGTTATCTCCATTAGCATATATTTCAATTTCAGATACCTTTATAAACTATCCACTGAGTTGACTTGCCAATCTCCTTCAAGTAGACAAGTTAATATTATCTCTTTGTCAGAGAAGAAACTTAACAGATAGGGTAAGTGGTTTATTTAAGGATGTAAGGAAGTGTATGTAAACTTTAAATTAGAAATTAAGAGTTACTGTTTCCTTCCACTGCTCTTAGTTTGACATCTTGATCTTCTTTAGTGTACTGTAGCGGTCTTTCTGGGAGACACATGTTGCTGCATTGATAATAGCACACTCTACACGACTTCTTTTTTATCCTTCCAATTTGCTTAACGTGCATAGAAATGTTAAGAGAAAAATTGACTAGAGGAAAATGGGGAGAAAAAACAGTTTTATTCCTTTTCTTAGAAAATGTGATAATTTTGTCCTTTTTAGTTTAAATTCAAATTTGCCTAAATGTCTAGCGTATTGAGTGAATAAATTGAGAAACTTATTTCTCAATTTAGGAACAGATTAAGTCTGAATTTAGGGGGAAAAAAAAGCTGGTATTAGGTAGTTCTCTGCTTCTGTTTCAATGTTATTGAAGCATATTCTCTTTATCAGTCACTAGATGCCAATAAAATAATAGTGGATTATGAATCTGTCTGGATTATTGAGGCATGGCTGGAAATAGAGATCAGGAGTTTATGTTCAGAATGTGCAAAGGCCAAAGTCTGAGAACGTTATGCTGGAAAAGTATTCTCCAAATTGAAGAACTGCATTTTTATTGTTAGTAATATTTTGCCCAGGCTTACCCAAGATTTGACTACAATGGCAGCATATATTTGCAATGTCTTTCATTTGAATTAACTAAACTAACCTGTACGGACAATATTTCCAGGCTTTGTGACACAGCTGCTTATCTTTCTAATAGTTCTGTAATGTTATTTGTACTGGTATAATTCTCTATCCTTCTTGAGCCAACTTCAAGCAACAACAAAAAAACCCTGAAATTAGAAATTAGAAATCTAGCACTCCTTCCACTCAAGATTATGGTGGATTTTGTGCTATTGCGGTTATTTTTTTCCCGGTTACTTTACCAGGTGTCTTATAGGTGCCTGTAAACTGTTCCTTCTGCAGGTGTAAGCTATAACGGGTGCCCGATGCCTCCTCCACACCAAAGCCTGCATCCCATCCACCAGCGCCACATCACCGTGCCCACCAGCATCCCGCAGCAGCAGGTTTTTGCCCTCGCAGAGCCCAAGCGGAAGCCGTCCCTCTTCTGGCACACCTTCAACAAGCTCACCCCTTTCAAGAAGTGAGAGACCAAGGACACCAGTGCAGAGGGAGTTATTCTGAGATCTTGGAGACATGGTTACGCTTATTTGAGCTTGGTGAATCCTCAGGTTTAGAGGGAAAAAACTTAGGCTCCCTTGAGCCAGAAATACCACCTTTGTCTGGAAGAAGAGTGAGGTTCATCACCACTGTTTGGAAGCAATGTTGGTGGTGTCCATGAGCATTGCTGATGAAGAGCAGAGTCCCTTCTGACAAAAACAAGCTGCTGTTGTTCTAAAGCGGCGGTGTTTCATCTCTGTTTCCTTGTTATCTTCAAATAATGATGGAATTATTCAGGTCATTGTAACATTTCACTTTTCTTGATCTTATCCTAACGGCCAAATTTAGATTGGGGAGGAATTTTTCCCTAAAGTTGTATCAGCAGGGAATCTTATGGGAGTTTTCTCTTTCCTTTTGGAGCACTGAGCAGGGACCACACATTAAAATCAGGTGGAGAGATCCCATACAATTGAAGTACTGTTGCAGAATTTGACAGACCTTAATCCTTCCTGTCATTTTCTATTAAGTTGCCAAATGGCAGGAGAAAGTCCCACAAGGCCTTATCATATTCCAGATTGGAACAGGGAAATTTTGTTCTGTCATATAGAATCATGAACAGAGTGCAAAATGGACTATAAAGATTTGTGCATTTATTGCATACAAGTCAAAACAAGAGGAGCCCACGGCATCCCTGATTACTTTCAGCAATATACAGCATGCATGTACGCTCTTCGGTATAGAGCTTTTATATCATTTTCTGTGCACTTCTTTGCCTGGGAGATGCTTCTTTATACTTTGGATACGCTTATTTCTCAGTGTAAAAAGTATTTTTTTTTTATTTTTTAATGGAGATAATGTGAATGTACAAAGTTAGAGGTGAGGGAGTATGAGCAACTGCTGGCACTATAGTCTGTGTTACATAGTTCTCGTTCTTCGTACTTCCTACTCATACAGCTTCACTTAAAACTGGACGAATGGTAATATAAATCTCCATTAAGTTCCTGGAGCGGTTTGAATCTCTGCTACTTACACACTGTCAGCTGACAAGGAGGTTTTACCAGTTGTTTCTTCACAAAGAAAGAGAAATCCTTACTGGAATGGACAGAGAAATTGTGTGGATCAGAAACGGCTTTTTGTGTAAGACTGTCATTTTGTATTGGGAGGGACAGGTCTTCACTGAGGTCATCTCTGTACAGCGTCTGCAATACCTAATTTGCCTATAACATAAGGTTGATTTGGGAGAATAACTTCTAAAAAGCCACCAGGAGGAAAGAGGATCTTGACTTACGGAGTGCTGATCATTTCTGTTTGATAACTCAGATTAAACATGGCAAGACTATTGTTAATATGGAAGGAAAGAAAGACTCCGTGTTTCAAAACTGATTTGTTAAGAACGTCTTTCAAATATTTTACCATATGCTGCTGATTAGGGGCATTATCTGATGATAACGATAGATCCAAGAGTATTCTTTGACAATGGACACAATCAGCTTTGTCATGAACATGTGATATATGAAGAACAAAAAGGGGCTAGAGGCCAAGCATCTTACTAACAATGTTTTTTTTTAAAAAAGCCTTATTTTAAACATGTGTTTGTTTCTACTACTGTTGTTACCTCTGTATTTTTATTTATCAGCAGTGTTGTGGACCCACTAGTCTGATGATTTTGTGGTTTGATAACTCAGTGGCAACTTCTGCAAAGCCCGGGTTTATAGTTTTAGTTTTAATGACACCTGACAACTGTACATTTCAAATGCCTTGTGTATATAGCTAGCTCAGCAATGATGCGAAGTCTGGTGATGCTCAATTGCTTTGGTCACTGTGGAGTGAACTTATTTGCCTGTGCTTTCCCATCGTGATGGAAGATGACCTGGAACAGTTAAGAACTGGCGTATACATTTACATTTCCAATAACCCAGTTGAAAGAAAGTACACAAGAAAGTGAAACAGCTGGCTGGGTTGTGTGTTCCTTTTAATGTTTAAAACAAGCCATCTCCAGAATTTTTGAAAGATAATTCCAAATGTTCAATTTAAACACAATGAATGGACTTCAAAGGAAGGCAGGGATGCATGTTCTTCCTCTTACATGAGAAATCCCTTTTTAAGTGTTTCTTACATACCCATTTTTCTGGGTAGTTGCCTGTAAACCAAAGCGGTGCACATACCATGGAAGCTGAGAATTTTTCATAATCACATTTTGAAAGATTTGTTCTAGATTTTTAAAAAGGTCTGAAGTTGTAGTGCAGTGCCCACCCGGCAGCTTTCCCAGCTGGTCAGGTTCCTCCGCCCCGCTCAGCGGGCCTGACTCCACGCTTACATACGTATTTGTCTTTGATAAAACCTTCTCCATTTCAGGGCTGGGTCCTGTGGGATTCTTGGAGAAAACACAGATTTTGGGATGTATCTTCTAACATGTCAGTGCCCACAAAGGCTCTTTCCATATAGTAATAGTGCTGGTGCCTTAGCCCTAAAAATGAACATAGATGTTTGCATGTGGTTTTGGATGGATTGGGTTTCTTCTGAAGAAAACTTAAATTTCAGAGAGATGAAAAGCAAATGTTTCATTGTGCAGATTACTCAGGAAAGTTTTACATACAATATCCTACATGTAGATGTGGTTGTTTATAATATTCTCTATCTTTATTTGCAATCTGATTTTGCAACAGGTTAAGAAAAGACTAATACGATGTGCATGAATGTGCTGTTTATGCAGGGAAGGCTGAGAAAATATAACAAGACAGGACAAATTTAGACTACACCATAATCTTTTGAACAAATTGTACCTAAATGAAAACATTCAATTCCATTAACCAGAAATTAAATACTTACTGGGAGGTTTAGCTTAATTTTAGAGTCTGTGGAGAAAACAGTTGCAAATAAAACATACAGATTTGTGTTTAGCAACTGCTCCCTTGAGCAAAACTCAAAAATCTTCATCTTACTTCTGATGACAAAATTTGCATAGCAACAAAAAAGCATGAATGCAACAGCTGTGCTTTTCCTGTATTTTCACAAGCTTTAAGTTGCTAATAACTGTCAACTGTTCTAGGGCACCTACTAAGCACAGTTGTGCCTCCTGTAGATAATGCACAGCCAGAGCCTTCCTGATGGCCTGCTGAGCAGATAACCTCAGACTTTAAGCATGGGATGCAGTAAAACATAATTGTCCTCAAATGTGTTCCTACTGGGTTAGGATAATGCCAAACCATAATTGCATCTAACTCAGAGCATTTGATGTACAAAATAATAAGATTGTTTTACAAGTGGCTCTTGCCATGCTAAATTTCACATTGAGTTTTAGTGGTCAGTGTAATAAAGGAGTTCAAAGACAGACTACTCAAATGTTCCACATTTTAGTTGTCTTTTGAAAATAATCATTACAGAGTTTTGGAGCCAAAGGTCTTTAGCCATAACTAATACAATACCTTTCTTTGACTGCCTTTTCCTTTGTTTTTTTTCTAAACGTGTGGCATTTGTATGTAGGAGATGCCTCCTGAATGTGCTCTAATTTAAAACTATTTGTTGTAAATACTAGGGATGAACTGCATATATATTTTATTTTGACTAGTGTTTTGTAACATTTTATCTTGCGTACATTGCTTTGTGCATCTTACCATCTGTGTGCTGTTACACACATTGTGAATCAAGTGCTACGGCTACAGAGCAGATGAATTGGCTGTTGACAGCTGATGTACATGTACAGGACTGCAGTAACTTGATGTGCATTTGTTCTGAATTGCATTACAAGGTTTATTTACTCTTGGAACATTGTTTGTCAAATGAATCTATTTTCTGGAAATACGTACAAACTCACATTCCCATTACTTTTACTGTACATGCTTTAATTAAATAATATACAAAGCTGGAGTTCCTCAGCTGTGTTTTATAAAATTTTATTGTGTAATTTTATTTTTTTATTAATGTCCACAAAATCTTTTCTGTGAGGCAAAATTTTATCTAGTGTCATATTTATTTTATTATTTTGAAGCAAAAGGATCACACTTTTTTTTCAGTAACAGCTACAGTACTTCCCAGCACTAACTCATTTTAACAAACTACTAAACCTGATTCTGGGATTGAACTCTTCATCCATCATTCAGGCAAAAATCACCCTTGTTAGTGTCCCAGGCACAGCTATCTGTCATTATTGTGCTTGTCCTCTTCCTGGCAGGCAGTTCCTAAGGACTCCTTGCAAGTAAATGTACATGCAGCTTCTTGTATTAATAAAAGTATTGCTAAACTGAGGATGGTGATTTAAGTTCCATGATTTAAATAAGGAGGTTTGAATTTTATTTTCTTTGGAACAAAAGCAAAACCTTTCAGAGGGTTCACCCAAACGGCTGGAGATTCAACTTAACTGCTCCTGACTGAGAAAAAAAAATTGATTTCAGATCATTCTAACAGAGCAAGGGACCTGACTTGCTGCATCTCAAAAGTATCCATGTGTCTTTCCCACCCAAAGTTGTGTTAGAAAATATGCGTTTAAAACAAGTTAGCTTTAGCAAAATGCCATTTTTTGCTGAATACTTTTCATCAAAAATATTTTGGCAAGTTCAAATGCTGGCAGGCTAGTTGGGCTTGCACATTCTTTCAGCCTCCTTTCAATAGCCAAGCTTTTATTTCCATTTTTTGGTTCACTTCACAGTTCAGAATTTCACCGCCAATGGCTGGAGCAAGGTTTGTGCTAAGTTCTCAGATATCACAGGCACAGTGTGAACACCTAGGCAGATTGGATGACTGAAAACTAGGTGTTGAAAGAACAGGGCAGTAGGAAGTTGTAATGAATGCATTTTCTAAGCAGGCTGAAATTCATCTGGCCACAAGAAGCTTGTTTGGGCATTTTATCCCATATTCTGACATTCAGGCTCAATCCTGTAGACTGCCTGATACTGTCAAATTCTTGTTGACTTCTTATTCTTGTCAAAGAAGGAGATTTGGGAATCCTTCTCTGGAGATCTTCCAAACCCACCTGGATGCCACCCTGTGCCATGTGCTCTAGGTGTCCCTGCTGGAGTAGCAAGGATCTCTAGAGGTCCATTCCAACCTCAACCATTCTGTGATTCCACATTCCGTAAGAGCAGATCTTCTGTAAGATCAAGCAGGTGAGGCTTTTCGTTCATGCACAGACATACACAACATTGGTTGGGTTAAGCTGTAATTTAGAGCCAAATGATTGTCTGTGCTGGATTACACAACCCTATGTCACAGTATCAAAGTTAAATGAAAAAGTTAGAAATGGAAAATGGCATAGTATGTGATCCATAAGGAAAACAGGGATTGTGTTTCTGAATATTTTCCCAAATTTAGTTATTCTCTCCTGACTACCTGAAGAATTTGTAGTGAGAATGATGAGAACCTGTCAGAACTGTAGCAACTGGCAGCACAACCAGGTATTTTTTTTTTGAATCCTAGGCCAGTGTAACGTTTAGTTTAGTGCAGCCAAGACTGACTTCGGTTTCGCTGGGTGGAAATTCATAGGCTTATATTTAGGCTCTGTTTTAAAAAACAAGCGTGTGCTCTTGTGTGTGTGCATATACATACTTGCATAGAAACACATATGCATATATACTATTTATATCAACATGGCACCCCCAGATATGACTTTGCTGGCACTTTAGTGATAACTTGATCCATATAGATTCTCACCCTCCCTGTGTTTATGCTACATCTTATATTTAAATTGTGCATCTTGGTACGGGAGGCCTAGGCAGTGTTTTTCCTGAGTCACTCTAATGTTTCAAGCATATTCTGATGGGAGACATTTACCCATGAAGGACTGAAGAACAGTCTAGAAGATGCTCTATGTTAGGCACATCTTCTCCGGGGCCATTACTATCCTTTCAGCTCCTCACAAAGGTGATCAGCACAGCAGTCAATGTAAGTAAACAAAAATCTGCAGTTCCAGTCATTCAAATGCAACGATGACCTTTTGCTACTGTGCAGTTATTTCCAAGGTATTCTTCTGTGATGACACCAGTGTTTGTCTACAAGGCTATTCCCACAACAGTTTTCCTGGTTCCCTGCTAAAAATCATCATACTGGCCTAACTTCAGACAAAGAGTCCATCAAGATAGATGTTAACGAATGATTTATATCATCCTTGTCTCTGCGGGATAGACTATGGTTGTCTGCAAAATTCACGGCCTTTTGGGGGCCTATTTGGATGCATCACTGAGACCAGAGCACTAGGCTGACAGGAACAGGATATTTTAATGACTCAATTTTTGAAGTGTTAATGGAGACAGAGGATTAACAACCACACAACATTTCAGATGAACCCTATCTAATAGATAAAGAGAAAAGCAGTGTTGGTCATTAGCTCCCAAATCATCTTATTAGCACAGTAGTTAGGCTAATTTGGCTAGATAAGTTCTCTCAAGGAGAGCAGCCCATGGCTGCACATTGTGCTTGTCTTCCTCCGTGCACAGTATGTGTAATATCCCAGATACAATCCAGGGCACTATAAAGTTTGCAATATTTTTTATTACCACAGGGTGGTGATGAAGACATTGGTGAAACTACTCACTGCTCAATCCTAACCTGTTTTTTCTTAGTCGTTTTATACTACTGAAAATTACGTTGCCTGATATAAAGGTCATACTTGTCCTGTCTCTGCAGTGTCGTGATCTCCTTGGACATGGTACTTCCAGGAACTTCCACCGACTGGGTGAATTAAGGCCACTTCTTGTAACACATTAACTGCTGTTTTATCTGCCTGCTTTAACCGTCACTATTCATGATCAGCATTTACGGAGCTACTGTGTCTTACTTCTACTGCCCCTTAGAGACCAGCAATTGCACTAATTTCAAGAAGATACAATTAAGAATCATTTTATGACTTCCTTGCATTTAGTCATTAATAACATATTTAGTAGCATGACAGCTTTAACTGCTACATGAATGGCTAGGCAAGTATCCTTAGAATTAGGCACTAAAAGCTCTTTGTCATTCAGTTCTCTGACTTCAACTCAATGTTGTTATTTCTTTTTTGTAGTCTAATATTTGCAATAGCATTTTTATATCATTGTAGTATTTCTAGTTTCTTTAGCCTCTTTGTCAGTTCTCCCTCAGCTTCCACTCTAAATTGCTTTTTAACTTTTTTTTTGATTTTTTGCAGCACAATATTGGCATGATACTTCCTTCTACCCTATAGACCTATAAGTCAAAAGCTAACATTTGTGCAATGTATATAACTAAACAAGCAACTCAAAGCCTTGTTAATCCATTTTAACAATTTTCTTCTACCTAACAGTGCTAAAATCCAAAGTGCAAAGCATTTCAGCATTGTACTTGAATAAAAAGAAAGATTCTTGTTTAAACCTCTGTTTTAATTATTGAACCACTCTCAAAATTAAATCACTGACCTTTGAGAATTTAGTGACCAAACAAGTGCGTGTCCTGACAGCGCAGTTGGTGCCTGCATTCCTTCACATGAAGGTTTTCCACCCTGGAGAAAGATGCCAAAGAACAGCACAAGTACAAAGTAAATGAGGTAAGACCAAATATCCTATATATGATGATGATAATGATGATGATGATGATGTCATCTTGTGATAAGGAATGCATGTATGAGAACCAAATGTCTATTCCTTAGGCAAAAAGCACTCCCTTAGATGATTGGGAATGGATTTTTAGGTCAGGAGATGGGATGACACTTTTCCATAGGGCACATCACACCTTAATCACTTTCTACAAAGCACTTTTCCTTCCTTTTGCACTCCTCCACTCCTCTAGAGTCTTTTGACTAAGGCAGCAAATATTTACATAGCACAGAAGTAGCAAGAAATTGTTTGACCTACTTTCAACTTCCTTCATTGCAAATTAGCATTAACAAAAAGGGATTTTGCTGATGCATAATCAAGTATTTCTTTGTAGACCACTGGCAAAGTCACCATAAATAATATTTCTAATAATTGTTGTAAAATTGGGAATGCTTTTGGAAATAGAATGGAAAGTTAAGGAAAGTGTCCCAAAGTTGAGAGCTATTTTGTATAAATCAAATTAAAAGAATATTGAGGTTGAATATTCCTAACAAACAGAGTTATTTTTATTGAGAACATACAAAGGTATCTCTCTTTTTACATGGTATCCTGTCTTCTTCTATAAACCTGAGAGATGATGGTGAACAGACTAAACAGAAGACATAATTTGCTTACTCAGAACTCATTAATATTTCAAAAGAAACATTGATCTTAATATTTTTTTCTCATTAATGAAAGAGCTGATTTAAGCCAGTTATGTGAAATTTTCTTATTCAGACCATCACTTTTACTTGTATAAGTACTTAATCTACACCGAGTTGCTGCATGAGATGTTTATGCATATTAACTCAAAATAAAATAGACCCTCATTTTGTTTCTACTTGATTTTTGTCCCTGAATCTAATCTTTTCTCATCAATTGTTCCTATATATATATAGTATACTTATATATATAGTATAAAGTATAAAGTGTCACAGTATAAAGAGTCACAGAAGTGCCCAGAAGAAAGTATTAATGTACTTTAGTGGGCCTCTATTAAAGGCTATTAAATATGAGAGAATATCTAACAAAAAAAAAAAATTAAGCTGGCTTTATGCAGTTACATGGGAGACAGGCTAAAGACATGTTTTTACCAAAAGCTCCTTTTCTTGATCTCTCACATCTTTGCCCTCATCTCACTCTGCTCAGGCTATGACCCTCTTTGAGGCCACACAACTTATTAACCCAGAAGAAGGCTATTTTGGCCAAATAAATAAAAGGACTGTGACTTTTTTGTGCTGAATTAGTGAGTGAACTCACCTTAGCTCACCTCCTGTAGGCACCAGAACCAGCTCTTGAGAGAGCAGCAGTGCAGTGCAGCCATGAGCTGGGAGAAACGTGCATGGAACAGTTGGCATTAGGACCTTAGGACCTTCTTCATGGTTATGAGCTGTTGGGCTGCCTCAATTATCTGATGTTATTTTATTCTTAAAGAGCTGTCAGATGCATGGTTCTGAAAGGAGGCACGAGCCATGAAGTAGCTTTTCTTTGGGTGCAGGTCTGGCTGGAGGAGTCCATAAAGAGATTCCCGAGGAAGAATGTCTGAACGTTATATAACCTAACTGCAACTCAGAGAGACAGAAAACCTTGTACGGAAACCTTGTGTCTGAGTAAAGCATCACTGACCCAGCCTGAGTCATCTCAAAGGGCTGAAATTTTAACTACCCATGTGGGTTTAGAACAGCAATAACTTGTTGCTAGCACACTTTGGTATAGACTTGCAGAGATGGGGTTTTCAGAATATTGGTCAGTGTAAATCAAATCCTTAAAAGTTCTTTGCCAGGTAGCTGGTGCAGCTATAAATTCCTTGTTTTAATTGCTGAAAACAAAACTGATGATCACTTTTGTTTAAGTTGCCATTCTCTTCTGCTCTTCATGTTTGGGTTGGATTTGGCAAAATCTATGAAATCTGGACTTCATCAATCCACTTCTGGTTTAGATAGAAGAGAGTAGAACTCCATGGAATGTGCCAAGCTTTGCTGACTAGATCCTGTGTATATCAAAGGTCATTCTAATCCTCCTCAAAGCTTGTGTGACTTCTAGCTACTTACCATCTACTCATGTACAAATTCTGTTTATTTGCACTTGTTTCTTTGCACACTGCAAAAGAAAATATGAAATAGAACATGATAAACTTTACATTTAAAACATTCTTTACATTTAAAACATTTCTTGATTTCCCATCCCATCCCATTGATTTCCCAAGAAATGTTTTAAATGTAAAGTTTTACATTTAAATGTAAACTAACATGTTTTAAATGTAAAATGTTAGAAATGTAAATGTAAAATGTAAAGTTGAGTTAAAGTCTCAAGAGTACAATGAACCTGTGATTGATATTCCTATTAAAATACTATTTGAAATACAATCTTGGAGACTGCTGAGTTCTATCTAATCCTATAAACAGACCTGTAAAAAGAAAAGAAAAAGAGAGTGTGATAATCCATTTCCTTCCTGCTACCCTGCATCCCCTTCCTGAATTCACAAGCTCACAGGCTAAATATAGGAACAGAGACAATGAGGTAGATACAAGCAGACCTACTTTCCCTTTCTTAAATCTTTCAGACAAAATCACACAATTATCTGAAGAATGAAAAGTTGGATTATACTGCTGGCTATTATAGTCAGCACAGAAGAAACACAAAAGCAGGACATCTGTACCCGAGGGTATCCTGGCATCCCTGGCAATCCTGGCCACAATGGCATACCTGGACGGGATGGACGTGAAGGCTCAAAAGGCGACAAGGGAGATACAGGTATTGTGTTCAACATAAACGATTTGATGTGTGAAACTGGGTGCCTTTAGTTGCTGAAGTTGCCTGTAGTCACAGCCCATTAACAGGATTATTCTGCCCAGCCTTCAGAGCACTTTGCACACAATCCTCTATTTCCTTGTTTGAAGGAAATGTAAGACAAGACTTAACAAAGAGAGCAAGACAGCAAATACTATTGAGAGGTCAAGTGTAGAGGACAAGAACAACTTAAGAAAGAATTTATCTTCTATTTTTGGAATACTTCCAGATCTGTCTGAAAAGTTTAAAGTCTTTAAAGTTGCTATTACATTTGCAAGACAGCAACAATGTTTAAACAATGTTTCAGTAAAGAGCTTTTGCAACAAAATTCACATTCATTAAAAAAAAAAAAAAAAATTTCCTCTTTGGTATAATAAGAAGGGTTTCTCTGTTTCTCTTTCTCACCAAAGGATTCCTTTGTCCCCGAAAGCACTGGCTTCAATACTCTCTCTGCTCTGTATCTCCCTGTAAGGTATAAGTTTCAGCAGTGGCATCCAGTAAGATTCTTCTTCACATCACTGTTAACCAAAGCTTGCAGATGAAGGATCACAGCAAAAATCAAACTCTAGTTTTGTGGCAATGTAATTGTTTAAAGAAGATCTGTTTTCTCTTTTTTACTAGGTGAAATGGGAATTCCTGGATCTCCAGGGAAAGACGGTGCAAACGGAGAGAAAGGAGAACGAGGTGAGAGAAGAAGAGTTTCAATTTATTAATTTAGCTTCATACAGAGCCTCAGTGAAGAATCTCACCTGTCATGTTCTCGGTTTCTTGCTGCTGTTAAATACTCTCAGTAATTTCAAGAAAGTCAGCAGTAATGTAGACAGAGTAATGCAAATTTCTACCACCTAAAACTAGGAGCTTTATGCAAGAATTATCAGATGCTTTTCCTGAATGATAACAATAGAGTACATGAACATTATAGCAGCTTCTGACAGTCAAGTCTATCTCCTGCTAATTGCCCTTCCTATCATAAGACCTTCATCTAGGAATCTCCATAGTTATAAGTGGCTTTTCAAGGGTTCTGGGCTCAGGTGCAAGTATGAGTGAAGCATAAATTGAGCATGTGAAAGAAAAAACAAGGTCAAAACTCCTAAACCTCTCTAGCTGCACTTTAGTAGCATGTAGGTGACTCAAGCAAAGCCCCACTGTGTAGAAACTGCATGGAAGCAAGTACTAGGTGTCACCTAGTGGGCCAAATGCTCCTTCCATCTGCTAGGCTGTGAACCAGCTACTTCATAGACCCAAAGCTAAAAGCAGTGTCTGGATACACAACGGTTGTATTTCACACAATCTGAGCTTTCAGGGTTATTATCAGCCTGCAGACAAAGCGGGTGGCCACCCATTCCTTTCTCTTGCTGTTCCCAGCAGCTGCTTTTTAAGGCAATAGCAGACCCATTAGACACTATGTTTATGCTACACTTACAGGTATGAGATACTGCATGTGCAGGAGTATGCAGTGATGACACATACTTACACACCTACGTTTTTTGCTGAAATGCATGCTTTGCTTCACTATCCTGGTGGAAGATCACAAGACAGTGTCTTCTTTTCTTCATTTAGGAGCCAATGGGACTGTTGAAGAAAAAGGGAACAAAGGAGATAAGGGAGAAAGAGGACGACCTGGAAAACTTGGACCAAAAGGAGTTATAGGATCAGTGGGTTACAAAGGTCAGAAGGGAGAGCTGGGACTGCAGGGGCAAAAGGGATTAAAAGGAGATATTGGGCCCATAGGTCCAAAAGGGACCAAGGGTGAGATTGGCCATCCTGGAAGAATTGGTTTGCCAGGGCCTATTGGCCCAACTGGTTATCCAGGTCCTAAAGGTAGCACTGGTGACTTGGGGCCACAGGGTAATCCAGGAGTTCGGGGGGAAAGAGGCTTGAAAGGCGACAGAGGAGATAAAGGGAACGTCGGTGCCACTGCAGTCCTGCCAAGAAGTGCTTTCAGTGTAGGCCTCACAGTCTCCACCAAATTTCCTCCTTCCAACCGCCCCATCAAGTTTGACAAGGTGCTGTACAATGGTCTAAATGACTACAACCCAACGACTGGCAAGTTTACCTGCAAGCATCCCGGCGTCTACTACTTCACTTACCACATCACCATCTACTCCCGGAATGTCAGGGTCGCTCTAGTGAAGAACGGGATCAAGGTGCTGCACACTGTGGACATGTACCAGGGCGCTGAGGACCAGGCCTCCGGAGCTGCCATCCTCGAACTCCAGAGCGGAGATGAGGTCTGGCTGCAGGCTCACCCTGGAGAAGCCTTCAACGGGCTGTTTGCCGATGCAGACGACGACACAACCTTTACTGGATTCCTACTATTCAGTAACACCGACATTCTGGAGTCACCACCATTACCTGCAGTGTAAACCCATGTTCTGTTATTCTTTGACCTGTTGTTTTGTTCCTATCAAGCTGAGTTTTGGGATGATACAAACCACAGAGGCGCTGCACTATAAGCAACACTGCTTTACATCTTTAGAATCCTTCCCAGTCTTGAACTTCCAATACTAATTCCTGTTTGCATTTTAAGTGTTTTTAGCTAAGGAAACAAGACCTATCCAAGGATGCTGTATGTCTCAGCCCCCAGTTCTCCCTTACAGAGTTTTAATCTCCTGGCTAGTTTCAACTGAGTTCAACAGACAACAGAAAACACATAGGGCACTACAGCAAAGGCTAAAATGGAGAGCAAGGAGCGCTCGCCTTTTTTTGTCCAAGGCTGTGAGCAAGACTGGTAGCAGGCAGAGACTCCCCTGAGTTTTGTAAAACACTGCAGCTTGGGAACTAAAATATATGATTATTTATTAAACTGTTCTGATCTGTGTTTGTCAAATTTCCTTTTTAAAACATCTAAAATAAATGGGCTTGTACATTTTTTTCCTGCAGTGCCAGAACAATCAACTTTAATGAACAGCTTCTGCATAATTAAGCGCAACTCTTGTGCCCACAGCACTGGGCTTGATGCATTACTGGTTTGGTAGCCTACTATGAGCATACAGTGGTACATACACCAGTTCTGAAGGAACAAATTTTCTCATGATTATTAAAATATTATGGTACCTTTTAAATATATTTTACTACACATACCTGAACTTATGAATGTGAGTCTTCTTTAGATCCTTTCCTTTGCCTTTCATTAGATTTCATGCACCACAAAAAATTTCCCTTTCTTATGTCCTTATCAAGGACAATTTTTACTCTTCTGGCACCATCAGCTGTTCAAAATCATTATTCACCCTCTAAGAGAACTTGGATTCAGATGTATGATTTTTTTTTTTTTTGGAGTAAGTACCAGTATTTCACATTTTCCAACTTCTGAATTTCTGCACTTTTGTAATTCCAGCAGTTGGAATTAGAGAAAAACGCTCTTGCAAGACCTGTGATAATATTGCATGTTCTGGTAATTGCAAGCGCCCATTAGTCTATACATTACATAGTAGTTATTTCTAAGCCATGCTATATCTGCTTACATCTTTCCAGTCGGTATGTGTTGAAGCTAGGATGGTTTGCATCACCTCAAAACACGTTTTAATCTCGTGTTGAGCAGTTTGACACGTCCACACAGGTGGCCTTTTGGGCCACGGATCAGTTTTAGTGCAGCTGGTCTGAATTTTTAAACGCGGCTTTTCAACACGGTTCTCTGGGCTCTGCTTAGCCGGTCCGAAGCGGAGCAAAACGAGGGGGCAGAGGGAAAAACTGCGGCACGGGCACGGCGGGGGCGGCACCTCCGCGCCCGGCGCCCGCCGCGCCCCGCCCCTTGCGCCGGGAGCCGCGGCCCTCCCCGG
>VWPW01029420.1:210927-293553 GCA_013389825.1 Crypturellus undulatus
GGGCGGGGCCGCGCGCGCGGCGCGGCGGTTGGCGGTCGTTGGCGGCCGTTGAACGGCCGCGCGCCTGTCACGGGCTTGGGGAGGGGCACCCTGGCCTGCCGGCAAGGTCGCACTTTGCTTGTTGCCTGTGAGATTTCATTTATTTATTTATTTATTATTTTCCCATATTTGCACCTCGGTAGGTCGTGCACGCTGTGCCCCGCTCATTCATTGGGCAGCGGCCTGTTTTTAGAAGCTTGCTGTTGTCCGTCCAGATGATTTTCTCTAACAAGTAATAAACTTACAGTTTTCGAAGCAGTGCTACCGTGTCAAGTCCTTAAAAGATAATCAGTGCGTTGAGGGGTGAGCTATGCAGAGACGAGCTTTGCTGATGAATCGACCTTGGTTTTGATTTTTGGAATCACGCACAGTTATTAGTAACCAGCCAGGCTGTATAGTACCATGGTCCCCAGGGAGCTTTTTACTCCCTTATTCCGACAGCTAAGCTGGTGGGAAAGGAGGGAGCCGAGAGGAAACGTGACCACTTGTCACTGCACACGGTAGCTTTAAAACCGGGCATCTCGAATGCAGCCTCGTAGCAGTTGTGTGCATGAGAGGCTCTTCCTGGGAATTAAGGACAAGGGGAGCGGAGAAATTTGGTCATTTTTGCCATTAAGCCTTTAAAAGTAATTGTTTTCTTGCAAGCACTTTCTCTGAAAGACAGTACATGATAGATGCTCTACGGCTGGTAAAGTTGGCACTGTGAAGCTTAACCAACAAACCTCACTTTCCGTCCTGCCTCTAACCATTTTCTGAGCCCTGTCAGTAAAATCAAACTGCTGCTGGTGAATCTGGACAAGTCCTTTAAGATACGCTTTCCTTTCACGGTGCGAAGCTCACAAGTAAGAGGTGTACTGACAACACCGGTATGATCCTGAGTACATCCTGTGACCTAACCATTCCTGCCACAGTGTCCAGAGTGGCCAAACTTGACCTCTGGGACTAAGGGGTTCAGTGACTGCAGATGTGACCCCTTTCTACAATCCACCCATTTGTTGTGATATTATTTTTGTGCACTTACACTTTCGTGACAATACTGACAGGGGTCTTACTCCAGGGGAAAAAAAAAAAAAAAAAGGATAAATACTGTGTGTTTGCTTGGTCTGGGGAATGTATCCCATGTTTGCTTGGTCTCAGGATGGAAATGTTGGTGCCAAGCAAAGAGAGGAACACTGTGCAGCCAGTTAAAGAACAGCTAAAGCCAGTTAAAGAACACAGAGAACTGCACTGGAATTTTTTAGTTTTAATGACAAACCCAGTAGCTATAGAGGAGGAAGTCCATGCCTGATTAAGCTCCAAGAGGAGAAGTTGCCTGATCAGAGAACTGTGTGCCAAGGAGGAGCTTGCTTGGTGTGGGCAAGTGGTGGTGCGGGGGCAACAGGGAAGCCAGGAGCTCTGAGGTCATTCGGAACTGAGATCCTCAGCTGGAGGAAGCAAAATAAAGGGACAGAGTCCTGAGTGCTTTAAATAGCAAGCATTAACGAAGGCAATATGATATATGTATAAACGTGTGTGTGCACACAATAATTTATATATATGTATGCTTTTATATATACACATGCATACATAAATATATGCACACAAATATATAAAATTTGTTGAAAATCTGTTATTTTCATTTTAGTTTATTTCCTATCCCAACATAACGAATGGGAAGCGCAAGCCAAGAACCTTAGGGTAGCCAGCTTATATTAAGAGCATTAAATAAGACTGGTAATTGTTGCAACATTAACAGAAAGAGAACAGATAAAAGCAACACAGAGCATCTTAGATACAACTTTTTTTGTTTGTCTGATGCTTTTGCTTCAGAATACATAATTTTGCAGACAAGCTGTAAGTTTACAGCTTTTCAGTTTATCTGGATAAACACTTGCAATTTACATGCCAATAACTGCCAAATAGTGATTTGTTTTATCCACAGTGAGACTTTTCACTATTCTAAGTACAGAATGTAATTGCTGGCTATGTCTCTTGTGCCAAAACTATTCTCAGTTAATGTGTCCACCTCATTGTGCTGCAGGACAGGGACACGCTTTGTGAGAACTTCAAGAAGGAAACTCTTCATGCCCTAAGGTTCTTGTATTGTTGCTGGTCATTCCTTCAATGTCTGAACCTGAGCCCACTGTCCCATTGCCTGCTGCTAGTTGAGTATTGACCAGCTCATGCACTGTTTTGTCCCGTGCCCCTCTCTTCATAAGGTTATTTATTCTGAAGAAGAAAGGGATGATTTGCCCTCACTCCAGAATGTAAAGATACCTCTTAAGATTTGTGTGGTGCCTGTGTTTTGAAGGTAAAATAAAGGCTTTCAGTAAAGGACAATATAGAAGGTTGTGGGACAGAACTGGAGAATTGGTGAGAATATGATGTCAAACTCACTATTTGCTGAGATTCTTTGACAGATATTGTTTGATTTTGTAATGATTGAGTCTCCAATGACAGCGATACGTTTTGGTGAAGTGCTGCAGCTTGCTAGATAGAGTCATACAGGCAAGATTTTATAGAGAAAAGAATTCCTTATAGTAGGATGTCTCAGTTACTTTAAAAATAATGCTATGGGAATTTATTTGATCAGAAATTTCAGATCAAATGATATAGTAGTGTGGCATTCACAGACTGAACTTTAGAATTTATGTTCTAATGAAGACTTTTAACTACTTTTGATGCTTACAATTTTAAAAGCACAAATAATTTGAAAATACATAACATGCACTGAAGAAGAATTCTGGGTAATGTTACAATACTTATTCCAAATTTAATTTACATACTGATTAAATAGAAACATCTGAGTTCTTTAAGACTCTCTTGCTTTGGGGAAAGCAGAACTTGCCTGGCTTTCAGCAGGGGAAAAAAAGGGTTGGAAAATAAAAGAAGATAATAGTGATCATAGAATCATAGGATGCCTAAGGTTGGAAGGGACCTCTAGAGGTCATCTAGTCCAACCCCCCTGCACATGCAGGGCCACCTAGAGCACGGGGCACAGGGCTGCATCCAAGCGGGTCTTGAAGATCTCCAGAGAAGGAGACTCCACAACCTCTCTGGGCAGCCTGTTCCAGTGCTCTGTCACCCTCACTGTCAAAAAAATTTTCCTTAAGTTCCTGTGGAACTTTTGGTGCTTAAGTTTGTGGCCATTCCCTCTTGTTCTGTCAGTGACCACTACTGAAAGGAGGCCGGTCCCATCCTCCTCACTGCCTTGAGGTACTTGTACACACTGATCAGATCCCCTCTCAGCCTTCTCTTCTCCAGGCTGAACAGGCCCAGCTCCCTCAGCCTCTCCTCATAGGGCAGATGTTCCAGGCCCCTGATCATCCTCGTGGCCCTGCGCTGGACTCTCTCCAGCAGTTCCACATCCTTCTTGTACTGTGGGGCCCAGAACTGGACACAGTGCTCCAGATGTGGCCTCACCAGGGCTGAGCAGAGGGTCAGGATCCCCTCCCTTGACCTGCTGGAGACGCTCCTCTTAATGCATCCCAGGATGCCATTGGCCTTCTTGGCCACGAGGTCACACTGCTGCCTCATGGTCAACCTGTCGTCCACCATGACGCCCAGGTCCTTCTCGGCAGAGCTGCTCTCCAGTAGATCGGTCCCCAGCCTGTACTGGTGTCTGAGGTTATTTCTGCCCAGGTGCAGGACCGTGCACTTGGCCTTGTTGAATTTCATGAGGTTTTTGACTGCCCAGTTGTCTAGTCTGTCCAGGTCCCTCTGGATGGCAGCACAGCCCTCTGGGGTGTCAGCTACTCCTCCCAGCTTCGTATCATCTGCAAACTTGCTGAGGGAGCACTCTGTGCCTTCATCCAGGTCATTGATGAATAAATTGAACAGGACTGGACCAAGGACTGACCCCTGGGGGACACTGCTCAACACAGGCCTCCAACTAGACTCTGCACCACTGATCACCACCCTCTGAGCTCTGCCATCCAGCCAATTCCCAATCCACCTCACCGTCCACTCATCCAGCCCACACCTCCAGAGCTTGTCCAGGAGGATGTTATGAGGGTGTCAAAAGCCTTGGTGAAGTCAAGACAGATGACATCCACCGCTCTCCCCTCATCTATCCAGCTGGTCATCCCATCATAGAAGGCTATCAGGTTAGTCAGGCATGATGATGTGTTCTCATTGTGTTCTGTACTGCAGGGTCTGTTCGGTGTTCCAGAACTGAGCTGTCCAGAAGGATTTCAAGAAGCACAGGACAAAGCATTGCAGGAATCGGAACAGCTGGTGCAGAAGGCATGTTCAACACCCCCTGGGCCCGAGATTGTAATGATCTTTGATCAGCTTTCAGATGCCTTGTGCAGGGTAGCAGACTTGGTAAGCAATTTTTTTATTACTTGAAGCATTTTTTTTTTAAATAGCTTATTTTAACAGTTTACACCATGTTGTTCTGTTTTATGATTTTTCTGCACTGCCATAAATAGTGGATCAGCTCTGTGGAATTATATATTAAGGCAGAAAATTAAAAAGGTCCTCCTAACTGAATGGATGTTAGTTACAGAGGCTGAATGATCAATAAAGAATTCAGGATTAAAAGCAGCAGGTAAGTTAAGTAGAATAATATTTTATTAATACAGAAAGCAATTCATTTGTATCTCCTAGGCTTACTGAATTAGGACACGTGGTCTGACATTCTGTGTGTCGCAAGACATTCATTTTTATCAAGTATTGCTCTACAGAAAGTGTTTGTCCTAAGCACATCTTTTTAAAAGCATCACTCCTCATTTGAAGAGAATAGCTCGAACCTTCACCTCAATTGTTAATAGTCCTTTGAACATTTTGAGTTTGTTTTTTACTTCTGTATTTCCCTGTATGGTTTTCATTTTCAAATACTGTTTCTTATTCTTTGCTAGACTGCATATCCAGGCACTTTTCCATATGAAAATATTTGTGCACTCTGTCAGGTCACTGTAATTCTTCCTTTCTCTCTTACTATATTTTTTATATGGACACCAATTAATTCCTCATTTTAATCTGTCAGTCTCTTAACTAAAACACAGTTTTTGTACTGTGTTCTTAGAGACTTCTAAAAATCAACAGGACTGAAGCAAAAATCCTATTCCAAATCCAAAAGAACTTCTGCATTTTATTTTTAAGCATATTTCTTCATACTAAGTAATGACCTCAAAGGTTAACTTTACCTTTTTTACACAAGTTTGAAAGCAACCCTTTTACACACATTTGGTGTTGTGCTTTCATTTGAACTGTGAGGTTTAGTTGGTAAAATGTTTTGTAACAATATTTAAAGACATCAGTGTATTTCTGTGTTGGAAGAACTATTTCTGCAAGGTACACATCTTAGTAAAATAATTTCATAGAATGCATAAAATTTATTTTAGAAAAAAACATAAAACATTCACCATCACATTTGTAAGTTGTCAGCACAGTTTCCCAAGAAACTTCATTTTTGAGAAAGAAGTTATGCCTGTAGGTTGCACATAACTGTAGGAAAAGTGTCAACATAGGTGGAATGACTTTAAATTCCACTTTGTTTATAAGACAAGATATTATATTTATCTTTTTGCCTCACAGTCCTATTCCTTTTACCACGTTAGGCTGATTTTGTGAAAATTGCCCATCCTGACTGTGCGTTCAGAGAAGCTGCTGAAGAAGCTTGCAGGAACATTGGTACCATGGTAGAGAAGTATGTTTTCTTCTTTATTTTGCAATTGCCATGTATGTCAACAATTATAAATTGCTGTTTTATTCACATATGGTAGTGACAGTCAAAAAAGAAAAGAAGAATTATTGACATGTGAAAACAAAATATCACTCTTGTTGCTATGTGTATTTAAAGATTTAGCTTTGTTAGAGAATCTCATAAAAGGTGATTTTATTTTGGTTTCAATCTATCTTCTGAAGAGAGTTTTAGTTACCAGCTAAACCTATGTTGCTAAATCCCATCAAAGACTCAGAGTTACATTTTTTAAGACGCATGACAGTTAATTTGCTGCTGTGAAGCACATATATTGCTAGTATGTTTTTACGACTGAAGCCTTTATAAATCACAAGACCTTTTCCTTCTGGTGTACCTCTTGAATTTCAGCTCAATAGCAGCATATGTGAAAGAGGAAAAGGACAGTTTCTCACTAAATAGCATTTCCATTGTGTTATCTAATAATATGTCTATTCTTGTTTTTAAATAGTTTCTTTGTAGAACTCTGATAGATGGCTGAGCTACCCTAGCATGTTTGTGTCCTCTTTTAAAACTCAATTTCATAGAAGATGTTCTTGACATTTGAACTTTTTTTTTTAGATCTCAAAATTTCCTCCTGAAAGTTGCCTCTGATGCTCTTGATCAGTGATTTGTATTACCTCCCTTCTCCTCTTGACTGCAGAGAAGATGGAAAGAGACTCCTTTAATACAGTGTCCTTTCAGAATTTCAGTACCTTCCCTTTTCATGGCATTCAGGAATAGCCTCTTAAGTAAAAGCCAAGCAGTAGTGTATGAAGGTGACCCAGACAGCTGCTTCTCTCAGGATTTCTAATAAGAGGGAATGATTGGTCCAGCTGTCCCAAAATAAGTTGCAGAGGCAGTGAGGCCTTCCCGAGTCTATAGGGGGCAGCAGTGCACCAGTTTGTCTGTTAAGCTTTGTGACTAAAATGACTGGCTAAGAAAGGAAGAATTCTAATGCTAAGAGTTGCTTTGGTTTTGCTTACACATTTGGAAGCCTTTCGCTGGGATTTTTCAAGACTTTAAGGTTGAACATGTCATCTGGAGCAGAATGAACTTAATATCTGGATGCTACTTCAGATTAAGAATTTGTTGAAAGAAGAAAAATAGTTAGAAATTTAATCTGAATTTTTTAGACTTATAAATTGCTAAATGTGTACAGAACTAAATGTTGCTGAATGTTCCTTTTCATAGGCTAATGGTGTCCCTCAGGAACTATTCTGGTTTAATAGTAAGACTTGGTTTTTGACATTTTGCGGAAGAGACGACTGGGAATAGTATAAGAAATCTGTAGAATCATGAGTAGTTCTGATGGAGGGGGATAGTATTCAGTTGTACATTGCATCTTCCCAGGAAAGAAATGGGGGAATGCAGATTGAGAACAAAGAAAAGAGGTGCTTTTTCATAGACAGTCTCATGAAACAGTGAGACTTCTTGTTGTATATGCTATATTTTTCTATTCTGGGTTAAAAGGGAAACCAGGGGCATTTCTTGGAAGAGTGACTGGTTGAAGATTACTAAATACATGATGTCTCTGAGTCGTAAATGGATGGAGACTTAAAATTTTTTGGGACAGTATTATATATGTTTACCTGAGTTTGATCACTTCAGTGAGCATCTTCTTTTGGCCACTTCTTGACAGGATGCTGGATCAGAGGGACATTTAGTGTTACTTAGTATACTTTTTTCATAGGTTTTTAATTAGCCCTTTTCATACAGGACATTTTTTGATGCATCATGAGATGCCTTCATTCTGTCTCTGAACTGTGTATTAGTAATTAGTACATTTCACAAAGCGGGATGCAGAAGCCTCCTGCACCCCATCTGATTTAAGAAGTTAGTGCTCAGAGTTGCCAGGCTGGGGGATGCTGTCCCCCAAATCTGCTGGTGTATATGCACGTGTGTGGTTCCTTACTGTGGATGAGACCAGATAATCCAGGCTAACATAGGTGTCTGTAAGAAATGTGAAAAGAAATGTGATGGGAGTAGCATTCTCTGGTTTGGGGGAGTGATGAACAACTGGAAGTGTTTTGGAGAGGGTTGCTTCTGCTTTTTCCTTTAATGGAATTGGAGTTCCCTCACAGTAAGGATTAGAAAACAGTTCTCCCACCCCTGTGCACTAGCCATGATTTTCATTGCACATACAAAATAAGTTTGCTCATATTTCCACAAAATGCTGTCCAGAAATATTTTGCTACTCAAGACCTGCTTCTATTCTAGTTTGTCTGCACATCATTTGTGTATTATTTTTCTAGTTTAAGTGTGATTGTGAGATATAAATCATTTTTAAAACACTATTCTTAGTTTAGAATATTGTTTCAGTAAATATCAAGCTCTGCCTTTGAACTAGTAATACCAAGGGACTGAAATAGTAATGTTTGATGCAAATGCATAATTCTTTTCTTCTGTATCTTTCCAGATTAAATACAGATGTTGAACTGTGCAAGAGTTTGAGGCAGCTGCTGGCTAACAAAGTTGTTATGGATTCCCTAGACCCAGAAACCAGGTACTTAGTAATGCTATGCTATGGATATTTACTCTTCAGATGTTTAGATAATTCAAATTATTCCTTATTGCTTTTTTAACTTGTGTTTTGTTAAATTGGTTAATAAAACTGCATAACATACTGGGTCTCTGTTATTGATTTAACTTAGTCACTACAAAATTACCTGTATAAGAATTAGGAAGTTCATGGTTTTTGCAGTCTTGGAAGGTGCGTGTCTGACTGTAGAGCATAGTGCAAGTTTAAGATGCATTACTGAGATCTGCAGAAATAAAAAATGACTGTGAAATTTTCTGTAATGAATGCCAGCTTGATAAAATTAGGTCTACTCTGGTGTATATATTAAAGTAAATATTTAACAAGAAAAATAGGAAATAGACTATATAGTTTGATTCCTATTTATGCAAACTGAAATGAGAGGGCTTCTTTATTCATTCTAAGAATACCAGGTGTAACTCCTGGTTTAGTCTAGAATGCACTAGAAAATTTCATAATCACCATTACTTCAGAAAAAAATCATTTATTTGCTCTTCTTGTGAGATCTTGCAAGATGAATTTTCATCTTTTGAAATCATTATGCTCATTTAAAGCTATGTTTATAGTTGCAGTAGAACATTTTAGTTGCTACTTATTCAGTTATAAATTTGAATACTTTATTTCCTGTCATGGTAAGACTAGATTGATGCCTGATGTTTGTCTGTGTTGCGAGTGAATTACTTCCTTCTTCCTCCTTTAACCACAATCAAAGATGTTAGAACTGAAGAGCTTTTTCTCTGATCTGTTAGAATAAATGATGCATCAAGCTAAAACTGTAATATGCATAAATTAGTTAAGCATATACACTAATATGGCAAAATTATCTTCAAAGTTATTTGCAAGGCAGATAACAAAGTAAAAATCGTATTTCACTGAGTTATCCTATATGGGTTTAAAACATAGAAAGTCTGTGTCCATCCTAAATATACTGATAGAACACTTGGAATAAATAATTGTCTCAAGTCAAAGTATAGAGTGTAAAAAAGATGTCAAACCTAAGTAAATGCTAAAAGCAAAAGCTTTTAAGTTAAGTTAAAAAACTGTTTGCTATGAAATGAGGCTTTTTTAATGGGGACTTACTGTATTTTTAGGCGAGTGGCGGAACTTTTTATGTTTGATTTTGAGATCAGTGGCATTCATTTGGATGAAGAAAAGGTAATTTTTGACTACAATATGTGAATAGACATTTGCCTTACTATGAAAGACCAGATAATGAAATATGCAGGACATGAATCGTATAAGTCTGTGCCTGTTCATCCCCTGAAATTCTCATTGACTCAATAAATTTTGTCTTCTCAAAATATGGTTAATTTTGTCTATTTAAATCGCTTATGTACTTTTTGCTGTTAACTTAGATATTAATTGTCAGTTCATTTCCCAGTTTGACTTCAAAATTCCTTTCACTGTTCAGGAAAGTTATTAGCTAACCTGGGAACCCACTTCTTTTGACAGGTATCTGCCTCAGATATTTTAAATAAATGCATAGCTGTCTGAACAACTTTTTACTGAGCGAGTAATGCTGCACCCCATGCACGGTGATGACAGTCTAATCAAGACCAGTATATGTCCAGACTCTGCCTTTGGTACTTATATAACTAGAAGTTATAAATTTCACCCACCTTTGAATGTCTGGGCATGGTCTGAAACCTGCTTTGGGGTTCTTTACTCCTTTTTGTAATAGTGATGGATTAACCAAAATCAGTAGCTTTCATTTTGATTTGTGGTATTGGTGCTATGTAGAGTGTTGTTCATAACTTAAACTGACATGAGCAAGTCCACTGATAAATGATCTTACAGTAAGCTTAAACATCTGAAATACTGGCATGATGGAAATAAGATCCTAAATTATCAAATTCTCAGGGAAAGGTTGAAATACTATAAGTGCATTACTGTTTTCAGAAAATAGTACAATACAACAGTAACAAGAATGCTGTAATTCTGTATCTGCTTAAATTTATTTAGGGTATTAGTAGGATTTATCTGTCTTGAGGATGATCTTTTTTTCTCCTCAATGTTTTACAGAGCAATCAGATTAAGTTATAGTTTTATAAGTTTTATACTTACTGAGTAGATAGCCATTTGTGTGTATTTCTTACTGCAGGAATATAGGCATTTTCTTTCAAAATTAAATCCTGTGTGAAATTACATATATCTACATGCATCTGATTTTTCTCCTGTTGATGTCAGCCCTGCATTAGGATTTTGTTGATACTGTAGGTCTAATCATAAACGTACTACTTTTTGCACCACTTCTGGAAAATTTCTTCAAAGAGTTTACAAGGTATGAGGCCTAATTGTGATATGTCTGAAAATATTAAATGTGTTGTGCTTTGTTTTTCTTGCAGCGTAAAAAGGCTGTCAACCTCAACATCCGAATATTGGATTTATGTAATGAATTTCTGGCAGGAGCTCACCTTCCCAACAAGATTGATCAACATGTTTTGCCAGAGCACATTCGGTATAATTTTACAACTGATGGCAATTACTTGCAGGTTGCTGGTCTACATGCTGATTGTCCTGATGATCTGGTCTGTATTCCCTGACTCTTGTACGTGCTCTATAAACAGGCAAATCAGTTATTTTAATTGCTATCGAGGCAAATGCTTATGATTTGTGATGTTTTGGCATGCAAGGCAGGTCCATTTGGGACATGTTAATCAGTGGCAGTTTTGGCTTTAGCAATTTTGAAATAGTGCAGTTGAGGGTCTCAAAAGGAATCAAGAAAGGCAGTAGCCAGTTACAGACCTTGGACTTAAGGCAATCAAATTTCAACTTATTCAGGAAACTGGCAGATTGCACCCTATGGGAGACAGCTATGGAGTGTAAAGGGACTCAAGAAAACTGACAGATCTTTAAAGACAACATTGTCCAAGCACAAGAATATCCCTCCTGATACTCAGGAGAAGCGGATGGTGTCAGGAAAGAAAAAGTTCGCCTATGTTTGAGACTTGCAAATAATGTCAGCAACAAGAAGAGCTTCTACTGCTACACTAGTAGTAAAAGAATGAAAAATGAAAACTTCACTTCAGTGCTGAGCAGAGTGGGCAGCTTAGTGACAGCAGACACACAGGAGCTTCACTGATAAGATATTTCAGGCCTCTCCTCTTAGTGAAAGAGTTCAAGGAGAAGAAGAATGACCAGTGATAAATGAGGATCTGGTCATGGATTAGTCAAGAGAACTCAGCCCTCTCAAGTCCATGTAATCAAATGGGCTGCAGCCAGGGCCATTGAGGGAACTGCCTGAAGTCCTTCCAAGACTGTCCTATGTCACCTTTGATAGGTTACACAGATCAGAGGAGAGCCCTGATGACTGAAAGAACTGGTATGTTTCACTGCTCTTCAGAAGGGCTAATAAACAATCTGAGGAAGTTCAGTCTGTATCTTGATTTCACTCTTTGGGAAATTCATGGAGCGAAACCTCTTGGAAGACACTCTTGGGCACATGAAGACAAGATGGTGACTGGGAGCAGTCATCATGGCTTTGCCTGATCAATCTGGGCAAATTTTGCCTGATCAATCTGAATACTTCTATGATAATAAGATTGAGTATGTGTGTGAGAGGACAGGGAGCAGAGAATGTCATTTTTTTTGAGTTGAGGGAGACTTTTGACACTGTCTCGAGCAGTATGCTTGTATCCAAGTACAATAGTACAGTCTAGATTGGTGAAACTAGCTAAGTGAAAAAAAAGGATGAGGTTCAGTAAGTAAGGTTCAGAGAATAGTGATTAATGCATCATATGCTATCTGAAGGCTGAATTGCAGGATATCTATCCTGGGACCTGTTCTATAATGGTCTAGAGGAGGTAACAGAGAACACCGGAGTAGGGGAACAGTGATACACTGAAGGACAGGGATGACATTTGGAATAGTGTGGGCAGGTAAGATGGATGGTCCAACAGGAATTTTATGCAATTCAAGATGGACATGTGCAAAGTCCTGCAAAGAAGAACTGACAGTAGAGGCTTGGAACTGCTTGGCTGAGGAGCAGCTCTACAGAAAAGGCCCTGAAGATCTGGTAGATAGTAAGAGATGAGTAGGAGCCATCAGGGTGCCCAGGCATCAAAGAAGACCAATAGCATCCTGAGCTATATGAGCAAGAGCATGACTAATAGATATGGGGAAGTGATTATCCTCACATACTCAGCACTCATTGGCACAGCACATTGAATACTGAGTCCAGTTTTGGTCCCCCAGTAGAAGGACCTTGACAAAATGAAGCAATTTCAGCAGATGGCTACTGAAACGGTCAGGAGCGGGAGCAGTAGCAATATGAAGGGCGACACTGGATACTGGAACTGGAGAGCCTGGAGACAACATTACTTTGGCAAGTCTGATAAGCAGCTTTCCAGTACCTATAAATGGTCATGCAGAAGACAGAACCTGAATCTTCGCAGTTATGCATAGTGGGAAGATGACTGACAACAGCTGGAAAATGAAATGAGAAATTCCAACTGGAGAGGATTTCTCAACAGTTAGGACGCCCAAGCAGTGGAACAAGACTCTCTGTCCTTAGGGGTTTTCAGCCTCAGCTGAGACTGAGTGTTGAGCAACCTGTTCTTCCTCATAACTGACTCTGCTTTATGTAGGAAGGTAGACTAGAGTTTTGCTGTTGAATTGCTATTGCTGTTGAATGCTTTCTCAAAAAGAATTCAGTTAGAGTTACTTTATGAACTGAAATTAATTCAAACATGAAAATGTTTCCTTAGTCTTTGAAATGGATCAGAAATGTATTACAATACTTAAATGTTCTATTTTTCACATGGATATAGTTAAGTAATCATTAAAGTGACTGTAAAATCCTATTAGTCATGAAAGAAAAAAACTGATTGTTGTAGAATCAAACTATATCATGTATAATCTTTGTATAAAAATAAAATTATGACATTGGTAGGGTGTAAATAAGGGACTAATACTCATTACATATTTATTACTCTTCTTGTAGTCTTGAAAATAATACAATCTGCCAAATTGCTATTGAAACTAGGAATAATACCTTAATTAAAAATGCAATTCTCTGAGTCTGATATTTGGAGAAGCTCTTAGGTTGGAAGGTACCTCTGGAGGTTGCCTAGTACAACCTCTTGCTTAAAGCATGGTTAGCTAGCTCAAGGATACATCCAGACGTGTTTTAAACAATTCCAAAGATAGCAGTTCCGCAGCATCTCTGGGTGACCTATGCCATGTTTGATCACCTCCATTATGATTTTATTTTCCCTTGATATTGGATTGGAATTTCCCATCTTCCAGCTTGCATCCGCTGCATCTCATCTGTTCAGTGTGAATATTCAAGAAGTGTCTGGTTGCATCTCTCTGTGTCCTGTCACTAAGTAGATGAAGATTAAGATGTCCCCTTAGCCTTTTCTTCTCAAGTCTGGATCAGCCTAGCTTTCTCAGCTTCCGTTCTGTTTCATGTGCTTCAGCCCCTAGCATCTTGATAGTCTTACATTGGGTTTACCAAGCCCTGTTGCACAACTGTCCACAGGTGCTGAATAAAGAGAACTATAACTTCTACATATACTGAAGTTCATAGAGCTCAATATACTGTACTGTTGGCCTTTGCAGCAAAGACACTTCTGAATTTTGTTCAAGGAAGAGGGGTGGATATCTCTACCTCATTTACTGTATATGCATTTTTTTAATCTAAAAACCCAGTTGCAGAGAACAGATAGGAAATGACAATGATTTCTTTTTTAAACCCGGGACTTGCATTCCTCTTGAGTATATGATCCAGGAGGAGCACTTACTGCAAAGACAACAAATTTAAGTTGTTGCTTAATTTCTTAAGCCTATTCAGTGCGTAAAAAATAAAGATTATTTTCAGCTGGTTTGTGAAATATATATAAGATATATTCTGCAAAAAACAATTTGACTTTCTTCTGGGTTTATTTTCTAATCCTTGTGAGTTAAAACAACACTAGAATGGTCTGCGAACCACAGATATTGGCATGAGGATAGTGGAAGGTGAGAGAGATGCAGTGCAGACAGGAGGAGGGAATAGGACCCTTGGGTAGTCTGGCATGGTTAGGTTGTCTCGCTGCATTTCCTCACTCCCTTTGTAAAGAGTGGTAGTTGGCAGGTGGTCATAATTATCATTATTAAGAAATGTTTTAGGTATGTTCTTAACAATATCAGTGAAATACAGCTGTAAAGTGAGATATTTTATTGCAGCTTTATTCCTTTACGAATTAACTGTAGTAATGTGATCTTTCTATTTTTTCCCTTTAGGTGCGAGAAGCTGCTTACAAGATTTTTCTTTACCCAAATGCTGAGCAATTGAAGCGTTTAGAAGAACTGCTTGCTAGTCGAAACAGTCTGGCACAGCTGGTTGGATACAGCACCTTTGCCCACAGGGCTCTTCAAGGAACAATGGCCAAAAATCCAGGTAGATGCCATGTGGTAGGATATGCTGAGTAATGAAATGTCCTGTGTTAGGAATGAGGGTAGTAGCTCTTAGTCTGTTCTGCTAAATTTATAGAATGTCATTCTTCCGTTGAAGTATCTTAGTGCATTTATGTTTTGCTACAGAAATAATTGTTTTTTCTGTAAATAGCAGTTTTTTCTGTAAATAGTACTACCTGAGTAGAGGCTAGGCTCCTTTTATCCAGAATCAATGTTCAATCCTTATACTACGAAATTGCTGTTATCCCAACATCTATCAAAGTACTTGCGTATTCCCTTGTGTGATAGCATAGTGGTCAACAGATCAGTTAAAATCTCTTGTTCTAAGATATCTTGATTTGCGGGGGATGTTTTATGTAAACTAACACCTTTTGAAGGAAGGAATCACTTCTTTTTTTCCTTTCCATTTTATTTCTAGAGACAGTAACACAGTTTCTGGAGAAGCTTTCTGACCAATTGTCTCAAAGGTGTGTCTTTTCCACTAAATAATTTTTCTAATTACACCTTTTTTTTTCAAAAATGGACTCATGCACTAATAAGTAAGTCAGAACTGCATATATGTTCTCTGATGGAAAGCAGAACTAAAAAGTAAGACTTTGCCTGAGTTTTGAGAGGTTCCTATCAGCCAAAAATAAAATTTGAGCACAGAACACCTGACAATTAAGTCAACAAGTGATATGCCAAGAAATGCTGGTGACAGCAGAGAGGAAAACCTTAAGTTCTAATGTACCTTTCCTGGTCATATCTCATATGCATACATCTTTCACATCTATGAAAAAAATCTCCTGCTTCTCCCACTTGCTTCCCTTCATTCCACACTGCACAGATATTTTCATTGCTGTATATGGCTAGGAATATTGTAAGAAAAAGTGCTTTGGAAGTGCATGACCAATGTGAGTGGGGCTTGATTTAAAGGCACCTGAATGAGAGAAGCTGAACAGAAAGTGCTTTTATTGTGATATATGGGCCTGTAATATCACAGAGTTCCAACTATCTCTGAATATTCTTACTTTCCTAGGAGAGCATTCTCACACACCATACTCTTGCTCAAAAAACTTCTTTAATAAACACTTTCATCATAAAAATATTTTGCAGAACACAAAAAGATTTTGAAATGATGACGAAGATGAAAATGAAGCTTAAACCTCAAAATTCTGTAAGTTAAGTTTTCACGTGTGGTTTTCTGTCTTTTTTATATATAAAGTGTAAGCTATCAAGAGTACATGAAAAATAACTCAGCTTTAATATACAACGTATAGTATAACAACAGAGGAACAGTCTTCTGTCTTCAAATGCTTTTTGATTTCTAAGGTCGTATTAGCATGAAAGTGAAACAGAAACACTGAGGGTGAGGTAACTGTTGGTTTATACAGAGTGATACTGTGCAGCCAAAACCTAAAGTGGTGAAAGTGAATGTTACTTTGATTTGAATTAATTAATGGACTCACTGAAAAATAAAGGATCTATTTTACAATAGGTGTATGTATAGTTTGCATGCCATCTTACATACATCTTAATTCCACTTGTAATTATGCTTGCCTCTTTATTTTGATTATGTGTATTTCTGGAAATCTGATATGCTGTCCCATATGTATTTGAATAGGAAATGCCATCTTCAAATAGACATTAAAATAGAGGATTCAAATTGTGGCATACAATGCTATTTCTGATGATGATGTATTTAGCACTGAATTTTTCTCATTGGGTCTTCAAGTTCTGCAGCTTATATAAGCTTCAAAATATGCTAAGAAAACAAAATGTTTGCTTCAGATTCGTTTGCTGTCTGTTACTGCAATTACAGAATGGAATTCTCTTTCAGAAATTAATGCCGTGGGATCACCCTTATTACAGTGGTGTACTGCGAGCTGAGAGGTAAGCTCCTTATGTTGGTTATTGTAATGTAAATGAGTGTCTTTATTTCATCTCTCACAATAAGGATAATGAAAGTCCTCAATGTAAACAGATTTTCCTTCTCTAAAGATGTATTTCAATGAGGAAAAAAATAAAAGAATATCTGGAGGGGCAGTAATGTGTAACATTTCTTAGTCACTGTTGGAATGCTTGTAAAAGTTTTGGTTCTTCCATTTTACACTGAAACAGTGTGTCCTCTTTGAAGATATAAGAGGATGAAACAGTTTCAGAACAGCTACAAAATCTTCGTTACAATTTTGCTTTTAGCTCTTAGCTGAACTGCAGTAATGTTTAGAAATAAATCTTGGTTACTTGAATACAGTCCAGCTCCTCTTCTTATTACTCTGTGTTGCTACTTACTGAACTTTCGTTCCCTGTCACAAACTTGATAGGGAAATTTCTTGAGTAGACTTTCCCTGTGTCACTGGGTGGATTCCCAGTGAAACATTCCCATCTGTAAAGGGTGGGGGGTAGAGCCACAACATTAGACTTCAACAGTGCCCAAGAATGTTGCACATAATGAGGTACCAACTGTGAGAGTCATGAGCCCTGTGTGTTGCCTTTATTAGATCAGCAGTGGTGACCTTTTTGGTCTGGATTGTAAAAGATACTTTAAAACTGTGTTTTTGTCACAAAAGGTGGGGGAATCTTGCCTCACTGCAGCTTTGTAGGTTTTTGTTTTTTAAATCTAGACTGGAAGTGTCTGATTAAAGAAGTTTACTCTGCGTCAGAAATGTATAAAGGTATAAACATGACATTATGGAAGCCATGCCAGCAGTTGGCCTGGCTGTTTCACTGATTTCTTGTGTATTGACACTGAGACAATGGTTTTAGGAACAGCCTCTCTAATGATGGATTTCTCTTAAGATGCTGCCTGCCAGGGTAGCAGTTGATCTATGTGTATGCAGCACCATTCATGTGCTGGGAGCATAGTGAGGATCTGATAAGTGCATATAAATATCTGAAGGGTGAATGTGAAGAGGATGGGACCAGACTCTTTTCAGTTCTACCAAATGATAGCATGAGAGGCAACGGGCACAAACAGAAACACAGAAGCTCCGTCTGAATATAAGGAAAAACATTTTTCCTGTGGAGGTGACAGAGGACTGGAACAGGTTGCCCAGAGAGGAGTCTCCATCCTTAGAAATACTCAAACCTGACCTGGGCAGGGTCCTGGGCAACAACCTGTGGAGATCATCTAGTCCACCCTGCTGCTTAAGCAGGATCAGCTAGAGCTGATTGTCCAGGGCCATGTCTAGTCAGATTCTGAGTATCTCCGAGGATGGAGACTTCACCATCTCTCTGGACAACCTGTTGCCAGCATTTGACAACTCCCAAAATAAAGACTTGTTTTTTGTTTGCTTGGAATTACTGATCTATAAGACCAAGGGAGGTGGGAAACAGTAAAAATTATCCATTTTGTTTTTGTGAGATTCACTCCCCCAACACTCTCTTCTAGGTTGAACAAACCCACCTCTGTCATCCTCTCCTCATGTCAGATGCTACAGCCCCTTAATCCTCTTTATGGCCCTTCAGTGGACTTGCTCCAGTGTGCCTTTTTTTTTCCCTCGATAATTCTTTCAATCTAATTCATATTGTTTATTTATATTAGTTTTGATTGTGAATACTGCATCCGTATTGCTATATGGGATAGGAACAGGGAGTTGCTCTGGTATTGGACTGTGAGTCATCTGCAGTACTTAATTATTAACTTGGTCCTGATACTTTCTTGTACTCCATACCGAAGTATATCTCCATCCAAGACATCCTGCCAGGCACAGTTTTGGAAGTAGCATGCACCAGGGACTAATAGCAGGTGTCTGTATGAGATGGTATCATGACACCACCACTGACCAGCAGCACAGCCCTTGTTATTGCAGGCTTTTGGAACGGAAAAAAATGACGAGGAAAGAAACCAGTGCTGCCTTGGGGCATGGAGCAGATGTAGGGCAGTGTACAGTATAGGTGGACACTGCCAACACTTTCTGCTTGGCCACAGGGCTGGAGAAAGCTCCCTGGACGTACATTTAGCAGCATAGAACGTAGTTGGGTTGATTGGGCTGGTTACCCATGAGCTTCACTGGTTCAGTCCTGTGCATCTGTAAGTTTTATATGAAAAAGGTTGTTTTTAAAGGTTCCAGCACTCAGAGAATTGCCTTTTTATCCTTTACACGTTTGTGCCTTACTACTTACACTTACACTTGTGAGGAACTTAGTGTTTATTTTGCCCTTTTGCGAATGTAAGCAAGCAAAATATTCTTGGTCTTTTACTTCTTCCTTTGCTCTCTAGATTTTGATCACTTGCATTAATTTATCTCAAACAGAACTGAAACCCATGGATTATTCTGTAAAATTACATCCCGTCAAACTTATTTTATGTATTTATTCTATACTAGAACAGTATTAAGGCAAGAAGCTTTTGTCAGATAGCTTAATATTAGTTTTAAGAGATGGTTTTCTGAATATATATTCAGATAATCTGAAGAATATGAAGGGTTTGCATCTGTTTGGATAGTTGAATTCCAAGGACATTTGCTGTCAAATCGGTTGTCTGTTTTCACTGTTTCTGCAGCTGTGGACATTAGTGCAGTTTTGTGGATTGAACAGCAGGAGATGCTCCAGACTCAATTCACAGAGTATGTTTTTTCTTTCAACAAACTCATCCTCAATAATTTTCGTTTTGTCAGCTTTCAGCAAGTTTTTTTTCCTGGAAATTTGATCCCACTTCAAAAACAGAAGTCTCCTATTGATGGTAGCAGGATAGTTTACTTCAAAAAAATTTTTTTTAATTATATTAAATAACCTCTCTGGCTTTAAAGCCACATTTATGAAAGCTTAATGTTTTTGTAGCTATAGTTTAAGTGGCAGAGAAAACAGACATCAGTATAAATGCACACTTAGCTGAAACCAGAGAAAGAAAGTCTGAAATACATGGCTGTAGTATCTTATAAGAAGATAGAGTAATTAGGAGAGCCTCAAGAATTTTGGCAGGCTGTGGGTAGTAAAACAGTGAATGCTAGAACATGCATAGCCTCTAACAAGTAAGAAGATGTCTAACATGTATATTATCAAAAATAATAATACTGGTGACTTTCAGTGCAGGCGAGTACCATAGTATTAATTAAAATCTATTTCTTCTCAGGGAGCACTGCTGCAGATGCAAACAATTCTCAAGGGCCTGATTCTGCAAAGATGTAATAGCTTTGCTCAACTATGCTGGGTTGAAAAAAAAATGCTGGGAGAGACCTTGGCGGGGTCAACTATTTGTCTTGCGGGTGGGATTGACTCTACCTGAACTGCTTCTGACTGTTAGAAACACATCACTGTTCTTGAGAACCGCCAGTGATGAGGTAGCCTCACTGGTGGTGACTCCAGTGTTCCAAACCTTCCTTGTTGCTCCTGAGGCTGGGCTGGCCTCGCTGGCTGTAATTCACAGTTGGGATTTTTGCCAAACTGTCAAAGATTTTATCCAAGTGGTAATAGGGATATTCTTACAGGTTGTTGCACTCTGTGCTGGTCAGTCTCTTTGGGGCTGGAGAACTAAGTGAAACTGGCTTTGAGGATGAACAAATCAATGGAAAATAAGCCTTTTTCCTGCTGTATAGAAGAAATAAGCCACCACAGTAACTAGGCATTTTGGATCCTGGGCGGAAATTAGGGAATAATTCATTGACTTTCTTGTGGATAGGCTTTAGATATGTCTCTGACTTTTGTGGGAAATACAGGACTNATTTTGGATTCTGGGCGGAAATTAGGGAATAATTAGGGAAGTCAATTCATTGACTTTCTTGTGGATAGGCTTTAGATATGTCTCTGACTTTTGTGGGAAATACAGGACTTCAGTTTTTTTGTGGAGATGGGGACAATACAAAGATACTTCTGGCTCTGGGGATATTTTAAAGACAGATATACTAGTCTACATCTAATATTGAGGTATGCAAGTTACCAGTAAATAAATTAGTTTACAGCTATTTTTTGTTAAATTATGTTTTAGCTTAGGAAAGAATGTTCTCTGTTGAAAAGACCACATGGAAAAAATGGCCCAGACCTTTTGTGGAATATGTGAGAAAAACATTACTTTGGTCCAAACTGAGAACTGAAATAGAAAAATATTGCAAGACTTAAAAGATGAGGGTATCTTTTAATCATAATGGAAGGAAAATATCCTATAGAGATATCCTATCTCTAGGAAAGGAAAATATCCTATAGCATTTGTTTATAAGCAAGGAAAGGCATATCTTCTACTAATCAACTATTTTATATATATATATATAAAACAAACAACAACAACAACAAAAAAATCACATAGCAGTCACAAAGCTAGTTAGCTGAGTTTTTTGGGGAAAAGCTTGCTGGATTTCGGGAGGGAGAATGGTTGTCTAATAAATATGAGCTGTGCTTGTGAGAAAGATTTAGAGAAGTATGAGTCTTTTTATGTATTCAAATTTGTGCTGTTTACCATAGAAGATACTACTATTAGTTGGTGGTTTATATAAAATGTTTTAAGCTACCATGGTAATGCAATTTCACAAATAATGTCTTAATTTTTTTCTTCCTACTGTTACTCAGTACTTAGTTTAGTATTTTCTGGTTAAGTAGAACAGCCAGAACATAATATATGTTAAAACATTGTAATAAGTCTTAAAATCAGTAAGTATTGTTCCTGGGTTTTAGATATTTTGCTTGCCTGGCGAGCAGTTCAAAGCAAAAGTTAAGTTTGAAGGATCATCTGTTTATTAAAAAATGTGGAAAGATTAAAAAAATGTTGATTTGAAACAAAGTTAGATCTAAAAGTTCCGTAAAACTTTGATAGCAAACCGCTCATGTGATTTACCCCGACCCTCCTCCAAAAAATTCTGTGAAGTACAATTAAAAAAAAAAGTAAAGTAAGAAACAGGTGCTAATTTATGGCTGATGAGAGTACAAAGGTTTTCTATTATTATTACTATTTTTAAGAAATCCAGTCCTCTATAAATCATGGCTGAGAGTCTCCCTTCAGGTAAAGATTTCATAGTCTGGCATGTAGTGAAAATTGGAAGGGGTTTTCCTCACTATGATCTCTTCAGATTAACCCGAGGGGTTCATCTCACTTTTAACTTATACTAATGAGTTTTCTTTTCAAGTGTCTTTGAAAATTTTGAGTCTGTTTGATTACATACAGTTAATAGAGGTATTCTGTATTTTTGTGGATGTCTACAGGAAAACAATTTTCCTCAAAAAAGGAATTGAGATTATCAGGACCTACATTTAATAGCCACCAATAAGAATTCTTGCTAAGCACCTAATTTGCACCTAAGTTGTTAAGAGTCTGTATGCTTAAGTTTTAAACAACAGTGATCCTTACTCAAATATCACTAATGTCCAAGTTTATTAAGAGCATTCTTAATAGAACAGATGAAAGTCATGGCACACAGAAAAGTCTTAGTTTCTTTCCAAATACACAGCATAAATGAAAGTGATTTTAGAAGTCTGCATTTTGTTCAGACTTGGTGAAGTGATACAAGCCTAGAAATAATTATTTCTAGTGACATATTACACGTTTGTTCTTTGCAGGAACACAGCCTTTTTGTTTGAAGCTTACTGTTCTTGAAGCATAAGCAATCTTCGTTGTCTCAGTTCACTTCTGTTTTAAATTAGTTTGCGATTCTTACTTCTTTTTAAAATAGTGCCAACTGCATACATGTAAGGTGTCTGGTTTTTTTAATGTTTTTTCTCCTGTAATATAACATAGGAATTTACATAGATGACACTAATGCTTTTTTGGTGCTTTCTTTAAGAGAATACTGAGATTTCTCTTTGTGAATTTTCTGAATTCACGTTTTGACATAAAGTAAATATGAAAATTTTCATTGGTGGAGTTTGTTATAAATGCTTTGGTTCTTGAAATCAGACATTCAGGGTGAATAACACACTGGAGGATATTTTAAGATGTAATGAAAGTAAAGCAAGCTCCTTTTGTTCTTTTTTTTTTTGATTCTTTGTTATTTAGAGTTTTGGAAGTTCTGAGCATGCACTGTGTTAAGATATTCTACAAGAACAACAGGTTTGCTATTGCCATATAAGGGAATGATTTTAACTCTCAGATTTTTAAAAAAACTTATAGCTAAAAAGTGAAAGTCTGACATAGAGAAAAATACTATTTTTCCCCAGGAATTATGTCTTTATATAGTAATTGATGATGTTTGTAATATGTTCAGAGGGAGTTTTATATACTTGTGCCCTTTATTTTTTTACATAGATGAAACCTGATATTTTCCTTCATCTAAAATAAAAGCAATCAATTTTTAATATATAATTCTGTAAAAAATCCCTCTTAATTTCAGGAAGTTGTATTTTAAAATAATTATGTTTTCTGGTGCATTTATCTGTAATGAATAGAAGAATGTGGGCTTTTCTGTGTTTTTTTTTTTTTTTCCTTTCTTCCTGCTCTTCTGAAAGGGCATTCTGCTCCTTCAAGTACTACATAAAGACTTGCGAAAAAGGACATGCTCAGGTTCTAGGGTGGTTCAGAATCCTTTTTCCAGTACTGTACAGTCCAAAAAACAATTAGAATCTGAATTTTAGTACCTCATAGTGCACAGAAGCTTCCATGATCAGAAGTCTTTTGGAGTGGGGAGTTCTGCAGAGTTCTCTTTTCATTGTGCTATTATTGTTGTGCCTCCTTTGCCTGGATTTTCAAAGGCTGCCTTTCCACAGGAAAGGCTCTGAGCTTCATCCTCTTGGGATTCGGTTCTGTGCCACGCTGTCCAGTCAGGGAAAGAGAAGTTCCGGAGAGAAGCAAGAGCATAGACATCCCCGAACTTGACCTTCTGCTCTAGTGAGCATCTTGCTACACATGCAGGTTACATGGGACCAGCACCTGCCTTTCCCCAGGGGCATACGCGCCCGCGGTGCCTGTTTTAGCCCTCCGAATAACCTTACTGGGTTCAAGAGCTCACCCTCTAGCTGATGTGACATCCAAATAGGGTGGTTGATTCTCGCCCTTCTTGCTGGGCTGATCTGGTTCCTTTCGCTTTCTTGCTTAGAGAGTACTGCAACTGCTTCTATGGATTTGGGAGCTTTGCGCTCTGCTGTGATCTGTTCTGATGTTAGTGAGCCATACGCACCGCACTCCCCACTGAATTCGGCCTGTCTTCTCAGCTGGTGTAAACAAGCTGCAAATTACAGCATATAAGGAAACACAAGGCAGTTGACTATGGTTTTGCTGCCAAATTGTTTGCTGGTTTCCAACATAGATTTTAGCTGTCTGTCTTCAAGCCATTAACCTTTCTTGCTAGTAGCAGTAACCCTTAGCAGAAACTTTACTGCTAGCAAAATGCCTGTTAGTTTAGTTCACTTTTGGGCCTGATAACTTTCTTTGATAACTTGAATGCATTTCCTGTTGGAGATAAAAAAAAAAAAAAAAAAAATGTAGCTTGGCTGTATAAATCTAGAGGCAGCTTGCCAAATAGTTACCAGAAGAATGTGTTTATATTAAAGCATCTGCTTCTTGCAGTTTTATTCAAATTCTACATTAACTACTTGTTTTAAGTACGAGGAACAAAGCTAGACCATTCAGTCCACAGCTGATAACAACTTGAAAATTTTGCATAAAGTGATGCTCAGAGTGGTGATTTTCCGAATGCTTCTTTAACAGCTAGTATAGAAAGATGCTCAGTAGGCTCATCAACAGTTACTAATATGTAGTCATGAAAATTGCTTTACTCTGAAGGGTGAATAGTTGTTGGGCAGTTTAAACTGAAATACTATTGCAACTGTGTTCTATCTTATGTAGAATTTTGCTCTGTGTCAGTGTTCATTACTATTTTTATGTTCTTTCATCCTCTCAAGAAATATGTGCAGTGGAATGCCTTGTTCTGGTGGAGTTTTGTTGGCAGGCTTTTGTGTGCATTTTCAAAAACACTTGGTTTCACATTTGAAACAAAATAACCAAAGACGTGCTGTATACCCAAGATCGACCGCCATGAACTTTGTGTTTCCCTTTTAGCTTTGGGAGAAACTCATTTTATGGCCTTGGATCAGTCCTTAAAAAGGCTCTACATTCTGCACAGACAAGCGCTGTCTTTGTTACAGAGCATTTTAAAGTGCTGAAAGGGTGTATTGATAAAAGTCTTTGTAATGAATTTTATGTGTTCCGTTAGAAATCCTGGCCTTGGTCACAGAGCATTTTTAAGATAAAATCTGAGACTCTTGAGTTGGATTAGAAATTTCATTCAGAGCCTCTGAGGGAAGAGAAGTTTGGCCTGCTATCGCAGTCTCTGTTGCTGCCAAGAAGCTGTTCTGCAGTGTTCTAGGTTAGCAGGAGTTTAAACGCTGCGACATTGTGTCTGGGGTATGATGTGTTTCTGTAGGGTGACGACATTGTGAATCACTGAGCTTAGGTAGTCATTTGTTAGCAAACAGATGTTTTTCCTGTCACCTGGAAGTGTTGAAGCTGCTACTGTCCTGCCTGGAATCAAGAAAGGACCTTAGATAAGAGAGCATGTAGTGAGTGTACAAGCTCTTCCAAATACTTTTCTGCCCACACCCTCCAATCAAACTGCAGTTTTGCAGAAGTCTGAGGAAGATTGTGGGGTCTTCTGTTCTGCTCATTGCATACCCTTTTCTGGACGGATTCAAGTCTTTTAAACGAATTTCTTCTCTTTTTGTCCTCCAAAATTATTTAGTGCTACGTTGTTCATTCTACAGTCGCAAGCATTCGATTTTTAGGGTAGGGACTCAGAAAAGGGTAAGTCACATACTTGCTCTTGCCACTGAAAGGCAAGATCATCTATTAATGCTACCATAATTATTCAGGGAACTAAATTTCTGGTTATATGATATCAGTTGCAGATAACTGAGGCTTTAGCTAATTTCTGTTTCAGAATAAGCTCAAAGCAAAAGATTTCCTGGAATCAGTGCAAGTTTGGGGTAAGGTTTTCTTCAATTATAGCTATTCTTACTCCATTAAGCAAGATAGATTTCATATATGAAATAGAACTGAATTAATAAGTTGTGGATTAAAACTCTGTTTTGGTGTCCAGAAGGGTTAATGGTTGGTTGCTACAGGTGGATGCTGGAGACAGATTTTTGAAGAGATCCAGTTCCTGGCACAATAGAATTGTTTCAGCACTCAATACTCATTTTAAAGTACCTTAGCAATTATTACTGTCTTAATGCACAGTACAGTAATGTTTTAGCCACTTTCTTCCCGACTCCTATGACATTGCAACGGCAAAATAATTAATTAAATAAATAAAGCTTTCGATGCCAGATAGCCTAGCTGCTGTCTGGGTAGCTGACTGCTCTCAGGGTTGTCCAGAAGTAATTCAAATGTCAGACTGATGTCACTAATACTGCTTGAGGATTTTCAGCATCCTCATCTTTGATCGTTGTTTACTGATGGATTAGTACAGAAATAAGTGAAACCAGGATCAGAAATTTGTGTGTGTGTGTTCTCTACCTAAAATGTTGCTTCTCAGAAGCTTTGGCAATTTTGGTGGCAAGAGGGTTCTCTACCTAAAATGTTGCTTCTCAGAAGCTTTGGCAATTTTGGTGGCAAGAGGGTTATTAACATGAATCTTCCATTAAATGTGCAAGAGGTTTGTTCTACCAGACGTGACTGACATTAACTCTGTGTTGGTATTAAGGAGTCCCAAACTGGAGAGCTAGAGTTTATTACAAAATACTGACAGCAAAGCCCTTTTCCTCATCCTCTTGGTAAAGGGGTAAGTTTGCTGGGACAATTCACACCTTCAGGAGTGCTGGAAATGTGGAAAAAGTGGCATTTATTTATCTCTCTATAATACTCCAGCTGTTCTTTCCCATGAAGAAATGCCTCTAGAAGAAATTTCTCCTGCTAGCATGTATCTACTTTATTACTAGCATGTATTACCAAGAATTCCTTTAGCAGAAATAAGGTGAAACATAAAGTAGTCTGACTCTTTCCTCCCCTCCACAAGCCGACACATTAATGCAATATTTCAGTTGCATGTGGGAATGCCTTGCAATTAGGATGAAATGCACTGTTCTCCTCTGACACAGCTGAAATATCTCCTATTGCAGTTATGCGGTCTTGGTCCTGGCTCCATGTCACCTCTCAAAAAATTCAGAGCAATCTGGTCTCTCATGGTACTGCAGTTCTGTCTTGAGTTTTTCTTGCTTTCTGCTTAATTTCATGAATTCTTTCCAAGGGTGCTGTTCTTGATTTTCTTGCCATATTCATGCCATATTTTCCTGCTCTGGCAGCTGAAATCACTGGTAAAAGTTACATGTTTTAATTTCCTGGAGCTGTGGAAATGGGATGGTCTGCTGTGCCTGCGAGCTGCCTGCTGTGGTTTGCTCTGCTCAAGTGCATGTTAGTAGGAGGGTGCCAGATGGCATCTTTCTCACCATATCTAATATAGCAGCTCTTTTCTCCCAGCCCACAGGGAGGAAGTGGCAGGAGAGAGGAGGCTGGAATATTTTACATGGTGGAAAGCCTGGATGATAGGGAATGTTTGCGGGAAGGGGATCTGAAGATGCCAGATGGGCTTTGCACGGCATCAGTCCAGTTCTGTCAGGGTTAATTAAACCAGTCTCTACAGTGAGCCCTTGAGGAGGCAGATCTGCTCCCCGTGAAACCTCTCAAATACATCTGTGTTGCTTTGCCGGGTCTGGATGGGGCGTGAGCTTGCGTGTGTTGTATGGTGCAAATACAGAGCCAGGCCTGGCCTTGGGCTGTGCCTGGGTTAGTGAACCCTGCTGGATCCCTGGACCACGTAAAGCAGAACTGATTTGCTGCACAGGAACCACAGGGCTGAGGCAGAGCGGGGCAAACGAATCCTTGTCATATGAAATGGCTCTGTGGAGATTTAGCTCAGTACCGTATTATCATATAATTTCTTCCATAATTTGAAATACTGTGTTTTTTTATGTAAGGATAATCATACTTCCCACCTTGGAGGTGTGTGCCTGGAGAAATCCTGATTACAGTAATCTTTTATTGAGATAGTGCTTCTATAGTGAGTTTTTAATTTATGGTTAGTCTTTATTTAAAGAAGCAATTATTTGAATTACAAATGGGAAACTCAGCCTAGTATTCATAGTAGCGTGTGAGATGCTGAAGATTTTAAAATTATGTGGCAAAATCAGCCCCGAACTATTATGGATGTTATTACAATGACTTGTCACTGGAAGATGAAGATTTCTTATTTTATTTATTGAGAGAATAATTTTAACAGACCCTACAGTCTGTAAGCAGGGAAAGCAGGGAGGAAATTAACTCTTGTATTCTGCTTTCTTTAAGAGTTTTGTTCGCAGTCTTTTTATGTAATGTAATTTAAAATGAATTTTAGTATGTTTAGTTTTGTTCTTCTGGTTGGGTAAGGAAGAAAATAAGTTCTATTGCAGTGTGCAGAGTGCAAATTTGAGTGTTGCAGCTCATCTTGAAGAAATATTGCTGGTAATGTCAATATGGTAGAGTCAGAGAGTGGTTCATTTTATGTGTTGAGATAAAATGAAAAATACTATTCATTTAATCGATTTCTGGCTTCTTGCATTTGTGGTGTGAAAATATGCAAGATACTGCAGCTGAAGATACCTGCAGTTTTCAACCAATGCTGCCATAGCAGTTGTGGGAGGCTGCTAGTGCATACACTGAAAATGAGATGAAGGGTAGTAGAAAAATAAAGCAAAATACAATGAAATGGTCAAGAACAGGTGCAGTGGCTTAGGGAACTAATCCTACCCTGCTGTGCATCACAGTTTAGTGAAGTTGTGTGGTGAATTGTAACTGCACTTGTAAGCAGCATATTGCCAAAATGCAGGATTCCAAGTCGACTTAGTTTGGGGCCTTTTTCTTTTGTGCGCCGGGGTGGGAAGGCAGGAAGGATAGGGGAGAAAGTGGCGAGGTGCTTGCGGGCTCTTTCACAACTTGTTTGAAGCCTTTTGATCACAGGCCTTAAAATAGTGGGGTTCAAGTGTTTGATGTTCAGCCATTGTAGTTTAGCTGATGGGTGTTTAAATGTCAGGGAGTAGTTACTCTGCCATTAAAAAGCAAAGCACAAGAGTATGGAGGGAGGAAAGAATAGCAGGGACTTTGATCTCCCAGAATTAGAAGAACAGTTTTATGCTGAACCCCCACAAAACCTAACACTCCTTTTCAAAGTTTGTATGTGAACTGAGAGAGCAAGATCATTTTTGTCATGCGGTGTGCATGCACAAGTACAAGCAGATGGTGCTTCTGGTTTTGCTGCAGTCGGCACAGAATTGCAAGGCCACAGCCAGCTTGGGTATGCACAGACTTTCCACAGCATTTATCTGTTTGGCACCCTTGTAATTTGTTTAATTTTTCAGGGCAGAGTCTCTGGAAGCTTAAGCCTGAGTAAAGACTGTATACATGCCTGAATTACTTTTGTAATTGCTTTTTTTTTTTAGTAGTTTTTTTGTGTGTGCATGGAGGTATGTGATGTCCTTCTCCTGGTATGCGTTATCTGTGATACACTGGCTTGAAAACTTTTCTCTGTTTCATGTCATGCTCAGAAGCTTGACCACGTTTGAACTATGAGTCATACTAAAATCTTAGCCTGGCTTAAAGCTAGGCTTTGTGTGGTTTAGAAAGTCCCAGGAGCTTGAGGTCCCATGATCCATGAGGTGATGGTGTCTCCTCGATATTCCTATTGCTCCAACGAAGGACAAGACTGCATGGTCAGCAGCTCCCAGGGGCTGGTTGCCTCCTCTGACTTGCGACTTGGTTTACACAGCAGCCAAAGCAGATATGTGTTTTTATTTCAGTCATGTGGCATAGCCTTGTAACGGGCATTTGAGGGTCAGTGGCCTCCTGTGGGTCAGAAGCCACAGCTTGGCCACCCACAGTGCTGCTGGGTTGAGCTGTGTTCTCCACATTCTCCATGTGCTCTGAAAATTAGTGACCACCTTCTGAATTTAGCATCTAAAAGTAAAAAAGTAACTGTTATTAGGTACTGGACCATACCTAGACTGCAAATTAGTTTTGCTATTTGAAAAACAAAGGCCCACTAAGGCATTGAGATGCTCTTCAGGGCTTTTTTGCCACATCTTACAACTTGGTAGTATTGAATACAAACAGTCCATAGAGATGTAATATGTGCCTATAAATAGCTAAACTAACTGGTTTGGGATTCTTTTATTTTCTTAGGTATAACATTGATCCTAGTTTGTATTGTCCCTACTTCTCCCTTGGGGCGTGCATGGAAGGTTTGAACTCCTTGTTCAGTCGGCTCCTTGGGATCTCCCTTTATGCTGAGCAAACCCGGAGAGGAGAGGTTTGGTCTGAAGATGTTCGCAAGCTGGTAAGCGTTCCTGCCCCTGATGTCAGAAATGGCAAAGGGAAGGTTGGGCACAATTGTTTGCCCCCTCTAAGAGCTGTGAGTCGCATTTTGCTTTTAAATTATTTGGGCACCTGTGCCTGGGATTTCAAAATGCATGCTAGTTGTCTAATTTTACTTGAAGTTAGGCCTCAGGGGCTTCATACTCTTAAAATCCTTTTATATGTTTGGCATTTAATGGCATTAGAAATATGTCTCTGTGTAAAGGGTGTGTGGATCAGAATCAGTTTCTTTTTGAGAGATTATTGTTGTGCTTTTCACATGAGTTTTCTGAATGAGCCCTTTTAGATCTAACTTATAATGGCTATAGATGACTGGAATGTTATAGGTATGCATCTTAGCCATGATTTATCTTTTCTTTCTTTGCTACTCTGCGTGTCACCTTTACCATAGATTATTTTTTGCCTCTTTATTTTCTATCTTCTTTTTAGGGAGGGTAGAAAAAGAAAAAGGCAATTATTTACTCATCAGTTCCCAGATTCATTTGTTGCCTTCCCTCTTTGTGTTCTCCACCATTTTCTCCAGTGAAAGCTACTATTCTTTATATCCTACAGACCAATATATAGTTACTGCTTACTCTTCCTATTTTTTATTTCTATGGTAAATAAACTGCTGTCACTCTTGACTTCTGAGAAGTTATTTAGGGACTATGGACTGTTTATTTTGCTAGTCTATGACAGTAGTCAGTTTTGTATGAAATGCAGGAATGGCTGCAGTTTGAAGGACAAGATCTGAATCCTGTGTATTTATTTTTTCAAGCAAAATAAGCAACACATTAGAATCATTCCTGGATTATTTGTCATATGTGTGTTATAAATCTTTGAATTTAGATAATATTTGTAGTTACAAGCCAGTGCTTTTACTGTGGAAAAATATCCTTTTTTTCAGGCTGTTGTTCATGAAAATGAAGGTCTGTTAGGGTACATCTATTGTGACTTCTTTCAACGACCTAATAAACCACATCAGGTAATATCTGGGATTTGTTTTCAGAGTTGTACATGAGTAATGACTGCAGTGTTAGGGCTGTATGTATTCAGCATAAGTTTAGGAGATGTCTGGGTATAACATAAACAATTTTAGATATGAAAAGACTGTAACTTCAAACATAATTTTAGGTAAAATGTTTTTGTGAATAACTTCATTTTGAAAGGATCACCTGGTAGGCTGACCTCAAACTACTTTTGTAGTACTGTTTGTACTACAAAATGGTAGGCACTATGAAATCTCATATACTTTTGTTTAGAGAAATGGTAAGTTTTTAAAGATTTTTTTTGCATGCCATATCGGAGTAAAAACAATTTGATACCTTAATGCCCTCCAGCTTCAGGTGAAAACTCATCATGAAATCTAGTTCTTACTCAAAATTCTTCTCATATCATAGATGTTTGCAGTTGTTTAGGCTCACTTCCTTACTCACTCATTTCCCCCATTCACTCACTCTAATGTCAATATATTAACTGTATAATGTAATACAACAGACCCTTCTCGCTGTGGAAATGTCTATAAATTGCCACAAACTAGTATTTTAGAAAAATGGAGTTTTGATACTTGTAAAAAAAATCTAAACTTATTTTTTTTTTCTAAAAGAAGCAGTCTTTTCATGATGGATTAAAGTAGTTTACTTACAAATATGAAACAAATAATAGAGTTGAAGAAACATTATAAAGATTTGAATTGAAGCTTCTCTTTTGCTATTGAACATTACTGTTAACTGAATTAACTTGTTTAATTGAGTACCTACTAAGGTTTAATTTAATACTTTCACGATTGCGTTAGTGTCGTGGATATAATGATGTAGGTCACCCATCTGTTTGCTTTCTACCTTCAAAAGGACTGTCACTTCACAGTTCGAGGAGGCAGGCTAAGGGAAGATGGAGAATACCAGCTGCCTGTAGTTGTTCTCATGCTTAGTCTGCCCCATTCCACGAGGAATGCACCAACACTGCTCAGTCCTGGCATGATGGAGAATCTCTTCCATGAAATGGGACACGCTATGCATTCTATGCTGGGCCGAACCCGGTACCAGCATGTCACCGGTAAGGACTTTAGAATAATGATTTTGTTGTTGTTGTTTTGTTTTAGTTAAATGTTGAATTTATGAAAGAAGGAGATACTTTAGAAAAAGATTAACCAGACATAATAGAGTCATCCTGATACTTCTACATCTTTACTGACTTTGAAAATTACAGTATCAGATTCCCAAATATTACCTAAAAAACAACCACATTTGACTAGTCTTCCTCTCCTGATAAAATTGGCTTTTGTATTTCTTCTTTCTACATAACCTTTTTTTCTAGTCATGTTAACTACTATCTTGTAAGTTTAGTATATGGCAGTTTATAGTAATGGAACGATGGAAGGACTGAAAATAAATTGAGCTAAATTTGTACCCAGTGTAAAAGGACGATAAATCCTGGGTTGGAAATGATTTAAGAAATTGAACTAAGGAAAGTTATTAAGTGTAATTTCTTAAAGGGTGCATCTGTGCAATACTCAAACTCTGTAAAGCCAGGCCTTTCTGGCTGATTCTGATTAAAACAAGCTCCATAAATTAGACATTTACTTTATCTGCAAGTGTGATTACCTAGTGGACCTTCTTATCATAGGTAGGTGAACACTGACAAATATGCAGTCAGAGCTAGGCAGAGGTGCATGAAAGCAAGCCTGTCATTTTTCATTTATTAATTCTTCTAGGGACTGGAGCATCTATCATATAAGGAAAGACTAAGCAAACTTGGCCTGTTTAGCCTGGAGATGAGAAGATTGAGAGAGGATCTGATCAATATGTAGCAATCCCTGAGGGGAGAATGAGACCAAACTCTTCTTGGTGGTGGCCAGTGACAGGACAAGGGATAATGGGTACAAATTTGAACACAGGAAGTTTGTTTGACCTCCATGTGAGGAAGAACTTCTTTCCTGTGAGGGTGACAGAGCCCTGGCACAGGCTGCCCACAGAGGCTGTGGAGTCTCCTTCTCTGGAGATCTTCCAAACCTGCCTGGATGCCACCCTGTGCCCCGTGCTCTCAGTGTCCCTGCTGAAGCAGGGGGTTGGACTAGATGATCTCTAGAGGTTCCTTCCAACCTCAACCGTTCTGGGATTCTCAAGCAATGGCAATCTGTATATTAGCTGGCAGCGAGCAGACTGCCCTGGCCTTGTTCTGCATCAGTGTGGCAAATGGGTCAGAACCATGTCCTGCTTAAAGCTTCTTTACAGGCTACATATATCCTAGACAGCGTGGCATGTCTTCTTATATAGTTGTGAGCTTGAAGTGATAAGATCAGAACAGGTATTTATTTACTCATTTATTAATAAAATAAAATAAAAAAAACTCCGATGAGGTAGCTCCCTTATCTGAGGGATTTTTTTTGTTATGCCCCTTTTGTACTGCACTAATGGTAATAAGGAGGATCCATGTTAGAGAGACTTGCACACAAAAAACAAAACCCACAAAAGAATATTTCTTAAGCCTTCCACTTAACATGAAAATAAGCCAATTTGTTTATAGATATGTCACTACTGGACATTCTTAAATCAAACACTGTATATGCTCTTTCAATACAAGCTCTGAGTCCTACTTGAGCTATTTAACTGCTCCCCGCCATCCCTTTCTCACACATGGCCTCGCTCCTCTTGATCTCCAGGGCATTCTTGGTACTTATATCCCCAAAGTAACTGCTTTAGTGGGGGTTCTGCTGATGTGATGAGAGTATCGAATGCGTATGCGTGCCAGAAAGTCTTGAAGGGACAGGAAATTGCTGATTTTGAGGCTCAGACATTCCAGGAGCCCTTGTGTTTGGTTTCAGCATTGCCTTAGCTGCAGGCAGCCTTGCTTCCTAGGGGATTTCAGTCCTGATCTAGTGTTGCAAAAGCAGCATCAGAGGCCAGTCGTGTGTTTCTCCAGAGAACATTTTTTTTACAGTTTGGAATGTGTGATAATCAAATGGCTCATCCCAGACATGTCTGTTAGCGGCCATCTGCTCTCCTTAGGCATTAGCATAGCGAAGTGTGGAAATCAGATGATTACAGACTATTGTGAGACAAAAAAATGTTAAATTCCAGTTGTGATGAACTGATTATTTGACAACTTCCTTACTGTTTTGCCCTTCCCCAATTTTTTTGTTTCCATACAGGAATATTCAGGAATCTATTATGCTAACAGTAGGGCAAAACTAGGATGAGAGTGGATATAGGAAATTTATGAAATTTATATGCATCTTTTTCTGCTAATCTTTCATTTTATTATATAAATATATTGTTTTCTTACTGAATTCCTATGTAAAGAAAAAAAAAGATTCATAGATTTTTTTTTTTTTCTTTTTGACCTGGCTTCTGTTTTAATTTACAGTGCAATAAAGGGTAGCTACATTTGTTTTACAGGAGGGATAACTTATCCCAGATAACTGTCTGACCTTTTACCTTTGCGATTTTAAGTCAAAATAGTTTTCAGAAGTCTTTCTAGTGGTTGGTAAAAGATTTTTTTATTAACATAGTATTTTATTTATTTATTATTTTATTTATTTATTTTTATTATTCTCCTTTATTAAGGAGACTGGGAAAGTATCATGGTTAGAGAGGTACTAGTGCGGCACTGCAGGCGTCGCCTCTTGGGCCCAGCGTTGCTTTAGGTTTTCATTAACATTTTTCCATCAAAAGAGAAAAATGCACTAATGAAATGTAAAGGCATGGTTGTAGAAGAAGAATTGGATGGCTGAATACTAAAATGTTAGAAGTAAAATGCGACGCAGAATTACATAATACAGATGATGCTGTCAAGGAATACACAATTTCTACTGTCAAATGGTGCTCATCATTTAACAGTGGTGGAAGAACAGAAAAAGTTTTGTGTGTTAATGCAGACCTATAAATAGCTGATGTTTGGTGACTGTGAAAGAAGGGAAGATCTGAGACCGAATCTATTAGAAATAATAAGTATTAGTATGGTTAAGAAAGATGTTGCTGAAATCTTCTGTATTTCTGGGCTCACCTCAAGGAGGTGCATAGACGATCTACAGGACAACAGACAGGCTTTGGAACTTTATTTTGCCTTTATTTTGATCTATTATTTTGCTTCGGAAATTATGTTTCAGAGAGAAAGGGATTTTTCTCATTTTAGGAGATAAATTACTGGGAAGGTTGTGTTTATACTACAGTGGAGCATTGGTTTCAAAAATTGATTACAAATAGATTATGAAATAAGATTAAAAATTAAGAGAAAGATTTTTAAATTCAAAGAAATTATTTTTACAAATAAACTCCAAAAAAGAATAGTAGAAACAAAAAACATAATTTCATTTAAAACAAGTTTTGAATGTTGAGGTTGTTTCCTCTTCTAGACATGAGCAGAGGTGACAACCCAATAGATCTCTGTTATTAAAACAACAGCATTGTTCATCCTTGAACTTATATAGAAATTAGAAATGCAGCTTAGGTTTGGTCATGGGTTACCTAATGAAAGTTACTAAGACATGTAAAGTGCTGGTCAAGAATAGAGTAAAGGTTTTTGAGAGTGCTTTTTGAAAATACTGTCTGCAAAATACTACTTAATTGCTCTTAGAATGTCTCTTGAGTCTGCAGGAGTTTTCTTTGGATGACTGACTTTGTATGGTAAAGTGATGTTAATATGAAGCATAAGTAAGCTCTGCAAACAGATGGAAGGTAAAAATGGTAATTGTGAATGGGATTAAGGCAGAGTTTTATTTACATTGTAGTTTGATTTAGATTTAGGACAGCTAAAGAGATTTGGTGTTTCATGTAGGGCCAATTTGGCTACAGTCTGGTTTAGTTTGAAAAAGGGTGTGATCAGGAGCTTTATAAGGTGCCTCACCCAGCTGTTCAAATATTTTGTTTTACTTTGTGATTTATAATAAAATGTGTAGGATTATAATGAAGCCTTTATGGCAATATGTACAATAATGCTATGGAAATAAAATATTGACTTAATAAATGAAATAACTTTACAGTTCAGCAAAAGTCCAAACTGAAAGTTGCAAAACCCTTTGGGAAGAGTTAACTATTTCTCTTAATGGAAGTATGATGGTTAATATGTTCAATTATTCTACCTTTAGGAACTAGATGTCCTACTGATTTTGCTGAAGTTCCCTCAATTCTGATGGAGTACTTTGCAAATGACTATCGAGTAGTTAACCAGTTTGCAAGACATTATAAAACTGGTCAGGTAAGGAGTATTAAGATGTAAAATATTGAAAACAGGATTAAAGATATTCAAGAAAAAATCTAATTTTCATGTGTTAATTGTTAGTGATGCTTGAAGTTAGGAATACACATAATTTTAATTATTCAGAAAAAATGTTACTATTCTTATTGCAGAAAAGATAAACATAGTCTATAAAAGAATATCTGCTCCTTAAAATATGAAGTTCTGAGTTTCAACATTTCTTTCTTCATCAACCAAAATTTAGTCCAGTAGGTGAGCAACTATTCTGTAAATCATGTCATGTGGAATGTTTAATTAAATAGACAAAAACTGACAAAGAGAGTAATTGTGTCAAACTATGTAAAAACTGTCCTAAAGTAAAGCTTAGGCACCAAATCATGGATGATATGTTTGTTAATGATCTGCAGTGTTTTAAAAAAAAAAAATGAGGCAAATTTTAAAGTGCTCAGATGTTACAGTGACTGAAGAACAGACTACAGATCAATGTGAGAACAAGAAAGCTCTTTCTTTAAACAAGAAAGTTCTTTAAAATGTATAATGTTACACTTCCTGTAAGCCTTTTATCCAGTACAAAACATTCAGCATATTTCAATACTATGAAAGTGGGGTTATGTTTGTTTCTGTTGTAACTATCCAGTTAGAAAAATCATTTGCATAACTTCTACTTTGATGGATGTTATCGGAGGAATTTGCTCTAGAGAACTGCTTTCTTACAGAGCAATCAATTCTGCAGAGCACTATGAAAGTCTGCTGGAAAACTGAGAGTTACAAACGCTCAGTTCAGGAGTGTTCATCATTTCTAATTTTGAACCTATGCATTAAAATACTTTCTAGTATTTCCTATAAAGTTCATACAGTGTTTAAACGTTGTGCAGTTAATCTACTTGCGTATGAATTCAGAGACTGAGCTTGACTAAAACATCTGAAAAAGATTTGTGCAACATTATTTATGGCTTTGTGTCTTCAAAGTGGCTTAACAAATCTAAACTATGTTTTGTTGCAGTGCAAAATCTAAGAACTAGGCACTCTGTCCCATTTGGCACTTCTAAAAATTTTCTTCTGTTTATTGGTGGTGAAATCTTGCCTTTTCAGAGAGAAATTGAATGAACTTTAATGTAGAAATTCAATCAATTCAGTCAATTCAAGAGGGACAAGAATGGATTATGCTGGAAGATTAGGAAGAGAGCCTGAAATTACTGTGTGGCGCTTGAGGGTTTTAGACTATTACCTTTTAATTCCCTTTTTTCCCCTAAGAATTTATAATGTATTTTTAAATCGTTATCTAACATATATAAATCCACTTTTGCTATGTTGATTGATGTAAGCCAGTTTTAAGAAGTTCTGTATCTATGATCTAAGTGCAAGTAGATTTAGCCTTCTTTTCTGTTTATGAATTTTTTATTGTTCCATCAATTACTTTTATTCGTTGTGTGTAGAGGTATTTAGCTTGCAAAGTACTTGGAATAGTAAATCCCAACTTAATTACCTTTAGGACTTCACAAAAATCCATTTGGGGCTTATGTTTTCGGTTTGTTCCTTGAATCATTTTTTGGTATGCATATTGAAAATGTAAGCAACATTTTTTATTCCAGTATTTAGCTCTTTTGAAAGAAAAAACAAGTCACTTTATCCTCCTAAAGCAGGAGTAAGGAAGCTGGGTGAAAAATGGTTAAAATATGAAATTTGGAAGACATTTAATCAAAATTTTATTTCATTTGAGAGCTTCTACCAAGTTTCCTCTTATGAATAAAGACACTGAACTTTTCTGTGCAAGAGGAACCTTTCCTGCCGTAACCATACTAACGGAGATTTGCTAGAGGTAGGCAGGAAGAGTTACTTTTTTATTGACCTAACTTGTTGAGGAGGCAGTCCTGATGGTTTGAAAAAGTAGTTTTTTGGCATTGTTACATCTGCTATGGTTTTTGCATGAAAGTATTGAACTATGTGGTGTGATTTTAACACACCTACTAAACATAATTATGTCAGTAAAACTTTGGGGAGTAGTCTCAGCTTCCGATGGCTGATGCCATAAAAGTCAGTTGTGCAAGAATAGGCCTTGAGCCACAGCCCTCCCTTAGTGTAAGTGCTTTTGTTTATGGGAAGAGGAGGAGGGAAGGGGTGGTGTTTGGGTTGCTGAAACGTATGAACTGTTAAAAACTTGGAGCAACATTGCAGGGAAGAAAAAAAAAGAGGGCAATTTTTCCAAGATGGGAATGTATTATGTATATAGGTGTGGATGATAAGGGTAAGGGTCTGACCCCAAAATATTGAAGCTGATAAAAAGTCTGTCCCTGCTTTCTGTTCTGAGGAACTCAAGAGCTTGCAAGCTCACCTGCCCAAAGGAACAGGTCTGGTAAATTTAATTCAGAAAGCTGGCCAGCGAAAGAGAATTTTGTTCTAAGAAAGTAGCAAGCCTGTTTTTTCATTTCATCATAACCCAAAACAAAAAATCCATGAGTTAAAAAGAATCAGAAAGGACTGTGCTAATTAGTTACTCAAGTTGAATTACTCAGGTAAGCTCGTGAAGTCGAGACATACCAAAATGAGTTTGTTACAATGTTAAGCAGACAGTGTGATGGATGTGAGCCGTTCCAGCACAGTGTTTGTTTGCTTAGTTCTGTTTGTTAAAATGCTTGGGTATGTGGGAGATCTGGTGAGTTAAGTCATTTTAAGCTGGAGTGTCTTTTGAAGGCTCTTTTGAACAAAGGCCAGTAATTCAGCTGTTCAAATTTGAACTTACTTCATTTTTCGCAGAGATGGAATTACAAAGGCAGCATTGTATTATCGTGATTATAAGAATAAACCCACAGATAGTGAACAGCCTTATTGCTGCACAGCCATAAAGAGTTAAGCATGCCTTGGGAATCTGGAACATAGGGAATTCTGTTCTTTTAGCCACCGTGGCAAATATGCTGAAAAATTCGCGCCAAGATCTTAAAGTTACTTAACATGAAAGGAGGGAAAAGAAGAATCCAAACTAAAGAATGCAGTGTTTGAATTTAAAAAAAAAAATGGAATGGTTATTCAATTAAAATCATTTTAGCCAAAGCACTATAAAGTCTTTCTATTGGAAAGAAGATGACAGTTTGATTCTGGTTTTATGAGATAGTTCATCTTTCAGGATAAAACAAACAAACAAAAAAACTGCTGCATTTTTTCCTCCATTAAGCTGTTTATTAAGAACCTACATTAGTTCTCTTTTGAGTTCAAGAAATAGTATCTGTTCCCTAAAACAGTACCTCTTCCACAGTACATTCAAGACCTTAGTTTATCTGTATGCCTGACACACAGACATGAACTTTTTTGAGTGTCAGTCTTTGAAAAGACCCTCCACCGTCTATTTTTTGTTCCCTAAAGTCTTCAGTTTTTAAATTCCCAAAGTGCCCTGGAAGGTGATCTCCTCTTTGTCATTCGTTCATCAGAATCTAATATATGGCATTGTTTCTGTGGTGTCAAATTCTGGCTTGTAAATTGAGATCCGTGATCCAGATCATTAACCCTGTTTGTTTTATACAAATGAAACATTTTTGTCGTTCTCCTGTGCTTTTCTTTGCCAATAGATATTGTCATAGGAGTGAGTTCCTGTTGGTTTTCATCTGGTCAAAAAATAGGATTTGATCTTCAAGGCAACTAATCTGGTGCATCTGTGAGTACAGGGATTAAAGCAGTAGCAATTTGCTGTTGCTACCTTTGACTTGGCATTTATGTGAGGAGCTTGTGTCCTTAATGAGCATGTCCTCTGCTGTGAGTGGCTGGTGCTGCCACCACACCTCATATGGAGAGAATGGGCAGAGTAGGTCTGCATTATTTGTTTGAAATTCGTAGTGCTGCAAGAAAGATACAAATTTTCTTCAAGATTCTTGATATTATCTGCATTTTAGTTGGTCGCTAGAAAGTGATGTTAGGCTCCTGGGCAAAGAGAACTGGGCCTCTGTGCACATTCTCTTTTGTTAATATTGCAGCATCATTAATGATCATTTATGGTTTCCCCTTAGGAATTCAGTTTAGAATACTATAAACACTGATAGCAGAAGGTAAGAAAAGGAGATAGTTGAATGCAAGGGTCTGCTTTTCCTGTCCTCTTCCCCAGCTATGTGCAGCACAAGCAAAAGAAGGCTCCAGTAAAAACGTTTTCTTGAGAGGGGGAGCTGTAGGGAATGTTTTGTTACGGACTGAGCCTTAGACCTGCTTTGGCAACTCCTTGAGCTGCGTGGGACGGACGCCCTTGGGTGGCTGTGCAGAGTCTGTCCCCATCGCAGAGCCTTTCTGCTCTCTGTGTCCAGGACCTGGGGACTCGGGTTTCTCAGCTCGAAGAGGATCTGTGGTGTTGTCATGTACCAGAATGCTCGTTAGCAAAGACTCGAGTGTTTTTTGTTCTGTTTATTTTTTGTACTGATTAAAAGCCTGTGCACTTAACTCCTCTTGCTGTTCCTTAATATAGCTGAACTATAAAATTGCAAATCCATTATGCTGAAGGAACTGGTTCGACCTTAATGACGGAAGTGCGCTTGTCTGCATAGAACAAACACATTTGCTGTTGCCAAGGTGTTGGATGTTTGGTATTTTTAACACTGAAAAGTTACAATTTAAGAATTCCCATCCAGTATCCAAAATACAAAGCCATAATGCACTACTTTGCTAGGAAATGAAAGCTTTGAAAAAGCGTCAACATTTTCTGATGGGTTTGGTGCTTACAACAAAATATGTTCAAATTTTATAGGTTTTGTTACACAAAAAGGGGTTTTCCCATGACAACTAAAACTGTGTTATGGCAAACCAACATGCTCTTTGTTCCAGGATGAAACGAAAAGTCATTGAATTACGTGCTTCATATGGCCTATGTAAGGGAATAAGACACAACATGTTCACAGAACCAGGAAAAGAGCTGCCCAGCCAAAATACTTTTTAACATTTGCAAATCTTGCTGTCTTACTGCTTACCTTAACAGCCTTTCTTCATAATTAAGCACTGTTTTAAATACTGCTAAATCCAGTATGGAACCTCAAGGTAGTCAAGTTGTAACATACGTATTACAGTGGATAATTGCCCATCTACTCTACTTCAGCAGTCTCAAATCATCATGTAGTTCAACACAGAATTTTTGTATTTGAGAAAGATAAATACTGATACGACAAGAACACACTCTAGGCCAGATTTTATGTTCACTGGTTCATTTTTCAGTGTCGAAATGTAACAATTGTGCACATCTATTACAGGCAAAATAGTGGGTGTTGTTCTCTCCTTTTCTCAACTAACCTTTATCTTGGAAACGAGGTAACAAACTTGGCAAGTTACTACATAAAACAGCTGTGCAACTTGAGAGTTTTTTCTTATCTCCGCTTAAGCTTCCAGAGTCCAGTGAGTTAATTGATAACAGTTTCCTCACTTACATATAACTTTTGCAGTTAGCCTTTTATTATGTGAACATGACATGGTTTGTCTTAAAGTCGTATCATTTGCACAGAATCTAAACATATGGCTCTACCATCAGAATCTGTAAACTTTGCATTATTACTTAAACATGCTGGAAAGGGGAACTATGCTGTTAGAGTTGTAATACCAGATGTAATACCAAGCATCTGTATTATTGAACAACCTGCAATTTCTTTTTTAATATTTTAGCAAGAACCCAGTCATTTTAACCAAATTTAATATACTAGGTTAATAAAACAGCTGGCAAAAAGGAATATGCTTACAAGGAAAAACATTTATTGAAAGGCTTCAGGAAGCACTGGCAAGAAATAAAAGGTCAAGCATCGTATACAGGTATTCTTAAAAATCTGGAATTAAGCAGTCTTTGAATGCATTTCTAGAGATCTGGAGAGAAGGTTCAAATGAGTTTGTTTAATGAATTGATCATTTGCAGCCTGTGGTGGCATGGATAATTGGAGTGTGGAAAATGTGCAATAAATTCAACTTTGTTAGAAAATTCCAGAGGGTCAATATTTTTTTAATTGGTCTCACATTTTTATGTGGATAAGGATAGAAGGCCTAATTCTGTCCCAGCCAAAGTTACAAACCCTGCTGGCCTCAGTGGGCGGTGTATGGAGATCCGTGGAAGTCTTAATAAACTATGCTGAAAGACCAACAGGAAAATTTACTGTAGGATCTGCTTTTGAAGATAGATGTGATGATCTGGGGAAACTTTGGTAGCCCCATTTGTTGTTCTTTATCTCTAAAAAATAGACATAATAGAAAACTATTATGGGCATACAGGGGAACAGAAAATCTTTCTATAAAAATGACACTGAGATGCAATGATGTCAATTGCTATGTAATTTACTGCCAACATCTTAACATTTAATACTTTGTGCAGCAGATGAAATTGCCTTCCACCTTGTTAATTCCTCAGCGCAAAACACTTAAAAGTCAAAGATTTTAACTATGACCCTGAGTCTTTTCTGTGTGTCTTAAACCTTCCTTAGTAGTAAGCATATTATTTGCAAACCTTAAAAGTATTCTAAATATGTTTGTTCTTTTGTTTGTTTTTTATTCAAGCCGCTACCAAAAAACATGGTGTCAAGACTGTGTGAGTCCAAAAAAGTGTGTGCTGCAGCTGATATGCAACTCCAGGTATGGTCTTTATGTTCTAGTCTCTACTCATATCCAAAACTTAGAGAAAATATTTTGATTCCTTATAATTTTCCCCCAAAATTTGTTTTAATATAAGCATATGTTATCTAAATACAAATTACAGAAGGTGAATTCTTTTTGACATTCATTTTCATGTATAATTTGCTTGACACATTTGTGCTGTTGGAAGCAAAATACCTAAATGTATGGGAAAAACCTACCTTGAAAAACACAGCTTTTGAAAATGAATGAATTATCAGAATTTCCAAATGTAGCTGAAGTATGAGCTCTTAAATTCACAGACTTAAATTCTTGAAATCACAGACACTTTTAAGAAGAATTCATTGCAGTATTGTAAGTATTATGCACCTTTATGTTATTAAGTATAGCAGAGATGAGAGTTGCAGGGCATCTTAAAAGCAAACTAACTTGTTTAATTACTATAATATTATTTGAGATCATTGTCTTCTGCAACTCTGAAATAAAAGCCATAGGTTGTTAATAAAAGGCTGTTGTCAAAAGCAGTGGTTGGGCTATAAGACTAAACTGTTGATACACTTTAATTACTGCTTTAATTTAACCATTGCATAAAATAAATGCTTAATTCTTGTTCTTAGTTTGAAGTTAACATGTTTCCAAACGTTTAGTATCTCAGTTTGATTTAAAAGGAAAAAAAATCTTATTCTGATAGATTTAAAATGATTATAAAGTAAAATGAATGTAACAAAAATATCTAGAATCAGACATATTCATTTTGAACATAGTGCTTTTAATATGAATTTGTTGAGAAGCAGATCTATGTTGTACTTCTCTTTTTAATTCAGGTGATTCAGGCTTCTCTTTCACAGTGTAATGAGCAGTAAAGCCTCTTTTTTGTGGAGAAAGGTACTTGATTGGTGATTCACACAGATAAACTACTACTTTTGCTTTTCTTCAAATGAAGTAATAAGAATTCCTGTTCTATCTAAAATGGGAATTTTATTTAAGGCATGCTACAGGAATTCTCCAATGTGAACAGTAACCTTAGCATTCAATCATGTTTTTTACGATGGGAGTTTGGCTGTGTTTAGCATACTACAAGCTTCTGCTGTGATTTTTGTGATTTCTTTTTTTATTTGTCTTCCCTTAAGCCAGAAGCATTTAAATTTTCTTACTACATTTGGCATCATGTTTAGATGAGATAACTCTATTACCTCTGTAAAGGTAGTCATTATTTTTATATGTGGAAATAGACAATTTTAAAGGTAGAGTGTTTGTAGTTTTCCTCTTTGAAAGGTGCCTAAAAGATTGTTGATTTAAAAAACAACTTAGTTAAATATATGCTGCATACAATATTTTTTATGACTTAAACTTAATCAGAGCACTTGAACGTAGCCCTGTAAGTGTATATGTCACTTCCACTAATTAAAAATGGATTTTTCATTGGTTTAACTTAATGGATTTTTAAATTATGCTTTGAGTGCAACACTTGTCATTGGCCAGTGTTGGTTGTGCAAGCAGTGTGAACAGGCAGGTTATATCCCTGGTTATACCTCTGTGTCCTGGAAATAATTGAATCCTCTCTGCAAGTCTGATTTTGAAATGGACATTTCTGTGTCCAGAAGTTTCTCCTGTAGACACAGATGAAAATATCATTCAGAAAGAATGTAGGCAAGAATATGATTAATTTAGGTACAGTTTTTTGGGGGAACAGCATTTATGGATCAAAATAAAATTTTATACTAAGAATGCTTAGCCCTGAATTTCTATTCAGGAGGCCAACTGATTTATAGTAATTTGGCAATATGCAGATTAATAGCTGCTGAAATCATGATCAGGTGTTTTTATGTGCATCAAATTATGTGCATAAGTATTCTGTGTCTGTATCAATCTGACAGATTTAGCATTTAGTAAATATTTGCTGTGTGCTTGTCACAGATTGAGTCCTCTTCATCAGTGCGGAGACTGCATGGCCTTAGATACAAAAGAGGCTTTTAGTCACAGATCTGCTTAATTTGTCTCTCCCCGGACAGGCTCTAGGGACTCACCTTCCTGGGCTGCGACAGGAGGGACGGCGCAGTGCAGGAGGAAGCTGTGGTCTCTGCCTGAGCAACCCCGGACCCCTTAGTTATAGGATTGATGAGAAAATATTCCCTTGTTCTCCTAGGATTCCTACAGCATCTTGTCTCTGCTGGTGGTACTCGCAGGCTGCCACCCTGGAGGGTTCCTCATGCTTTGGCAACTCTGCAGCCATCAACAGGCTGCTTACCCTCAAATTACCCTCCTGTAATTAAAGTTCAACCAGGCCCAAACCACAGCAAATTACCACAGTGCTGCACTCAACAATATTATCCATTTCCTATTTGTAACAGGATGGTTTTGGAGATTGCAGTGGTAATGCCTGCAGAAGTATACGCTTGTTCCCAAAGAACAGAAGAATAACCCAGAGAAGTTTATTGCCTTGTAAAGTGCATGCATTCGTTTATAGAAATGTGTATTGTTGTGTATTGAAAGTGATTTGAAAGTAAAATAATTCATTGAAGATAAATAGGTATTTTAATCTGCAGATGCCCAAGTACCTGTGTACTACTAAATCTCTATACCTGAACAATCACCATACATGCAAATTTGCAAAAAAAAATATCTGCAGGTGTTTATACTCAAAGAGTCTAATATCTCATCTTCAAACTTACAGGAGTGTCTCTCTTATGGAGGATCAGGTGCTAAGTGTGCAGTATATGACCTTTAAAACAAAATAAAATGCTTATGAATTTTCTGACAATGGAGAAAGCAACTAAAGACTTTTCATGAATCTATTTAGAAAGCAAGTCTGTGAGCACATGAAAATATGAAATGACATTTTTTTTTCATTACAGCTATAGGATCTTTGCCTTTTCTTCCTGTTCATGTAAATCAGTTAGTAAAGGGGAAATACACAAGAATCCGTATTTTTCTTTTTAAAGCTTTTGCCATGTAAAATACATCCCAAAGTCTTGAAGTCACAGTAAATTCACTGTTTACATTTAATACTAATAAGCATACAAGGAGCTGAAAAGAACTGGAATCAAGATAATACCATTATCAGTGTCAAATGGAAAGTCAGGATAAAGATAGATAACCACTTAATGACCTTTCTAGATTTTAACTCTTTTGGGGCAAATGTGCTATATCAAAAGTAGAAATTATCTTCTGTCTACAGTATAATATCAAGTGTTAGCATGTTCCTCAGCTCCTAAACTCCTCTGACCTCTGATGTATCTCCTTTTCCCATTTCAAAGGCCTTGTGTAAACACACAGAACTGTGGTTCGTAGATGGGAGTGCTTATGGATATAAAGTTCATCCGAGTTTATTTTCAGGGATGGATTTTTTTCGCTGCGCTCACCAGGTGGCCTGGCTCCTAACTTTCTTCCCACGCTTTCCGTGTGCCAGGATGGGGGGAAGCTTAGAGCCAGGCCCAGTGACTCATTTCCCCTGCTCTCTATTAGCACATTGTTCCTCGAGCAGCCCGACTCACTGGCCCTCAGTTCTCCCTTCCCCACTTCCTGGCTCGGAACTGGGCTCCTGCTCTAGCTCCCTGGCTGCAGAACTACCCGACTCCAAGATTCACTGCGGAGAAGCTCTCTGCTCCATCTTTGAGGAGAACCAGAGAGCAAGGCAACTTCAAAGAGGTCATAGCACAACAGGGAGACAGGAAAAAAGAGGATCAAGGTTTGGCTGAAAGAGGATGCAAGATTTTGTGAGCAGATGCTGAAGTCCCTGGTGTTTGGTTTGGGGGTTTGGAGAAGTGAGGAAAACCGTTGTGAAATAAAACCAGCAGAGCCACAGAGGTCTATGCTCAGAGAAGAAAGTGAGCAAACCAGGGCTATTGCTTCAGATAGTTTTCAGACCTGCTTGTGGTGCTTCTGCTGGTCACATTCTCAGCCCCTCTTGTGATCGTAAATGCCGCAGGAGTTTCGTTAAGTTTGGCTCTGTCTCCCATGCATTCTTATCTCATATCTGCTTTTCAAGTGTCTCCTTTGCTATCCTTGCCTGAAAAGTCTGCTCATTAGTGCTGCCTTCAAAGTCTCTAAACTCATTACACATTTAGTCTACTTCTGTAATCTACTCTGAGAGTTCGTGTCATAGGTTACATGCTTCTGCACAAAAATTGCCTGCAAAACAGCTCTTACCTCTGCAGCAAACCACGGTGCTGGTGCAGTTTGAAAGCACACTAAGTTTACACTGCAGTAACTTATTCCCCTGTTGTGGGAGCTAAGATCCGTGTGTGTCTTCTCATGTCCGCTGTCCAGGCCTCATCTCACTCTGCAGATGTGATGTGTTCTCAGGGCCATGTGCAGTGGCTGATTTTGTGTTCACCTTTTGGAGTGGCTTATTTTGTGTTCATCTAAATGGCTTTCAGTATTTTTACTAATTCCATCAGTCTTTGTATTAATTTATTTTAAAAACTTTTTTAAAAAAGGATCTTTTTAAAGGGGAATCCTAGGATGCTTAGGTTTTTGAATTTAATGGAAATGCAGGAGATTTAATATTACTAGCATTCTCAGCGACCTAAACGTGTTTATGCTAGGTCATGTTGATAGAACTTGGTTTACCCCAGTGACCTGCTTCTCTCCTTCCATGTTATACTAAAAATAAAAGATTTACAAAGCCTTAAATATTTAAACTTTTCTCTTTCCCTTTCTTCCCTCTTCCTTTCTTCCCTATTTGTCTTTCTTGATTATCAAAGGCAATGTGCTCTAGGAAAATAAATATTTTATCTCTTTAGGTCTTCTATGCTGTCTTGGACCAAATCTACCATGGGAAACATCCTCTGAAAAGGTCAACCACGGAAATTTTAAAGGAAACACAGGAAAAGTTTTATGGATTGCCATATGTACCTAATACAGTGAGTAGAATCCTAGCACCTATATAAGCTGTGATTTTTTTTTCAATACAATATTTGTGCCTCTTCTTCTCTCTCTGTATGCTCACATGTTTATTGCTGTATTGTAATGTTGTTCTCTTTTTTCAGCCATTTTCTCTAGAGAGTTGACATTCTTCAGATAAAATTCAAAAGGTTACTGTATATTTTTATGTAAGTGTACTTTTGTCATGCAGAACTAAATTGCTTTGGAAAAATACATTGGTAATAGGATTTATTTTAGCTTTTCAAGGGTCTTTTTACTGTAAAAGACAACAAATGAATGTGCAGCGTATTGTTGTGTGCTATGTGTTTATTTTTTTTTGCAATATCAATATGTGAAAGAAAGCTGAGTTTAAGCAGGATTTGGAAGTGAGTTTTTCCCAGGGTGCTGCTTTTGGTAAGTCACTTATTCATTCTGTCATGTCTATCTGTAACATGGGCTGAAATATTCCTTAAAAAAGTCTTGAGTTCTGCTGAGCTATGTGATTTTGATCTGTATTATGCATTTATTATTCTAGAGTTTATGTGAGCATCTGAAGATGCAGCTTGCATAGGTTATAGCCAAGAGATTTGCTCTTCTAGCTGGGGCTGACTTCTCAGCCAGAGCATCATCTCAGTAACGGTTCTACCCTTTGGTCAGAGTTCTCTAGCTGCCTTCTGCGCTTTCTTCCCAAGAAATGTACACTTCTCTAAATCAAAAATGAGGTTCTGATTCCCTATATAAAGTATATCCAAGCCTCAGCCCTTTCTTCACTACAACTGTACTGTATCTCCTGTCCCGGCAAATGCCATAGCCAGGGAAGTGGAAGCAGGATGTCTGCAGAGAATGAAACTTGACTTCAGAGCACTTTCATAAGCTGCTTTAACACTGTTCCCTTACAGGTGTTAGTTATCCAGTGAACAGAATAGTTTCTTCCTTTCAAAGTTAGACTGTATTTTTCATTCCATTTAAAATATTTTTTTTATTTAATTGTTGCCTTCAGAGGAATGTAACATCTTGCAATGAACATAGCCTAGTATCCAGAAGTATAGCAAGGTCTGGCCTCGGACTTTTGGATTGGCAGAAATTATGTGTTCTTCAAATTTACTGAATTTAAATTAGTATTTCTAGGCAAAAACTGTAATACAATTTACATCTCAGTAAAACTTAGCACGGAATGGCATTAGAAAAACTGCTAGTACTTTCTGTAGAATAATTCTTTGTAATTTGGCTTGCTGTCCTTTGTAACTCTAAGTACCAAATCTGAGATCTGTTTTCAGTTTCATTTGTAATCTAGAAAAGAAGATAAACAGTATCTTGAAAATAAAAACCTTTTTTTTTTAGGTGAACAAAATATATTCTTCTCTTTATTTTAGAGCTAGTCTTTAAAAAAGGGTGAGACACCGGTTCTGTGTGGGGCTTTGTGTGTGTGTGTTTTTTTGTTTTTCTTTTTCCTACTCTTTGCTAAGCACATTTATGTCTGGTAGAGGAAATAAAATATTCAGATTCACATTTTATCTGCTTTCTGTAGGTCTAGATTCGAAGATTTGATTGTGTCTTACTCTTGTCAGGTTTGTATATTGTAAGCTAATAGCGTTGACAGAGAATAACGGTTTCCTAGTGAAGCTTTCACTGCATTAATATGACTATTCTGAAATAGCAATGTCAGGGCTGCACAAGGATCCTTTATCTCCTCCTTCTATGGGACTGTATAAAGAAAGAAATAGTGGTAAAGCCTCCTGAATTCCCTCTTACTGCTCTTGACAGCTAAGTAAACTTGGCAAATATTCTGCCTAATATGCTGAATTTCAATCTCATTTAGAAGACCCATTTTCTGAAGTGAGGCTGTAGCAGTTACCTTTCTGTCTTCCAGAGGCACACATCAGGATCCTTTTAATAGAAAACTTGCATGTGCATCCTTTTAATAGAAAACTTTAGAGAATGAATAATATAGATTATATCTAAGTAGTTTCTGTCTCACCACTGTGTTGATACCTATTTAAAGGTAATGCAAGTCATCATGTACAGCAAGTGTCCTGCCTCACATCCATCAATAGGGAAGAAATTGAGAAGAAAATCCTGTCATAGTCTCTACTTGTCACTCAGGTAGGTTTTACAGGCACTGGGGCAGTTGGCTCAGCAAGGTAGCAATATTTACCCTGGCTCCGGTGATGCTGTCACAGGAGCTGGTGCCACATGTAGATGCTGTGTGAGAAGGATGGATAGAGCACAGCCTGTGCCGAGCCTCTGAAGCACAGAAAAAACAGCATTCCACAGGACTCAGTTTTCCTGAAGAATGTGGCTCTCAGCTTCTGGCTGCTCACCGCTTATCCGCCCAAAAATGCAGCGAGCTGCTGCTGGCTCCTGGAGGATGAAATTCCAGCGGGGTTTCTTGGCTTGATTATGGAATCCAAAAGCTGATGACCACCAGGCAGGGGGCAGGGGAAGCTGTGCTTGCCTCCTTTTGCAGTGTCTCATGGGTTTGTTGCCAGAGCTGGTCTGTGTTACTGGGTTTGGAATAGAGAGAGGAATTTTATACAAGCTGGAGTCTTGATTTCTTGTGGTGTCTTTAAAAAACTATGAGCTTCATTTTGATTCTCTTAAGAAATGAAGAAAAAAAATAGTAATCACCATACCTTTTTCTGCCATTCTGCTTCTACCTGAATGTACTCAGTGTTGAAATCTGAATTCTGAGGAATTCAGTACTGTCTTTCTGCTCAAAACTTTTCTTCAAATCATGGCTTATTTTCCATCTCTTGTAAAGCAAATTTCTACTGTCCTGCAATTGAAAACTCTATCTGCTTTTAGAGTATCTTCCTGGTTTCTTATACCTTTGTCTCCAAAATGCCCAAAGAGGCTTTCTTTAAAAGTATCAGGTGACCCTTTGATCAACCTGAGACATGATCAAAGTTTCTCCCCGTGATCTGCAGCTTAGTCCCCTGCTTGTCCCCCAAGTTCAGACATGAAAACTACTTTTCTTTGAGACAGTCATCAAAACGTAATGACACACCATTGTTAATCCTAAGCCAAGCATAATAATTTCCTATCTCCTGCTGTGGCTTCAGTTCTACATGGAAACAAAAGATGAGACACAACTTAAACACGTTCTGCATCGATAAGGCAGATTGCAGCCTCCTGCAGCTACAGGAAAGAGTTCACAATATTGAAGTATGTAGTTTTACAATAAACACCAACTGCCCAAACCATCATGCTTGATTTTCTGTGTGAAAATGTGATTTTCAATTTTCAAAAAATGTTTTGTGGGATTTCCTAGTAACTGCCTGTCCTTCCTAAACACCTTTCTTCATTCCAATCTGGAAGCTCAGTGCGGAATGAAAGTTTGGCCTGTCATTGTGGGAAAATGTAGACTTGAAAACTGAGGCACAAGGAATCTGGATTCCGTTTTAGATAACTGCCAAATAGTTCATTTTCCAGCTTTAAATAGTATTATCTTATGGCAACCTTGTCTTTCTGAAACGTACATGCACCTTCTAATGTAGTACTTGCATATAAAAAGCAATGTTATAGTTAATCCATACAAATCATTATATTTACATGTGATAAGAGGGAACATGTTACTGTGTAGTTAAGCTTTTGACATTTTTTGGAACACTGAATAATTTGCTTAAATACCTATTTGTTTCAGCTTGTTAAGTGTGCTTTAGTACAGAAAGGACCACTTAAACCCATGGCCTAAAATTTCCCTTCCGTAACAGGTTTAATTAATGCTACTTCTGTCAAGAGTGCAATTTTGTTTGGCGATGTGGGAAGTTTTTAATGGCCTGTGGTTGCTAGTGATTGGAGACCAAAACATCTGTGAGACCAGGTATCTTACCTAGCCATGTATGCCAACAGAGAACAAGGCAGGTATTGTTAGAGATACCTTAGAGGGAAGAAGTCAATGGAAAATGGTGCATCACAAACATGGCTGTTAGTCTTTCTTCTTGCAGCTGAGGGGAATTTGCCCAAACAGGGACTGATCTTGGAAGGCTACACCTAGCTTTTGCCTTAACTTGCTAGGATTGTGCCCAGCATGTTCCTGGCAAAGGAAATCAATGCATGAGATGCAAACTAATGTTTGGAGTGCTTGCTCTTGGATGCTGTCAGGCACAGCAGGAAGATGCAGCTTGCCAGTGAGTTTTGGGACCACAAGGATTTCATTAACAGGGTGCCTGTAAAGGTATTTGGGAAGTGGGTGAGCTAAACTGGCAGAAGTCAGTGCTAGGCTGGCACTGGATAGAAAGAAGCAGCTTCTCTGCAGAGAAGAGGCAGGTTCAAGCCTCTTCCTGCAGTACACCATGCCCTTATACCTAAGTTTCCTTTAAATTGTGTAGAGGACCTGAGAGCAGAGGGGGAGCTGTATCTTTCTGGCCTTCCTTTAAAGTCTGAGGGCGACCTGACCTCATGCTTAGTTATGTAAAATAAGAGGGCAAAGTGGAAACACAATGGTTTCCAAATTTCTGGATCACAAACTGATACTGGTGGTGATCTTTGTCTCTAGTGGTGTTGCAGCAAAGAGCATCAGTAATGCACTTAACTCCTGCCATCTATACTGTCATGCCATCTGCTGTCCTACAATCTCTTGTTAAGTCCTTGGAGTTACTAAGTAGTGTGTAGGCAGAACTGCTATTCTGTATAAAATTTTGTTTGAATATCAGTAATACCATGTAAAGAAAACAGGTTGGGCAATTGATGAGCCAACTGCCCTAAAAAAAATAGTGGTAGTCATTAATTAATCTCCGAAGGCGAAAGCAGTTTTAATTCTGAAACAGGAGTCTTGAAATTATTGGTGAGGAAGGCTAAGAAGTGAGGAAGGCTATTATATGTAAACTGTGATTGCCATTTCTTCTTGTTTTATCTAAAAACTTTTTTTCTAGTTTTGTCTTAGTTTTGTTAAGTAAAACTAATATGTTTTTAGAACCAAAGCAAAACTGAGCAAAAACTGAGCTACCTTGAAGAGAATAAAGATGAACAACTAAGACGCAGAACTGTTGTTGTAGCAAAGAGGTTTTTAGAAGGACATTTGGATACATTTGGATATCAGGGGAAAAGGAGGTTATTAGAAAATGAGCAGCCATGTGAAAGTTAGAAAAATATGGAAGAGAGAACAAGCTTTAATGGGCCAAACTACAGAAGTTTGACCAGAAAGGTCAAAAATGATTTACAAAAATGTATCAGGAAGTGGAAGCTTGTCACATTATTGATAAAATAAGAAAAGAGCTAAGTATGATGATTCAAAACATTATATAGGTATTGAAGAGACTGAATCAAAGACACAAATTATTCTGATAAAAAGATTTGGGAATAAGGTACCTGAGTAAGCATATATAAAGCATATTTAAAACCTTCTAAGAAAAAAAATAGAATTAAAACAGTTATATTTTCTTTCTTACAAGCAAGAGCACAGTAGAAAGGAAAAGGGGATTTAATTGAGAGCAAATGTGATTATGGTTAGTGGCGGATCTTTCCATACCTTGTTGAAGAGAGAAACCAATACCCAGTGGTTCTACAATATCCTTTGTGGAGAGTTTTAAAGAAATAACTGTTCCAGACAGAGCTATATATTTCATAATAGAGGTACAGAGCCTTCAAACTAGATTGCTCTACTACTTTCTCTCTTGACCAGCTACTTGAAGAAACATTGATGTTGCTCAGATTCAACTCCTTGGAGTGTTTTGAAGAGAGATAAAGTCACAAGTCATTGCACAACCTCTTGAAGTTTGTGTAACCCCTTCAAAGTAATTTTTCACTTTGCTATGTTGGAAATCAAAGTTGTTTACACAAAGTGCAAATCCCTGGATTAGTGTTTCTATGGACCTTCTTCAAAGTATGTTATAAAATCAAGTTGAAGAGTCTGGGTTAGAGGAAAAGATTAATAAAGGCAAATGCAGTGAACTCTGGGGAAGTGATATTTCTGTAATTAATTAATTGCTAAAAGCCATTTCAGAAAGATGCTTGCCCTGCTGAGTACTAAAGTAGATGCTGGAACTTTCAAAAGCTCTTACAGTCACCCTTCAAGGTTTGTTTAGATTTCTGTCTTTCTGGAGCTGAGTTAATTTGAAGATAAAGAAAATACTGATAGTGGATATTGTGGAGGCTTTCTTTTTCTAGTGGTTAAATGACAGTATTCACTGGGCAACTATCTATAGCAGCAGCGTGTTTACAGATACCATAAGATATAAAGCACTTCTAAGGAAATTCTTTTTACAAGTGTTAGCCCCGTAGAACTCAAACATACCTTACTGATAATATTGACATGTAGCAGAGCATTTTAAGCAACAGTGTAAAAAGTATTTGAATACATCTCTTAGTAACATTTTAAAATATCTAGATGTTCTGTAGATTTACCTTAAATATATATGTGTGTGTGTATATATATATATACATATATATATATATATGAGACAATTAGTTTTAGTTGTTTGTATTTCTGTCCGAACATCTCAAACTTAGGTATTTTTAGGGATTACAGTGCTGGAGCTGTATGTATTTGCTATTGATATATGTAAATATTATATATCAGTTATATAAATGCAGGCTGGAAGACCTCCAGTGAGATGTCTCCAAACATAGTGGGAGAGGGTTCTTTCTATGAACAGCTTTCAGTCGAAACAGAACAGAGTAAGAGAGGAAGCAATGCCAGCCTCGCTTAGCAGCTAACCTGAGTGGGGAAGAAGAAAGTTGTAGTATAGTTTGGATCAGAGTCGAGAGTCAAATTGTGATCCCATACATCCTTGTCTGGTAAGACCAGCGGTTCTGGCAAAAGATAGTAAATGAACATTATTGTAAAATAGTAGCTATCTCATCTTCCATTGTAGATGCTTTAAATTATTAAATTGGATTAGCTAAAATATATTTTGCAGTTCCAGCTTCAGTTAGACTTTTTTTCTAATTTTTGTAGGAAATTATCTTAAGCAGCATACATGGTGTTTATTTTAAAATAATAAATCAGTACTTAAAATCTGATTTAATTGTAGTGGAGAAACATTGGTCTTCAACCTGAAATTCTACACAAAGAAAGCCTTGATGACCTGACTGTAGCTTTCTGGGGCATTTGAATCTTTAAAACTTAGGCTGTGGTAATAATTGTTCATTGCCATCAGAATGAAGTGTGTGTGTCTTGCATGTGTAAATAGATATATAGAGCTGTCTGTCAGTACATGAAGGACTCTTAGAAATTCTCGGATTGCATATATTTAGTATTTTACTGCTAAAACTAGTCATAATATTTATAAATAACACTGTCTCCATACAAATTAGGTCAACCATAGGACAGAATATAACATCAATTTTCATATCTCTTTTTCAATCCAAACTGGAAGGATTTTGGAGCAACGCAAAATCATAAATTTAGCTTTCTGAAAGTGGTGTTTCTGTGGTCTTCTTCCCAGCCATCCCTTGGTGGGAAAGAGAGGAGAGCAAGAAAGTAAATAGTTTTAAATGGATTTGCTATACCAGCTCAAGTGCATTAATAGATTAGAAGTAAAGATGAAATATTTTTCTTTAATTTATGTAATTCAAAGACCATATGGTACATATCTAGAATCACCTAAGTGGTTAATTGCATGTTAAATTCCTTTCCTCTTCTCCAGTGTAAACAACTACAAAAATATTTACATTTCCTGCCCTGCTAGATTTATTTTTCATTTTATAATAAAAACAGAAAAAGTGTTATAAATTGAAATCTTAATCTGTTGTTTGACTCACTTTCTGAAATGGCAGTGATGTCTCCTAGCTGGTTTACTTTGCAGTCTCCCACTGCTAACTCAGAAGTGCATGATGGTGGTAAAACTGAAGAATAATGATGTCAAGCAAGTTAGAGGCGCAGCACAAGATGTGATTTCTTGAAAATAACTTTCTGTAATTCTAAACAAGAAATTCTGCAGCTCGGGAAACGACTTTAAAAGCCTTCATTGGCCTCTTTTATTGAGATGATGTATTTCTATAAAGCTCAGCGAAGTTCACGCCAAACTACAGAACCATCAGTTGAGCACGGCCACTCAATGATTGCTCTAGCCTTTCCCCTCATGTAGCCATGGGCACAACTGTCTGGCAGCTCTGCAATGCAGAACTCATTAAATTGCTTCTTCAAGTGAAAATGAATGCAGGAGGTCTTCAAAGCATGCTGTAAATGAATCTGTGATTTGTTTCTGAAAAAAAAAGAGAATTCTTAAAGCTGTATAGCTTATATATATATATGTATATATATATAATGATCCTTTTCTCAATTTGTAAATGTTTAAATAGAAAGGTGAACAAATAAATTCTGTTCTGTGACAATTTGGATTTTGGCCTCCCCAAAATAAATATACTCAGGAGCAGAATTTTTACTTCCGATCCTGGGAGCCCCACAGCACAGACTTCTGCTAGCAACACTGCTTCTCTTCTACCAGCTATTGGGGTTGACAGGAAAGAAACAGCCCTATCTGACTGCAGACTCCATTTTCTTGGGAAAAGCAGTTTTACAGAAGGGCAGCCTGTCTCATGTATTCTGGGATTCTCTGTAAGGAAAGGATGAGACTTACCTAAATGTTTTTTTACTTAATCTTGTTGTTCCGTGCAGTGAAACATCTTGAGTATCTTCCATGGAACTGGAGAGAAGTGATACTGAACTATCCTCTGGATAGGATATATGAAGGGTACGAAGGATATGAAAATTTGCAGAAAGAAGTCAAAGGGAAAAGGTGGGACTTGTTTTCCTGGTTGCCAGAGAGTGAAAAAGAAACACTACTTTTTCTTTCCAATATTTTAATGCCTCCCCAGCTAGTGAAACAGGGAATTCATTAGGCAAAATAGTGGCTGATCAGATCTGCACAACACAAGAAATTCATCATTTTTCTATGTTAAAAAGTGACCTCAGAGCCCTAGATCTGTAAGTTCCAGCTCTTTGTGTTCCACCTCCAACTGGCGACGTGACTGACACAGAGCCACAAAAATGCTGCCAGTGCTATCTTTGAATGTGCTTATTTGTATGCTGGAAGCAATATTATCCTCAGGTTTCATGCTGAAGATACCTTGCTCTTCAGCAGAGCTGAACTGCCTGTACAGATTACCCTGCTAGTCGGGTTCTTCCCTTCAGGCTCCCCTGTTACCTGAACCAGGAGCTTCTTCATGACTCTGTGGAGTTTTGGACCCATGTTTATAGCCAAATTCAAGGGCATTAGGAGCACCACTGTCAAGTTGATGCCAGGCCATAAGAGTTCTCCACCCAGTGGCCCCTGAAGGAGATAAATTGGCTGCTTCTCCATTGGATTTCCTGCCAGGATAAGAATTTAATTAAGAAGGGAGGGAGGCTGGGGCACCAAATATCATCTCCATCAAATATTCTTCCTCATGGAAACTGTTCAACAGCTTGCTCAGTGGAGTAATTGCTGCGGCACACATTTTGTAATTAGAAGACTTAAATGATGTAAATACTTAATTTAATGTTGGATCTTTTCAGGTTCTCACTTGTGATTTTTGTCTTAAGATGTAAAGCAAAATGGAGACACTTAAATATACTTTTAAATAGCTAGCGATTAATGGAGACTAAGTCAAAGCATGGAGTTTTGAAGAGCATTTTGAAAAGCCTTCGTGTCAGAAATACTTGAGTAGTTTTTGCACACTTTTCTGCAGTTTCTTTCTTTTCCTTCTTAAAGGATGTAGTGGGATTTTGTAGGACTAACTCTGTGTAATTAGTGGAATTCTATGGAGCAGTGATTACCTACAAACAAACAAAAATCAGGTTAGTATGTAGTAAGTTACCTAACACTGTCCTAGAGAGTTTTGTTTTTCTTTCTTTCACTTTAGTCCTTATAAGACCATGTCTAAATTTGCATAGCAGTGGATTTTTGTAATAATCTTAACACTTTTATTTCCAGAATTCAGATAATTGAATCTTATGTTAAAATTTGTCTTCAAACTAGTCTAGCTTCACTGATCGTGCCATACTGGATTCCATTCATTAAAGAATGATTTTATTTCATTCATTAAAATGCATGAAATGACTTAACTTTTAAATAACAGACAAGACTGGAAGTAAATTCTTTTAATTTCTCCTAGGGAAGTAGTCCTGTTCCCTGTAAAGATAATCAAGGTGAATTATCTGTCCCTTGACTATGGAGGATGCTTACAAGACTAGTTTGAACAAGGCTACCTTTTTCAGTAGCTGAAGTGAAATGAACTGAATCCTCTGCTAAGAATGCAACCTACAAGTACTTTATTAAAATTCCTGAGAAGATAAATAATACAAACACAGGAGTTTGTTTGCTATTGGAAAGAATGGAAAGGCAATGCACATAGAATTTTGGAAATATTCCAGGCATGGTTGTAAGGGAAGATTGATAATGTTGATGGGAAAAAAAAAAAAAAAGGCCCCTGTAGTAACTGTGGTGGATCAGGCACATACCTTTATTTCAGTCATGTTTTGTTGTATAAAAAACAGGCATGAACATGACCTGAGGATGGCTTATTATCATAACCCATGGGCTATGCTGTAAAATATACTGTTTTATAAACTCCTGGAATTGTTTCATGGAACTTTTTGAAGTAGGTGATTACTCAGAATCTTCATTAACTTTATAGCTACTTACCAAAAAGATCTTTATTAAGGAGAATGCCCTGGTGTAACATGGTCTAGTGTCTACCCTTTCCAAAGGGGAAACTGAAATGACAGATTTTTTTTTTCTGGATATGAAGATATCAGGGAAATAGAACACTTAAGAAATGAAGATACTTTGCATCTAAAGATAGTTTTATTAAATAGGAATTTTATGTTGAAAAGCAAACAGTTTAGTTTGAAATAGTTTTATAATTATATATATTATATATAATTTATATATTATGCAATAGTTTTATAATATATATTTATATATTTGACATAGGATATGGATTGATTATAGAACTTCATGTGGGCCTGTATAGTTGGTCTAGGGTTGGAAACAACAACTTGGAAAGTGTTTGTTTACAGGGAGCAAACTCCTGTTTTGCAAAATAATTGCTAGAACAGCATAGAGTTGGAGAATGTGCTTGGGTAATGTTGAAATATTGAAGATATAGGATGAAGGAATTAGGAATTCTAGGTCAGCAACTTGCTGCAAGAAAGAGGAGTGGGAACAGGGTTAGTTATTCATATTCTGGAGTGGAAAAAAATATGTCTTATTCACAAAACATATTTATCTCCGATATATGCTTCAAACTTCTTTGAGAATTTGTGTTTGTGGTCAGATTTCCTCAGTTGCTGTTTGCAGCATGAATGAAATCTCAGTAGAATAATTCATCATCTTGAACGTGAAAACTCTTTTAGGCACAGATTATTGAATCTCTTAAAAATAGCGTAAGTTTTCATATTTGCTGTATTCTGTGGATATTCTTCTTAAGAGGTGGCAATGATATTTGACATTGGCAGGCATCAAGCAGGGACACCTAGAGCATGGTGCACAGGGTGGCATCCAGGCGGGGTTGGAAGATCTTCAGAGAAGGAGACTCCACAGCCTCTGTGGGCAGCCTGTGCCAGGGCTCTGTCACCCTCATAGGAAAGAAGTTCTTCCTCACATGGAGATGGAACTGCCTGTGTTTTAATTTATACTCATTACCCCTTGTCGTGTCACTGGCCACTACCAAGAAGAGTTTGGTCCCATCATCCCTACATTCTCCCCTCAGGTACTTATACATACTGATCAAATCTCCTCTCAGTCTTCTCTTCTCTAGGGTAAACAGGCCCAGCTCGCTTAGTCTTTCCTCATATGACAAATGCTCCAGTCCCTTAATCATCTTTGTTGCTCTACGCTGGACCCTCTCTAGAAGCTCCACGTCCCTCTTGTGCTGGGAAGCCCAGAACTGCACCCAATACTCCAGGTGCGGCCTCACCAGAGCTGAGCAGAGGGGCAGGACCCCCTCCCTCGACCTGCTGGCAACGCTCCTCCTCAGGCAGCCAGGATCCCATTGGCCTTCTTGGCCATGAGGGCGCATTACTGACTCATGGTTAACTTGTCTCCCAAATCCCTCTCCACAGAGCTGCTTTCCAGCCGGTGAACCCCTAATCTGTCCTGATGCCTGGAGTTATTCCTCCCCAGGTGCAGGACCCTGCACTTGTCCTTGTTGAACCTCATAAGGTTCCTCTCTGCCCAACTCTCCATCCTGTCTAGGTCTCTCTGAATGGCAGCACAGCCCTTGGGAGTGTCGGCCACTCCACCCAGTTTGGTGTCATCCGCAAACTTGCTGCGGGTGCACTCTGTGCCCTTGTCCAAGTCGTGGATGAACAAGTTGAATAGCACTGGGCCCAGTACTGATCCTTGTGGGACAGCACTAGCCACAGGCCTCCAACTGAACTCGGCTCCATTTATGACTACCCTTTGAGTTCTGCCATCCAGCCAGTCCTCAACCCACCTCACTGGCCACTCCTCTAACCCCACTTTCTTGGGTGAATGAACGTTCAAGATCCCTGGCTTGACGCCTCTCTCATTTCCTCAGAGAGACAGTAGGACAGAATAAGTTTCCCACGATTTCTCCTGTAGATTCATCCACCTTCATTTCAAAACATATATAAATTTATATATATAAATCTGTAGAGAGAAGTTATATTTTCAGTTTAGATCCCTTCCCCTTCTATGTTCTATCAGAGAGAGACTTAAATCTTAGTTCTTGGAGACGCTATAGCTTTACTGCACAGGGTCCTGAGCAACCTATTCTCTTCTTTGAACGTGAGTTGGGATGGATAACGTCCAGAGGTTTCTTACCATCTAAATTACTTTGTTACAGTCAGGGAAGAAAAAAGGTTGTTTCATTTTTGTGAAAGTAACTCTTATGTTTCAATTTTCCCTGCTAAGAAAAGAGAAGAAAACAGTCAACACCAAACAGCATTCAACAAAGGAGTCCACCAACACTGAAATGAGTCATAAAGCCAAGTAACCTTTCATAAAAGAATAATAACATAATTACAGATGATAATTGCTATATATATATATTTGGAAATGTGCAAACAAATCTGTGAACATTGACACTGCATGTGAATGTAAATCATCTACTCGTCTTTGGTGTGTGGGCAGCTATATTTTATATAATATCAAGTCGCTATTACATCTCACAAACATTTTATTTGTGAGAAGCATGGACTGAATGTTTCCAGGTGTGACACTGCAATTATCCACGTGGAAAATGAAGTATAGTGTTACTTGTAATAATTTCATTGTGGCTTTCTTTCAGCAGCAGCAGAAAAATATAGCTGTTATTAAATATGACTACATTCTTTACTGACTTTCTCTCCTTCTGAACCTATTTATTTGTAATTTCAATTATCAGTACGTTGGATATACAGTATTTAATTAGAAAAATGCGTCTTACAATAAAGATGTCTTCATTCTGGAATTTCTGTTCTTTTGCTTGTTTTCTTTTTGATCATTTCTTATTAATAATACCAGATTTCTTCCATCATGCTTTAGAAGATGCAGAACAATTTGAAGGCCCTAAAAGACATGACCTCTTCTGTTTTTTGTTTATTTTCTCCTTGCAGGCCTGGCAGCTGAGATTCAGCCATCTGGTGGGCTACGGTGCAAAGTACTACTCCTACCTCATGTCTAGGGCTGTTGCCTCCATGGTGTGGAAGCAGTGTTTTGCTCAGGACCCATTTGATAGGTAAAAATAGATAATAAATTAAGTAGAAAGAAGTGCCATGGTACTTGCTTCAGGAAAAAAGTATTATACCTGGGCCAAAGTAGGATTTTTTTTTGAATGACATAATTTTAAGAATATAACAAAACAGAACATTACCACTAATATAAAGTAGACTTTGGAACATGCTCACTGATAAAAAGAATTCATGACAATGTTTTAAAATACAGTTGAGAGGCCCTGAAATCCAAATTTAGACATAATTAAGGAGCTTGTTTTTCAGTAGCACCTAATTATTTGTAATTTTCTGTATTTTTTTTGTAATCCAAAGCAACTGCAGGTGTTAAACAAGCTTAATGTCACCGACTTCAAAGTTACATATAGGTATTGTACTCATTTTGTTATGTGAAAATAAGAAAGACTTTGTGAGATGAAATATTGAAACAGTTCTTATACCTTATCTAAGTATTCTGAACATTGTAACAGAGTAACCTTTCCCCTTAGAGCAATGAAGACTAAAATATTGTTTGCAACTTAACTGCCATGTATACCAAAACATGTATAAAGTGTACCTATTTCAATGAATCATAGTATAATTTTGAATGTCTTCTGAATTTGAGGAGTTGACATGGAATCAGGGTGGAAGGTTTCATTCCCTCTTTGCCTCTGAGTTCTATAGAGAGCCTAGAAGCAAATATAACTGAAAGTTGATGGTTCTGCTTGCGGTTGACTGTAGCGTCTGTGTTTCTTCAGGGCAATGGGAGAGCGTTATCGTAGAGAGATGCTGGCACATGGCGGTGGAAAAGAGCCTATTCTTATGGTTCAAGGTAGAAAAAAATTCCTTGGTCTAATAATAAATAATATAAATGTATTTTCCAATTCAGATTTTTAAATTAATCATGGTTGTCATAGGATTTATGGAAGAAAGCATGCTGATTTATTTAACTAGAGGTTAAGAGCTTTCTTCTTGCTTATTAGTAGAGGTCTTTGCGATTTGTGGAGTGAAGTGTTGGAAAGGGTTGTATTATAAAGCATTCTAGAGAATTCAAAAAAAAAGTGTTACATAGTTGAAGGAGAATAGATGACCCGACATAGATACAAAAAAATGAATAACTTTTATGAGCATAAAAATGCATTTTTTTTGTTTGGAAACTTTTTTTTTTCGTTGTGTTATTTTGACATTATAGCCTGTGTTATATCAGTAATTCGAACACACATTCTGATGAAATGGGAATACTGAAGAATCTCATAAAGAAACATCGTTAATTATTTCTTCTTATCCTTTGAATCTGAAAAATAACTTTTTTTAATTACTCATAGCAATAAAAATACTATTCCTCATGTATTAAAAAGGTAGGTCAGGAAAATGAAGCAAGGTTGAGAAACTGCAGAGTTGTATCTAAAATCTGTCGCTGTGATCAGGATAAAGACCTTTTTTTGGAATGCTGCAGTAGTCAAACAAGACCTGTTAGCATTAGTATCAGTGTGCCATGCCCAAGCCCTTGATATATGCTTCATATGACAGAGCACCTTTCAACTCACTCTGAAATTCTTATTAATGTATTAATATTAATTGGCCTCTGATCTTTCCAATTCAGATATTGAAAGTTGTGTTTTTCATTTACAGATACGTAGAACAGTGCTGGTGTGTTTGTATTCAATCACAAGCTCCTCACAGTTTCATAGCTAGATCATTCAGTTCTTTGACCATCAGTTTGTGTTTGGGGTCAGTCATCTGCTCTGCTTAGAATATATATAGTGCCTAGATGGTCATATAGTGACTGGATTGTCATATAGTGGCTAGGTTAGCCTATTTTTATGTCTAATATATAGGTCAACTTTTCCTTCAGCATGACTTTTCAAATTTAAATTTACCTTTTTTTGGCCTACTCCTGAAGAATCTGTAACCTAATTTCAAACACTGCAGCCCAAGATCATGGCTTCAGTAATTGCAAGAAAGGTACATAAACCTTTAAAGCAAAGCCAATTATACTGTGAGTACATATGATAGAGGAAGAAAGAATGTTTTTGAACACCAGTTATGTTCATCATCTTTTATTTCTGGGATCTATTTTTAATTCGGTGAACATTGAGTTTTACTGGAATGCCCAAGAGGTTATGCTGAAGTTACAGGCTGAGAACTTACCTGAATCAAATATTATTTGAATCATATTTGCAAAATGCATCTGTGGGTGAAGTTGTATCAGATCTGTGGAACTATGCATAGCTTTTCTCTTGGCTGTAAGAGAACACATTAGAACTGTAATCAAATGGGGCTTGAGAATATACATCCATAATTTTTGATAAAACATATTATTGGAATTCATTGAGAAAAGTAGCATCCAGAAAATAATTTTAAATTTAATGGAAGTTTATTTTAAACTTAACAAAAGTACAAAAAGTATATGAAATGGAATATGATAAAGTATGAAAAGATACAGTGAAAGCACACAAAGATTTTTAACTGTGTTTTGTAATGCAGTAATCAGATGTTTTAGGCATTTCAGCGTTTCTTCTCCTCATCCTCTTAGTCCACAATTTATGTGGTAGTGCAGTTTGAAGAAGAGAGCAAGCTATGTTAAAGCTGAGCACATTGCAGGGCAGTGAACTTGACGATAATTGAAAAATAGTAGGATCTCTTACAGTGTGACCAGAAGAGCCATGTATATAAGAGACACAGTTTGATTATTTTTTTTCTTTAAATAATTAAATGAAATAAATTCTTAAATCATGAAACAACTGTGTGTCCCTTGGAGGCTGGTAACTGTAGTGCAGCTGCTAGCATGTTTACATGAGAGGAGAACCAGATGGCAGTAACTCCCACATCACCATCAGCATGAGTGACACCTGTGATAAGAATATAGACTATCCAAACAGAAAGAAGCAGAAGTTTACAAGCTGTTTTCACTTTTATATTCTGAATTTCTTTAATATATGACTTCAAAAGAAATTTTAAAAGATACTAAAGATCATAAAAGTTATTAGAAAAAATGCTTTTCTGGATAGCAGAGTACTTGCTGATTTTGTAGACAGTGCAAAACTTAATACAGGCATATTGGAGTGATTGCCCATGAAAAATGAGATTCAGGTGACTCAGGTCCTTGACATTTAATAATTCAATTGCTTGTTTTGGATTATCTGTGATCAAATTATTATTACACTTATGATGTAAAAGCTTATTTTATGTTTATACTGTATCACTCCACATTTATTACAAAAATCAAGAACTCAAGCAGAAAAAAAAAGCAGTTATTCCTTCTTTATTTTTTTAGGTTACTGTTTTGCTCAACTTCTTATTTTTCTTACTTCAGTTTTCCTTCTTCACTAAGGGTATTCCAGAATACCTAAATTCCATATGTGGTTTGTTTTCAACAGTTACAAAGCCATACTCCTATAGCAGATCACCAAGCAGATTCCTGTTTACAGACAGATTTCACTAGACTTTTAAGCGTGTCTTCTTCAGGGAAAAAGCTGAGAGTCTATGGTAGTAAGTGCCATATTTCCAAAGCCTTACATCCTGTAGGCCGTTATCCCAGGAATTTTCTTTATAAAGAAATGTGCTTGTACAAGTCTGGCTTCCAGATACATGTATTTAACCTCATCCTTCAAGAGCTTCCGTATCTCATCATGAAGTTAGTCACATTCATTGACTGTTTGAAAAAAGATAACTTCACAAGCACATTCAACTTAGTTTCTTTGTTATGATTTTCTTCTCAGAAGCTACCTATTGTCTTTCTTTTGTGTTTGGATGTGACCCTAGCTTTTCATCTTGTTCCCACATGATTCCATAGATTTACTGATTAGGAAAGATAAAAGATCTGACCTGCCTTGCAGTGGAGTCAGTGACAAGGTTCTTGCTTGGACTAGTCTTTGACTAGAAAACACAATGTACATTCTTTTGTTTAGATTTGATTCTCTTGTTTTTTTTTCCATTAAAAAAAAGTGTAATGACACCATTTAATTTTTTTTTTAAGTGACCTTTTTATTTTACCCCTTTGGTAACTTACAAAATTCAGAACTAGACACAATCACAAATAGAACTGCCAATAAAATAATGAGTGGATAGTGCTTAGTCCAAGAAGTTTGCATTTGTTGTTTCTAAGAGAGAAAACAGCTTGACATGCACTTGATTTCCCTGTTGTGGGATGGCCACATGGCCCTCTCAGACCATCCTCTGCACAAGGAGTTAGGGATTTGAAACCCCCTTAAGAGCAGGTAACCCAGATGTCCTTTCCAGGTTCAGCTGCGCGTGACAGGTCAGAACAAGATCCACGTGTGACCCTCCCCCTTGGCTTTCCTACACTGGGAGGAAACCCAGGTGCCCGGGCAGGTAGCGAAGTGAACTACGGGGTGACAAGGAGCCAGCTCAGATGATCTGGACGCGGAGAGCACATCCTGGAGCACGCTTGTCCAGCAGCTCTGATCCAGTCTCTGGAGACTGCCCTCTAGATAAGAGATTGGAGAAACCCAAGTGCAAAATGCACGTGCAGTTGGGGTTTTGATTCATTAATGCTGCAGTGATATTCACTTGGGTGTGTTCATGGTAATCCAACCAACTGGATATGTAAGTAGGCATTTGCTCAAATGCATTTGGAAAATTTGTTTTTCCCTGCCTAAAGTGCACTTGGTGGAATAATTAGGATGTGAAGGAGCTGTAAAGATATTCAGATAATGATTGTATGTCTCTCTGAAATTATAAGAAACATGTCTAACTCCTAAAAGGTGATGTGAATGGCAATATATGTTAACTCAAACTACATGAACCCAAAATAATTAGTGTTCTGAAGGGGCAGAGGCCAAATTTTGCCACAGGCTTTATTCTTCTCTCATTTTCCAGTGATTGTAGGTTACAGCTAACCAGCTCTCACAGGGTGTGGTTAACCACAGTGCTGTAATGTGAGAGAGAACTTCAAAGCAGAGGAGATAAACTATGCAGTTGCCTTAGGCTTGGGAGAGACTGATCTGAAATAGAGTTGGGCTGAGCATATCAAATACACTCCTAGGTTTTAAAACTGCAACCATCAAACATTGTGGACATCTCACTAAATCACTCAGACTGAAGTGCTGAGTACATACTGATCCTGCCTTGATATATTGTAATGGATTTTGAAGAGAGACATGACCATTCTTAACCTGGCTGATTACTGTAATAGGTTAAAATATGGAAATCCCGTTGTTCACTGTCTCTTTTGGAGTCATCTCCTCTAAAATCTGTAGTTATTTCTTTCATAAGGACATGCTTTTTTACTGCAGTACTTCTTTAGGGATGACAGCAGTTACTCTTCATTCTTTCAAAGACAACGTCTGCTTGTGTCTCCTTTGGATAGGGGAAATGACAGTGCATTAGAATGCAGCTTTCTAAGGCAAGAAATCTGAAATCTGTTTTCAAAACTTGGAACTATGCAGTAGGGGGGCACTTCACATCACTATTGCAAGAAAGATTTTCAATTCTCTTGCATATTTGAAGTAAATCATATGAAATCTTAAATAAATATGATTTATAGCAAGTTTTGAGTGAGATGTGGTAAGACTATACTCAGCTTCTCTAAAGTGAATCAAAGTATCTAGCAGTTGCTTATGTTTCCTTTATTCATTTTGTAATATCCAGGGATTGAATTTTCTATATGATGATTTGCCATTTCCATTCAAAAGGGAAATTAAACCTAATTAAAGATAATCTGAGGATCATTCTGTTCTCTGCCTCCCGCCCACAAATTAATTATTGTACTGTTAACTTTTCTTCTTTTGCAGCACATTGATAGTCACACTTTTAAGAATTGTCCACAGCAAAATAAAATTTAGAGTGTCATCAGATTCAAATAAACATTTTCTGGACAGGCTGAATAAATTCAGTATTGGGAAGGGTTATATGTATGTGTGTATATATATATATATATGCATATATATATATATCCTTTGGGTTTCCTTTGTTTTCTATCAATCATCACAGTTGTTTTTATACATTAGGGAAAGCACTGTCTTGACAGAAATATGAGTCATCCATCCTTGTTGATAAATGATAGAAAATGGGCTTTTTGCTATCTTTATGGAGCCACATTGTACAGATTAGTGGGAAGAGATTATTTCACCTAACTTTGGCTGTGTAAACCTGAGCTAGTCATCCAGGCTTTCTTTCAGGCCTATGGGGAAAAACAAGCACTACTTGGGCACAGGCCATCTCGTGATAAACTAGACCCATGAAAGCTCCTCCTCATGTTCAACCTCTGGAAATAGAGCCAGGTAGTTCAGACATAAAGTCTATTGTGAGTGACTAAGGAAGGGCAGAAAGAATTGCCTGTTGGTACTCGCCTGCTCCTTCTCGGGCAAAAAGCAAAGCTCCAGTGGCCATGCATGATGACACCTTCTTCCAGAGAGCTGCCACCACAGCCATCTCCTTCAAGGACTGTCTCCATTTCTGGGAAGACTGCAGCCAAAGCAGCCAGGAACAAGGGAGTTTTGGGGAGAGGGCCAGACTGTGCTGGCTCATGGATCTCGTTAAGAGGTGGCCCCAGGACGCGTCTGTTCCTCAGGCCTGCGTGTAGCCAGCCATTTTTCATTGTGGATTAGAAGGAATTCCACTCCAATTTTACTAAGAATAGATCACAAGTTTGCCAAATAGCTAAAATATTCTATTCTCTTTCATTTTGAAAATAAGTTAATGAAGGTTTCACTTAACACAGCATTTCAGCCAACATATATATAATATGAAGCTTATTTTCCTTTCAATCTTTAATATTAATCTACTGTGTCATGGCAGTTTGGGTTGACACTTGGAACATGTTTAGCTCAGATGAAAATGGGGTCTTAGCAAGAAACTCTTCTAGCTGTTCACACAAAATTATCCAAAGAGTTTCTTGTGTTTTTTTTTTTTTTGAATCATTATGTTATAGTAGGAGATTCTGTTTTTCAGAAGAGTACGATTATAAGTTTCACTGAGAGCAAATATTGTTAAGGATGTGAAAGAATATAAAATCATGTGTAGTAGGTGTGCCTATTAGAAAGGGTAGAACAGGGTTATATTTACATTGGCAGTTGTCGGAAAGAACAGATCACTTCAAAGAAGTACAAAGATTAAATTCTACATTATTTGGCAGCTGTAGTTTTTTTTTTCCTCATGCAAGCAAAGCATTAAATCTCTCTTTGTATAATCATGAAAATATTAGTTCCAGTGAAAAGACCAACAGTAATGTAATGTTCAGTCCAAAAAATATCTGCAAGTAATTCCCAGATTATATTCTCATACTTTCAAGAGAAGTTGTGTTTTGGAGGAGGAAGAAGTGAGACTTGGTTTGTCTTCTTATAGAAGCACAAAACAAAATATGTGAGCCTCATTCTTTATTATTTTGATTTACCTGTCTGTTATCCTGTATCTATGTGATACAACTGACATACATAGAAATTATGGGTCTTTTTAAAATACTAGTCCTTGTCCTGTAACAAAAACAAGTCTAAAACTGCAGTGTACAGAAAATACACTTTTAGGGTGTTTTAAATATGTAACACTTTGTGATAATGGGTTTTTTTTTTTTCTGACTGCAGTGTGTTGTTTTGTCTGGCTCTGTCAGGCTTGAGACTTAGCAGATAAGGAATTAAATCCTTGCTCAATCATAGATTTTTTTTCCAGTTATTTGGAAGTGACTGAGTCTGTCCTGGCTTGATTACATTACTTTAAAATGGACATAATTACCAGCCTAAGCAATAGTGTAAGGATAAAGATCGGTTCACAAGCACGAAACATGTCAATTTTGAGCTGATGTGTAATGGATAGCTAGAAAAAAATAAATCTTGTTTACATGGTATAATTGCATTTATTCCTTGACAAGGAAATATAGTAGCTGTTGCAGTCATATGAACCATAATATTAAAATTAGTTAGTATTAAGATTTATTGTTAGCAAAACTTTCAAGCTAATGGTGTTCTCACTTAGAATCTTTTGTTTTTTTCTTATTTTTTTGTAGGGATGCTTCAGAAATCACCTTCAGTTGAAGACTTTGTGGATGCCCTTGTTTCTGACTTAGACCAGGACTTTGAAACATTTATCATGGACTCATGAAAATATGGAATGGAAGTGAATGTTTTTATTGAGGGTTGCATACATGTTAATAATTGCAGGTACAGTGTTGTTATGCGTTTTGTTTCTTGGTGAACACTTGTAAGTGTTTGAATATTCATGGTGGTAGAATAATAAATAATTTTAGTAGAACACCTGTTTTCATTCTGAAGAATAATGACTTTCAGTTTCACATGGGTTTAAACACAGAATGCTAGAGAACAAATACTGTGGCTTGTACTGTTTAAAAATTTGAGCTTGACCATTTGATCATGACCAAGAATTCTTTGCACAGTCCACTCTCACGTGCTGTATGTGAATAATCTGTTAAATGTGTTTAAACCTAATCCTTGCAGGAGCTGCAATTTCAAAAAAGCAAAGTGTGTTTCCTACAGAGAAGGAAAATAGAAAGAAGCTAGAAATGGAAAAATAAAAGCATTATATGAGCTTAGGAGATTCATACAGATATATGAGGCTATGGAGAAAAACAACACTTTGCAACATGAAAAAGATAAAGAAGTTAAGTAATTTCCCCATATATTTTCCCAATGTAATTTAGTCATGCTTTTTGCTGTGATGATCCAGTGTGTGGATATATGTGTGGCAAGAGGAAAGATAATACTTTTTGTTAGAAAAAGCTTTTTGGGTTCAGAGTGGACATCATGTCAGGAGCACAGAAAGTTTGGGAGGGGGAATAGAGTTAGTAAAGTGTCATAAAACTGGTATTGCCGTTGAATTATTTTTTTAAACATCCAGCAGACCTAAGATTTTAGCTTCTAGGATCATCTTCTATAGACCTTTCTCACTATCAGCAGTCCTGTATCAGGCATGGATAGAGCCTGTGCTTAGTGAGAAGTGTTCTCCTGTCAAGCTGGATGCTTTGGTCCCCTTATCTGTTATCTGGGGTGTTTGTTTTATTGGGTAGTAGATCTTTAGTTTCCCTCCCTTTCCACGAGGGCACTGGTGCACTCGTGATGCCTATTTAGTGGGCATGGGCATAGGGGCATTTTGAGGGTTCTGTTGCAGAGAACAATCACTATGGAAATAGGTTGGCAAACTTTGCTCTTTAGATGGAGCCTAAGTCTGTTTCCTGCATCTTTATTCACAGCAAACTTCCTTTCAGGGTGTTTTTAAGGTACAGAAGGGCGAGATGAGGGGGCAAGGAAGTCATTCAGAACAAATATGTTCCTCCAGGAACAGCTGAAGGTTGCAAGCATGCTGGGTGATAACCAAAGAAGACTTTATTACTGAGGGTTTCTTTTTATCTTGAAGTAAATTATGAAATGCTATTTGAGTGTTCTTGAAAAAGAATGCAATCAGCTTTTCTCTAGGCAAGTGGCCTCCTGTATAAAAGATCTCCCGTAGGTTGTTGCAGTGAGTGCCCTGCTTGGGTTAAGTGTGATGCAAGTGTTACCCTACAACCAAAGAACCAACAGATGGAAAAGAAGGCTGAGAAATGAAGGCAAATGGCTGGAAGAGAAGCACAAGTGGAGGCTCTGGACCCCCCAAAAAAAGATGTTTGGGAAGGGATAAATAAAGGTGAGAGTTGCTGGAGTGGGACAGTAGGCAGTTATGTGAAGGACAACTGAAGAAGGCAAAAAAGAGTAGAGTCATGAATTTATTCTCATTTTCTGGATTGTAACTTGCTTTTTAACAGGATTTGTGCTATCAGGTTTTATTTGATACCTACCTTACCTTCTCACTTTGGTTATGCATGGTAACTGTTCAGGGAATTTGTCTTGTGTGAATAGTCCTGTTTGTTATTCTATCAATCAGAACTGATTTGAGCCCTGTGTTAGATATGAAATGCATTTCAAGTAAAAATAGCAGGAAGATTTTCAGACATGTGCCACAAGCAGCTTTCTCTGTTGGATATTTGGCTACATTTTATGTCTGCAGTTGCTCACTAAAAAGAAAGATAATGGTTCTCTCAACAAAGTAGTGGGTATTTTGCTGCAAGATTAAAAAAAAAAAAGGTTTAAATTGTTCTGCAAGTAAAAAAATTGTGAGGGTGGAAAGTTCTCAGAAGGATACAATAACTCATGAGGATAAATTTAACAACCTCTTATAGAATAATGGAAATATGTGTCAAAAGGATGTTGGCAAAGGAGGCTTTTGTTGTTTTTTGCATGTTTTCTGTACTGGAACAAACTACCACTAATCTGGACTTGGCACATATTGAAAGACTCATGCGACAAAAAGAACTTAGAAAAAGGAAATCCTTATCCTGACATGGGCCTTGGAGGATTACTGTAAAGAAAATAAAGCATCTTAGTTGGTGGAATAATCAGTGTATTTAAACTTAAGAGATCTCCCATAGATTTTGCTTTGAAAGAAATTGAAGTGACATTGATTCCAGAGTTCAGATACACTTTGCCAAAACATATATGCGAGTCATCACTTTATGCCCATGACTGCTGTTACTTCTTTAACTCACTGTCTCTTTTGATCCTTCTGTAAGCAACAGTCCTTTTTTTATCAGAGTGGCATCAAACAGCTTCTTCCTAATACTGAAATCAGATCTAGACAAAGAAAGGGAGAAAATAAATCTCATATTTTGCCACAGCAAAATGGCTTTAAGCTTGTTGTCGCGGAGATGTAGCCCTTGGGACATTGGACAAAGACAAGGGCTGGTAGTAAAATAAATATAACTCGGTGACAGCTTTTTTTAGTGAAGAAAGCTGTTGACTCCAGTGTATTTTTTTATGAAATACCTTTGAGGACTGAACAGTAGACAAGATTCAGTCTCTTGAGAACATATTATATCACCACTATGATGCTTACTGCAGGAAAGGAAATATTATTTTAAATGCATTTTTTTGTCTTTCTTGGTAGTTCTAAAAATGCTTCCAGCTGTTCAAATGTCTAATGCTTTTTCCCTATTTTTTTCTCTTTGAAAGACTTTTATTTTCCAGAAAATATGTGTACTTTTCAGTAATGTGAGATCTCCCTTGTGACCACCATTGTAACTCGCCTTGAATGTAAAAACCACTGCAATCCTTCTCCAGCATTCCGTACTTTCACACTGGGACTGCTGAATGAGTTGTCGAAAAGTTGGGTTTGAAATACCGTGCAGTGTCCTAATTCTAATCTGAAAATTAGAAGACTTAATGAACTGGAGGATTGTTTTGAATGTTAGCTGCTATAGAAAGTCATAGAATCATAGAATGCCTAAGGTTGGAAGGGTCATGGAGTCCAACCCCCTGCACACGCAGGGCCACCTAGAGCACGGGGCACAGGGCTACATCCAAGCGGGTCTTGAAGATCTCCAGAGAAGGAGACTCCACAACCTCTCTGGGCAGCCTATGCCAGGGCTCTGTCACCCTCACTGTCAGGAAATTTTTGCTTAAGTTTCTGTGGGACTTCTGATGCTTAAGTTTCCAGCCGTTTCCTCTAGTTCTGTCGGTGGCCACCACTGAAAAGAGGCCAGCCCCATCCTCCTCACTGCCTCCCTTGAGGTACTTGTACACACTGATCAGGTCCCCTCTCAGCCTTCTCTTCTCCAGGCTGAACAGGCCCAGCTCCCTCAGCCTCTCCTCATAGGGCAGATGTTCCAGGCCCCTGATCATCCTCGTGGCCCTGCGCTGGACTCTGTCCAGCAGCTCCACATCCCTCTTGTACTGTGGGGCCCAGAACTGGACACAGTGCTCCAGATGTGGCCTCACCAGAGCTGAGTAGAGGGGCAGGATCCCCTCCCTCGACCTGCTGGAGATGCTCCTCTTAATGCATCCCAGGACCCCATTGGCCTTCTTGGCCACGAGGTCACACTGCTGCCTCATGGCCAACCTGTTGTCCACCATGACGCCCAGGTCCTTCTCGGCAGAGCTGCTCTCCAGCAGGTCGGTCCCCAGCCTGTACTGGTGTCTGGGGTTATTTCTCCCCAGGTGCAGGACCGTGCACTTGGCCTTGTTGAATTTCATGAGGTTTCTCTCTGCCCAGTTGTCCAGTCTGTCCAGGTCCCTCTGGATGGCAGCACAGCCCTCTGGGGTATCAGCTACTCCTCCCAGCTTCGTATCATCTGCAAACTTGCTGAGAGAGCACTGTGTGCCTTCATCCAGGTCGCTGATGAATAAATTGAACAGGACTGGACCAAGGACTGACCCCGGGGGGACACCGCTCAACACAGGCCTCCAACTGGACTCTGCACGACTGATCACCACCCTCTGAGCTCTGCCATCCAGCCAGTTCCCAATCCACCTCACCGTCCACTCATCCAGCCCACACCTCCGGAGCTTGTCTAGGAGGATGTTGTGAGGGTGTCAAAAGCCTTGGTGAAGTCAAGGTAGATGACATCCACCGCTCTCCCCTCATCTATCCAGCTGGTTATCCCATCATAGAAGGCTATCAGGTTAGTCAGGCATGATTTCCCCTTTGTGAATCCATGCTGACTTGTCTTGAGCACTTTACTGAAGGTGCTCAAGGTACTGAAGTCAACACTGAGCATCTTTAGAAGAAATTATACTGCTTTTTAATACTGAAATAATAACATATAGTTAGCTCAAACAGCAAAAAAGTGGCCTACTTTTAGTAGTTCAGCTAAACCTTTCTGGCTTGTTTGATGAGATTATTATTCTGGTTCACCTCAGATGGACCAAAATATTGTTTAGTAATTGCTTTCCAGTGAAATAAGCTCAACTAGTGCTTCACAGAATTCTAAATGAAAATTAAAATTAAATGATGAATTTTCTAAATGAAATTTCTAAATTATCTAAAAAGATAATATGAACAGGTCACAACATCTCAGTAGGCGAGGAGGTGAATATAATCTGTGAAGGAAGAACTGAATATAAAATAGAAGCCAGTCAAGGAAAAATATTGATAACAGAAGGAAAATGGCCTGTGGGCCAGAAACTTTAGGAGACTAAAATAGTTCTTTTTTTCCTTTGTGTTTTTACAAAGGAATATGCATAAAATGGAAATAACAGAAAAGGAAGACGTGTTCAAAATTTTTTCTGCATTGTTTTCAGTGAAAAGTTAGAGGGAAGAATTATTATCAGATGTTCATAAAATACTTTCCTTCCCACTGCTAAAGCTGTTAAGAGCAGGTTTTTGCAGTGGGTCAGGCTTTAACCAGTGTGTGAAGATTTAAAATGAATGTATATTGAAATAAGGGAGCTCCTGGCAGCGCTTGCATAATCAGGGGGTTTCTGATGTTAATCAGAATGTGTTTCCAGAAAATCAGTCTTGCCTTAAATTCTTTCGGAAAAATAGTGACGTTCATATCATTTCCTGTGAGAAACAGATTATTTAACAGTGCTTAGAACTTGAATGAGAAACAAGGTTTGTAGGTGATGCTAAGATGGAGCAATGAGAAGTAATGAGGAGGACAGATCGTTCCTCCCCAGCCACATTAACACCACAGAAAATCCAGGCTCATAAATCCGAGTTTCAGCTAATTTGACAGCAGGAACAACTGAGCATTGGAGACAAGTGAAGGCCTCTGCTGTGGATGACTGATCTTTGCTAGAAATGTAAATCAAAATCGGATGCTTTTCTGGAAAATGGGCTATAGTTCATAGGTAATATGGGCTATAGTAAATAAGTTAATTCAGAGAGGTCTCGCAGCCTTTGTTACACAAGACAATGACCGCAAGACAATGACCGTCTTTTACAGTTATAAGCTCTGAACAAACAGAATGTTTTTGAAAAGTTCTGCCCTGAGGGCAGCAAGTCTGCGCTCCCCTGGGGGAGCCTCCTGCCTCGGGTGTCCTGGAAGGAAAGGACAGCTGAGTGGAGAGCTGGGAAGGCAGCAGGATCCAAGGAGCCCCCCTTGCTTGCTGTACACGTGGGAGGCCCTGCATGTCTGGCAGTTCAGAGCGCTCCTGGGTAAAGCACTGGGGAGCTTATTTTCCCAGAGCCAGGGATTTATTTACATGGTGTTGGGAACGAGTTCAAGAAAGTACTTCTGCCCTGGCAGATTTACAGTATCCCAAAAGAGAATACTGCAATAAAATCAGAACCGGAGAACAGAAACAAAATTATTGCAGAAAGAAAACACATAGGTTTCCCCATGAGAAGCACCGTGGGAGAATGAGCAGTGTGCTGAGGGACGGGAGGGAAGGAGATAAACGATAAGGAAATATAAATCAGCACCAGCAGGTCTGCGGGGCGGCCCCTCTCATCTTCCCTGTTTGCCTTTCAAGTCTGCTGCTGCGGCTGCTCTTCCGCACGCGGCTCCGTACAAGGAGCGCCGGGGCGCTCGCCGCGCTGCCCTGGGAGGAAATCCTTGCGGCTTCTTACTCAGAGGAAGTAGCCAAATAATCTGTTAGAAAACACTGAAACCAGAAGCAAAAGCACTGATAAAGATCAGAGAGAATAAATGGTGGTTGCTCTGCTGGCGTGGAGTTGTGGAAATGCTGATGAAATTTAGTGGGGTATCTCCTGCCCCATTCGGCCTAGAAGGCAACTTGCAAATTGCTGCAGCCGGCCCTTGGAGCCTGGCTTTCAGCCTGATGAAAGGAGCAGGCACCTCCTGAAAGGGATAAATCCCACCTGCCCTGGGCTGGGACAGCGCCTCTCTGGCAGATGTTTTTTTGTTGTCCTGATAAGTATAGAGAAAACAGATTCCTTAAAGTATAGATCACCAAACTTATTATTATTTATTTACCTCACTTTTCAGCAGTTAAATGCCACCGTTGTTTGCTTTTTATGGCTGTCGTATATGACTGAGTTGATGCAGCTACCCAAAGTTGATGCAATTCCCCAAGAACAGTATTTTAACGCTGTACTACACAATACTGCTTTAAATGTATAGGGTGAAATACTTTTAGCTAATCTGAGGACAGTCAGAGTTTGAGGAAGTGCCTCTTGGCACTTGTCCATCTGGTTCCTTGCAGCCCCCTTACTGCACACGTTGCCAAAGGCTCCCTGCGGCTGCAGCCAGGCAGCACCCCAAGGCAGGAGCGTGCGTGGGGCCGCCGCTCGGACCCGCACGCTGGCCTCGCGCCAGAGAAGCCCCCAAACGTCAGAAGGATCCGCTCTTGGCTCCCTGCCCGCGGCTGCGGTTGGCAGGCCCCAATGGCAGGTCCCCCAGGTGACCCTGTGCCATGTGCTCTAGGTGTCCCTACTTGAGCAGGGGGTTGCACTGGATGATCCCTAAAAGTCCCTTCTGACCTCAAGCATGCTGTGATGCTGTGATAGCCCCTCCAGTGGCTCTCCTGCTTGACGAGCGATTCTCCCCAGCTTCCCCGCGCAGTGGGAGGCGCGTGCCAGGGCGCAGGGCCGCGCGCACCGTGATCCTCTGCCCATGCCAAGCGGCACCAGGATGCTGCCAGCGGAGCGGCCAAGCCCTCTGCTCTGGGCACCGGGACCACAGCAGCACCTACTGAATTACCATCATTTACTTGCTGGGTATATGAGTATTAACAACCTTTACGTATAACCAGAGCCTTTATTTGGTGCATGTTTGCAGCAACCTGTAGTATAAGGGTGGGCCAGCTCACTGACCTCTTTTAGTAGAGTCACAATAGGTTAATGGGGCAGTTTTATAAAAGAAATTATATTAATTAAAGCTACCCTTTAAAAACAGCTACAAAGCCTCAATGGATACATCATAGCTACTTTGTGATCAAAATCAAATCAAAAGCTACAGTGATCAAAATACATATGAAAGAAAAACTCTTTATAAACTCAGAAGTATTTCTTGGTATGCAGAAGTTCATGAGCTTTATCCACCCCTGCTTTCCTCCCACAGGAGCCAGAGTCTGGTCAGCTAGCTTTGCTGAACTCAGGATTGAGCCACATCCTTACCCAGTATAAATTTCCATAGCTCAGATGAAGTTATTAAAGATCTATATTTACACCTGGTGAGGATTTTCCCTCAAGGTTATTTGAAAGACATCCCAGCCCTGGTTGCTGAGTTGCAGCATCTGCTCTTGATGGTAATGAGCTGCACAGCAGCAGTTTATGGACTGCAGGGGAGGAAAAGATCTTCCATCTCGTAGCAGTGGGAGTGCTGGAACTCCAAAGTGATCTCATTTCTTCAAAGAGATTTTAGAAATGAAAAACGCAACAAAAATGATTTGAATGCCTTGTCTTCAGAAGCTTCTCAGGTAGAGATGAGTCTACATCTTCATTCTAGAAGAATAGAGCTGTAAGAGAATAATAAGAAAGCCCTGAGGGAATACAGGTGATACAGCAACTTTTATAACATACTAGAGCTTCTATAAAACTAATTATGTGTGCTATCAGAATGATTCATGCTAGCCAGAGTAAACCTCATTCATTACAAATTAGAGTTTAAGTTGCAATTCACTGTCTTTGGAGAGTTGCACAAACACCATGCGCTGCAGCTAAGAGGTTGAAAAGGCAAACTGTCACCTTTTAAATTTGTTAAGAATTTGAGATGTAGCTTCCCGCTTCAAGTAAGAGGCAGCACTGTTAGGATCTGCCATATAATTCCACTTAGTTAAAAGGAAACACAATCACCCCATGCTAATCACAGCACCAGAGCTTCACACAATACTCCAGGTGTAGCCTCATTGGTAGAGGGGCAGGATCCCTCCCTTGACTTGCTGGCAACGCTTCTCCAGGTGCAGCCAGGATCCCATTGGCCTTCTTGGCCACAAGAGCTCATTGGTGGCTCATGGTAATCTTGTTGTCCACCAGGATTGCAGGTCCTTCTCTGCAGAACTGCCTTGCAACAGGTCAGCCGCTAATCTGTACCGGTGCCTGCAGTTATTCCTCCCTAGGGACAAGATCCTGCACTTGCCTTTGTTGAGCCTCATGAGGTTCCATCTGCCCAGCTCTTCCACTCTGGGGTATTAGTCACGCCTCCCTGTTTTGTATCATCGGCAAACTTGTTCAGTGTGAACTTTGCCCCCTTATCCAGATCATTGATGAAGAAAACGAACAAAAGTGGACCCAGGCCCCCTGGGGGACACCACTAGCTGCAGGCCTGCAGATTTTGCTGCTGATCACAACCCTCTGAGCTCTGCGATTCTGCCACTTCTCAATCCACCTCGCTGTCTGCTCATCTACCTTGCACTTCCTGCGCACCGAAGAGGGTGCTGTGGGAGACAGTGTCAAATACCTGCTGGAGTCAAGGCAGACAACACCCACCGCCCTCCCCTCGTCCAGCCAGCCAGTCATCCTGTTGCAGAAGGCTGTCAGGTTGGTTAAGCACAGTTTCCCCTTGGTGTATCCATGCTGACTACTGATCACCTTCTTTTCCTCCACATGCTTAGAGACAACATCCAGGACAAGCTGCTCCATCGACTGGGAATGGAGGTGTGCCAAGATAAAGTAGTTTTAGCAGTTTTCGTTTGTAATGTCAGACCCTCGAACCAAATCTGATTTGATTTTTTTTCTCCGTCATTTCCAACTGCCTGGAATGAATGTGAAAAACCGATGTTGCCTGACTTGAGTACAGAGACGTGGCTAATTGGACAACCTTAAATGCAACCTCTTAAGCATTTCCTTATTTCACCTGCAAGCTTTTCCAACCCTTTCCCTTGCTCTGACAGGAGTGTATGATGTTAGCTGTTCTGAGATACTGGGAATCTGAGATCAGTGAACCTCAATGCTTTTGTTTACAGATGTTCATTTTCTTTCTCTGCTTTATGTTTGTTTCTCACCCTGTCTTGCCTCTCCAGCTTTATTTGTTTCATTTGGCAAAAAATACTTTTCAGTTTTCAGTTTTTTGTTTCTGCCTTTCACAAATTCAAGTGGTCAGTAAAAACTAAACTCTTTTTTACATATTTCTCTGCCTCCAAAGACCTTTTGTTCCAGTTGGGAGCGTTTCAGATTCCAGCCACCACACTCTAGATAACAAGCTCAGAAACAGAAGACATGTTCAAATAAAAACAGCTTTTAAGGTTCTCTCCTACTTTTATTCACCCAGGTGGTCAGCTGCTTTGCAAAGGCAACAAGAAGTACCACCACTCTTGAACATGCACTGTCTCCGTTTCCTCCATGGACTTTTGAACCCATCCAGTTAAATCCGATCCAGTTGAATCTGATCTGAGCTGGAAGTCTCAAAGATGTTGATGGCCCTGAGGGTATCTATGGAAACAGATACTGAGGATGAGGCGATTCTGCCCACTCCTACGAATGTCCTGATGGACTGAATTTATGGTGGAGTTCCTGGTTTTCTGTGCTGGAGGCCCCAGGGGAGCAAGACCTCCTGGTGTCCCAGCCAGCAGAGCTCAGTCAGGGCTCTCAGTCCAAAAAAAAGGCACTTGCGTCCGTGCAAAATGCAGCTCTACTAGCGCTGGTGCTTAGAGTCAGTGTTCACGGCCAAAGCTGGGTTTCGTGATTTCTTGAGAGGCTTTGCCAATAGTGGGAGCTACACGTATAGCATATTTATATCAGGGCCTGAAACAGTGATAACAATATGTACAGGAAGGAGCAGACATGTAAAGTTAGAGTTGGTGGCTTGGATGAAGTCCCAGAGTTTTATTTCAACTCCTCCTAGGAGTTTTTATTTTAACTCCTCTTAAATTCAAGCAAAATGATGGCGTAGGTGAAACATCCTGTATTTCTGCCTGTATATTGGGAAAAAGTCCCTTTTCTGCCAAATCGTCTGATTTAGCTAAGGGCCCTCCCTTTTATACTGTTGCTGCTTTTTATCACCTTCTTCTTCCACTGAACTGAAGCTTATATTTTATTAATCTTTAAGATTTGTTTTGAATGTGTTTTCTTTGCTCTCTTTTACATCCATTCAGAAAAGGATTTGACTTCTCCCCGCCCAGGAACACCCAAGGCTTCCTTGATGGTAGTAAATCCCCCAAATAATAATTAATTCTGTTTGCACTGACTTACCCTGAAGAAGAATCCCATCTGGAAAGCCATCACTACTGCCGCTGTAAATGATTTATGTTTGGGTTCTCGTGTCTTTTGATACATGGCTGTGCTACAAGCGAAATTTCTGGTTGCTGGTGGAGGGTGATGGGTGAAAGTGCTGAGCTGCAAAACTTCATTTCTGACCGTACTGCAGCTGCACTGGGGGCTATGGACAAGCTCCTGAGGGACCTTCCTGGCTGCTGGTGGTACCAGCAGCCAGCTGGGCTCAAGTCAGGCGAGGAGGCACCCACAGCAGGGCAGGTCGTTCCTGCTCTCTCCAACACTGGCTGGAAAACCAGCTTTCCGGACACACTCCACTCTCCCTCTCCCTTCCCTTGACTGCAGCAGGCAGGAGGAGCGACACTGCGCTCCCATTGCGGTCTATAATGAGATCTGTTTTTCTTTTCTCTCATCTTTTACTTGCCTTTTCTACCTACCCCATAACTCCTGCACCCCGCTTTGCTCTGCTCGTACATCGGTGTACGAGCACCGATGTAGAGCGGGGCCAGGCTGGGGACGTGCAGCCGCCTGCAGCCTCCCTCCCGCCTTGCCAGTGCTCTGCTAATGCTGCAAGTGCTATTAAAATGTTAAACAAACACTGCTCAGAATATCAAAGAAACTTCAGCTAACAACCCAACTTGCAGAAATGCTGGCGGCATTGTTTTCAAAGGAAAACCCGAAAACCAGGCAGGTGGTTGAAGACTTCTGAGAGCCCTGGCTTTCCAGCTAAAAATGCTTGGAGTACAATATTGAGGAAGCTGTACTGATTCTCAAGATACTGTAGATGCTGTTATATGATGGCTTGTTCACTTGCGTGGAGACCTGTGGTTGCTGGAGCACGATGCAGTCCCATTCCAACAGATGCATGCGGGACTGCACGTGCTAAAATTCCCTGTCGGGGATGTGTCTGTACGTGCGTAGAAACATTTGCAGTCCAAAACAGTGAGGATGGGTGGCATCATTTCCACCCAATAAAGCAAATGGTTCTGTAATATCAGTGTTTGTACTTCATTACAATACTACCGATTTCTGTAAAATGGCATTTTTAATAGCTATCTGTTTGTTAACGATGGATTGGTTAATTTTTGTTTGTTTGTTCCTTTCTGACAGGTGTTCTACCTCCTTGGTGGCTTTTAGCATTTTCTTCTGGTTTCCTTTTGCAGCCAAAGCCCACCAGAAAGCGTCACCGCAGCACTGACAACCCGGTGGCATCACGATGACCTCGCACACGGTGCAGGTTAGATGTCACCTCCATCCACCTATGGCTTCTTGTTGCCAGGTCTGGAAGGTGGAAGGAGGGAGAAGGCACCAGGTGGGACATCCTGAGAGCAGCTGGGGCTGCCGGATGTTGCTGTGTTATCCGTGCGGAGTTGCTGCTGGAGCAGGGAGAGCCCCGGGCGCGGCTCCCTGACGGGGCGCAGCGCGGGGCGCTCGTGGGCTCTGCCGCGGCCGCGCGGCTCCCTCAGGCAGAAGCCGTGAGCCCGGGGCCGCCCGCGCGCTGAGGCGGCAGCGGCCGTTGCTCCAGGCCACCTCCGTGACCCTGGGCGCTTCCCCAGCGGCAGGGCCCGGCGCGGAAGCTGCGCGTCTGGGCGTGCGGTTCAGGGCTCCCTGCGCGTTTCCCCTGCCCCTGTTCCTGGCCCAGGGAGGCTGCCCGGCCGCCTCTTTGCAGAGAGCTTGGAATTGCAGGGCTTTGAAGTCTCGCATTTCGTACTCTTTTCAACTTCAGGACGTCCCTTGGGGTCTGACCGTCCCCTCAGGGGTCACAGCGGGTGGGGGGCAGCCCTCGGGGCACCGCGTGGAGCCTCTGCCTGGCGCTTCCTGTCTAAGAGGAGGCTGCATTCGCAGCGCTGCCTTTCCAGCCGTGAGCACATTTCTATGAAGATACTGATTCAATTAACAGCCTAACACGCCTGCAAGGGTGCCCAAGCTGCAGAGGAATTAATCTCTCTTGGGATCTGAACTAGGAAGCACTGGATTCGGCAGCACCCGTCGGTCATCGGAGTTACGGGAGAGTTAATGTCCAAACATCCAAGTTGCCATGGAGAGACTCTGATGAATAAGTTGCTGGAAAATGGGGATAACTGAGCAGTGGGATTTATTTGAACTCACTGATGATTTCTTTTTAACTGAAAATCTTTTATTTCAGCCTGCGCGCCTAGGGAATTCCCTTCTCACATTCCATTAGGCTTTCACAAATGCTTCAGTGACTTGGAAGCACAAGAAGTTGCTAAGCTGGAGTCATTCCCAGTGTGGGACTTGGACACTTTCAGAAATGACCCCCAAGGTTATGAATATGAATTTGGGAGTCAAGATATATAATCATTTGCTCATTGGGACTGAATCATTATAGCTGCAACTGCCATTACACCCTTATTTACACCCCTTTGCTCCTGTAGCTTCTCCCTGTGACCTGTTGGAAGTCCCCAGGGATTCCTAAGCTCAAAGCTTTCTTTGATATTTGCTTCTTCTTCCCACCCTCGGACTGAATGTTATGTACACACAACTCTTCTAAATATAGAAAAGAATGCAAAGAATAAAGGCTCCCAGATAAACTCTGCTGCTGCAGCCTCTGCGAGCTGCTCAACTGGTTCTGCACATTATAAACATGTTGTGGCCCCATGTTTAGCCACCAGACCATCCTAGAAAGGACTGGAAATGAGACACGTTAGATCTATACACACAAATGTCCCCCAATATGGCAGACCCCCAGGTCAAGAGGG
>VWPW01029422.1:0-28918 GCA_013389825.1 Crypturellus undulatus
AGGGGAGAGTGTAGGGAGGATGGGGCTGGGCTCTGCTCCGTGGTGCCTGGTGACAGGGATAACGGGTATAAGTTGAACCTGTTCCACCTCCATGTGAGGAAGAAGTTCTTTGCTGTGAGGGTGCCAGAGCCCTGCCATGGACTGCCCAGAGAGGCCGTGGAGGCTCCTTCTCTGGAGATCTTCTAAACCCGCCTGGATGCCGCCCTGTGCCCCCCTGCTCTGGGTGTCCCTGCTGGAGCAGGAGTTGGACTAGGTCATCCCTAGAGGTCCCTCACCCATCCTGTGACTCCGCGAGGAAGTGAGGCGGGACAAACGTCCCGGTTACTCCTTGCAGACGGTGCTTGAGGGTACGGTCCTGCCCGCGCGATGTGCCAGGCCCGTAGGACCAGGTGGGCAGGTCTGGAGTCCTGCGCAGCCTGCCGGGCTGCCCCGCCAGCCCTGCTGCAGAAGGCGCTTCACGGGGAGCACCTTGCCCGGCTTCCTGCCCTTCCCAGCAGACATGTACAGCTCTTCAGAGCAATCACGCTGTGTTTGCACGGTCCCACAACAGCGCTGCAGCACTGCACATGGATCGGGGTTGGGATGCAGAGGGACACCAGCCTTCACCCACCACAGGCTCCCTGCAGCCGCTGAGCACCCACAAAACAGCCTCAGGCCCCGTCACTTCGTGAGCTCCGCTCGCAGCCCCAGGGCAGAGCTCCCAGCCGGAGCTGCCTCGCGCTCGGGGCGGCCGGAGCGCCTTGGGGAATGGGATCCTCACAGCCTGGATGGACCCCGGCTGCAGCAGTTCTCAGGAGGAGGTGCCAGCCCTCCCCCTTGCACGGATCTCCCAGGCAGGGGAGGCTTTTCAGAGTTCAGGCTATTCAGCTGAACCTTTAAAACCAACCTCCCGTGATTCACATCATCGTGCGGCTCAGAGGGACCGAGCGCTGCCCATAGATCCTCCCTTGCTGGGGATAGCGGCAGGACTCTGCTTGGCTGCCTATGAACTGGCCGGCCGGAATTCCCGCTGGCATCTGGCACACTCCAGTGAACCTGGTCAGCTCTGCGGGCGCTGACAGCGCCGTTGCATAACCCTTATTTCCTTCGAAACCATACCAAAAAGGGGAAAGAAAAGAAGCATTTCTGGCCGTCACATTCTTGCAAGCATCCAATGCAGGGCAGCAACCTGTATTTCCACAGCACAGGGCTCAGCGCCTTGCTAAGCTGGACATAATTAGCTTAAAAAAAGAGAGAAATTCATTAAGGGAATGGGGAAAGCCTGCAGATTCCTGCAGTTTGCTCCAGTGCTTCCCAAGCACAGACCACAAGATCAGGCTACTCTGTCCAACCAAGCCTAGGTCGAGGATACGGCGTTTGCTCTCATGCTTTATACCTGCCTGTGGTTTGCAGAGCATGAAAGTACAAAATGCCGGGGGCTGTAAACACTAGAAGACACTAAATTCTTGTAAAACAAGCATATATATTGAACCGAGAGTCGCAATTCAGGGACTGGCTGCTGAAGGGTTTCTCAGTGGAAGGGATCTAGAAATGTTTCAACGATTTTCAGTTTTAAAGGCTGCTTCATGCCTTTTCTTCTGTTGCATATTTTCTTTTTGTTTGCATATAATGCTCCATTCCCACTTAGTTTAGCAATAAAGAAAAGATTTGTAAGAAAAATAATCTTCCATTTGCACTTAGGGGTATTTCTCTGTAAATTGTCTGAGGGGAAATCACTGATAATTCAGAAGTCTCCTACACTTTTAAAACACGTTTGTGTTTTTTAAAGAGGTTTAACATTGAGCTATTTGTCACCTAATGGCTGAGAATACACGAGACTGCTCAGAGAATCCCATCCAAACATTTCTGAGCAGAGAGGTTCAAAAGCTCTAGGGCAAATGACTTCAGTAATAAAAATAAAAAAAAAAAATAAAAAGTAAATGTTCCCGATCAAAGTTTCCCTTAGAGAAAGGTGAAGATTTTAATTTGTAAATTTATNAAATGTTCCTGATCAAAGCTTCCCTTAGAGACAGGTGAAGATTTTAATTTGTAAATTTATTCTGTTTTATTAATTCTTACATTCTAAATATGCTTATGCCTTGCCAAAAGAGATCACTCTTCAGCAAGAGATCTCAAAAAAAGGAAAATCTTCTCATGGGAAATTGTCCAAAGGCCAGAGAGGTGTGAAGCTGGAGCCAAACGAGAAATTAAAGCTCCCTAAGTGACACCAGGGAGAGGTTGGTAAATTGCAGTTTTTCAGCACCTAAACTCCATGGTTTCCCCTTTGCAGAGCTCCAACATGGGAGTTCGCTGTCCTCTTTCAAGGGGGGGCCCTTCTGCAGAAGGGAAGTCAGAGCAATTTTGTAACTAGGGTCAAAATAACTTTTTTTCTCCTAATTGTGGTAACACAGCACTAAGCTTCCTAGTTCCACATCAGCATATCAAATTCCCAACATAACAGCACTTGGGGAGCAGTTCTCTACTCATAGCCAACGCTGGCATGAACTAAAATGACTTGCAGAACAGGTGCACTTCAGCTCTCCCTGCTCATATGCAGAATATTCAAAAATATATATAACTTCTAAACTATTTAGACCAGGAACACACAACATATTCCAGAGAGCCACGCTATCAATCCAAAACTCCAAAGTTCAACACATCATCCCTGCCTCTCCCGTCACACACGTTTATGGGGATGCACATACTGGGCTTAGACACCAGATACATCCCTTGGTCTCCCCTGTGCTGACCGGGGATGCACTGATGACCATTGGAGAAGGTGGTCGTTGTGGAGAGGGGCATCTTCTCCACCGGTCTCTCTGGAGGGACCTCTTCACCAGCAGAGAGGGAGGACATCTGGGTCCATGCAGGACGCCAGGAGCCACCATCACACGCGCCCTCCCTAAAGGCAAGGTGGCTGCACCAGCTTTCTGGGCTTTAAGTATTAATTTTCACAAATTTACAATCTTACATCCATGACAGAAAGGAAAGGTTTGACACTAGATTATGGTGTCATGAGCTCATTCAAAATTATATTCTAAAACTAATTAACACACCCAGCTATCAACACTCAAGAAATTGGTTTTATTCTTTATGAACAAGTTTGGGAACATTAGTAAAACCTCTTTTCATTAAACAGACTTATGCCACAGCTAGTAGAAAATAATCAAACTTAAATAGGCATCAGCCTAAGACTCTTATCTCTAATTTCATTATCCCGTGAGTGACACCAACTATCGCCTCTCACTTAGTAATCTTCCTTGCTTAAGCAGCTCAAACACTTGCAGTTGGTTGCAGTTTGCCAGTCATTTTACTCTCATTTTAATCATTACTGCCTAAATTAAGGCATTTTGGTTTGCAATACTAATTAAAGTCTACTTGTTTCAACCTTTCATGCATCTCTGATGGTACAAAACCATGTTGCAAGTGGAAAGCTGGGCATGAGCTAAGAACACTGCAAAGAAGAGGTAACGGTTTGCAGCTCTGTTGGGCAATGCTGGAGCTATCACATCAGCCCAGCTTGATGCATTAGCTTCCAAATTTCTCTGGGCTGTCAGTACCTTTATTTGTCACGTGCTCAGCACAGCTGAGCTCCATGAATTAAACAAACACTGGCCACAGAGAAATACTTGCCTACTTGGAGCTCTTTTCCATATGCATTCCTGTCACCAAGTATTCATGTCCACACACGCGTTTGTGCACTGATTTTTCAGCAGTGCAGCCAACTGCAAGGGAACGTCCTCGCTCAGCTTGCCTTTATTTTGGCTACCTGAGCAACTTTAAATCTTATAAACTACCTGCTAAAATTCAATCATAGAAAATATTTCACCTTAAAAACCTTCAATTGTTGGAATTGTTCTAAGTTTACAAGTAAAACGTAACTTTCACTTCCTTGTGGGGTACAGGCTTTGAGGCTTGCAAATCATTTTAGCCCCTATTAAATAATGAATTTCCTCATGTGTAACACAGCCGTAGGGAACAGCCAAATAATTTGCATTATTTTACCATGCCAGACAAAGGCGTTTTTCATTCTCCTGGACTATGAGCACAGTATAGGAACCAAGCACAGCAAAGTTCAGAACAAGGAGCTTAAAGCTATATAAGGTATATAAAGGAATGTACCTTGCTCCAGGACTCCCAGGACAGTGACGGTGGCGAGCAGGTCAATCTGATTTCTCATGTTGCTCACTATTGAATGGACCAAAAAAAAAAAAAAAAAAAGTGAAGTGCAAGGAGTGAGAGCTCTCCAATTCCCTCTCCCACTAGGGCATGCCCTGTAGCACAGCCTCCTTATTGCTCTGCAGCAGCACGTGTTTCCTCCACAGCATTAACTCTCCCTGCGCCACAGAGCAATTTTCTACAGCAGGGCCAGGCTCCCCAAACACCCGGTTAGAGCCAGGTAGCTCTGGCTGAACTTTGTAACAGCAGCTGCTTTGGGTGCTCAAAAAAATTGCAGTTTTATTTATAGATTTTTCTACTATGTCAGAAGGACTTGTGTACTACTAGCAATTCAAAAATGATGGACATTTTTCCATTCCTTTTATTACTAGTTTTAATCAGTTCTAAAGCATCTAAGTTATATGTGAGACTGTAAAAGAAAAAAATAATGAGCATTTAAATATTATTGACTTGGCCTATTCCTCTTAATCTGAGTACTATGTTGACCTTATGAAAGATCTGTACTTTAATTGTAACACTTCAATTCTGTTATCGGATTTTAAGTTTTCAAGTGTTAAGCCCCTTAACTGGCTGCTTTTGTAAGTTCACCAAATAGACTACAGGCCTTGTTCGGTGCTCAGTCACTTTTTGCAGTTTTCTGGGGATTTCAAATTCTTCAGAAGAAACACCTTCCTGGCTAAAAGGTAGAACACAAGTTCTGAGGTCAGGATAGGTAGCATGTAAAGGGTGTAGAAACACGCTGACCTTCAGGAATGTTAAATTGACAGTAGACTAAATTATACTATAAAATGTGAAGTTTGAAAAGTGGAAATATCATAGCCCTCTGTATCTTTTCTCCCTAGTCCACAAAGAAGAATGTCCATCAGTTAAAACATCAGCAAACTTGCTCCAAAACATGGTATATAAATAAAAGACTATGCTGTCTTCAAAGTTTTGGACCCTAAAAAGAGGAAAAGGGTATTACTCATTACAAACCTCAGTTTCTCAACCCAACTTTCTGTCCGATTCTCCACGTACAGACAGTCATCTCGATACAGAATTTGTACATGATACCAGCAAGACACCCGCAGTCTAGATGCTAGATACTTCTATTCTGGGCTCTTCATTTCCTAAAAACCCCATGGTGATACCTCATCAAGTTAAAGTCTTTCCAAATCCTTCCAGTTAATTCAAACACACACATTGTACATGTTTCTAAAGCACCAGGGTATAAAAAATAAGTCTCTCCTTCCCTTGGCAGAATACTTGTGCAATGCAGCTTCTTCCCTCCAGTTTGCTAGTAGACCCAGACTGGAGGTTAATTTTATATTTCTATTTAATGAAATCTGTTGGTGACCAACAACTTTGATTTGAGGTCTCTAATACATAAAAATCAAAGGGGAAATGTCATAAAAATCTACTTCTGCTTACACCATCTCAACAACCAATTCAAGCTTTGGGATCACTTATCTTATGGATTTGTAACAGCCTCAGGAGAGTCAGTGCATCAAGAGGGAGGAAGAACCAATAAAGTGTGTGTGGGGCGGGGGTAAAGGTTAGTTTTGGAGCAGAGGTTGATCACAAGCTGCCACTGACTCCTTCATATCCTTAAAAAATCTGTATGTGTGAATGTTCTTCAGTTTGGTGACATGTTGGGAAGTTTCCACTTTACTCACCTCAATAAAACACTTTTAATGGCACAATAAGGCAAAAGTTAAAAGTAACAATATAACAGTTCCCATAGGTCACAAGTGCCCACCTGCTATTATAACTTATGACATTTGATTCTTTCTAACCTTATGAAGTTGTATTCCCACTCCTCGCTCCAGACACAACTCAAAAGGTGGAGAAGGAAACGCTCCCCACCAATTCAGGCTCCACTTTGTGGAAAGAGTTTGAAGTCTCCAAGCTGGAGCATTAAACACCACAGCAATACAGAAACACTCGTCAGTCTGCGCGTCTTGGGGAAGCAACTTTCAAGCATTTGCAGTTGATTTAAATTCTTACCACACAGAAGGACGGCTGAAGTTGCTCTAACATGTAAGATGAACACAGCCTTGGCAAGAAACACCTCAGCTACACTGTGCAAATTTTTTCGTTTATCACTATTGCTGTATCTGTGGTTGGAGAGAGATATTTGAGATGCTGGTTTAGAACTTCAGAAGACTAGATACAATCAGTTAAAAGCAACACTTGACAAACAGGAAATGCTACATAAAAAAAAGAATTTTTAGGTCTGCACCGAGTAACATGACTCATACTGTTTGAAATGATCAAGTCATTGCAGAAAGTCATCAAGTAATAAATTGATGACTACCTGATAACAAGAACATAGTAACATCCAAACTTACAGCAGTGAAAACTAAAGTCCCTTGAACAATGATAGGGCCAAAGATTTTGGCTTTATTTCTGTTCTCATCAACACACACAAGCTCTATCGTAACAGAGGCTCAATAATCTAACAAGATCTGAAGAATATTTTTTTTCTCCCACATCTTTAGTCCATCAACCCTATACAGTAATTTAGTGACCTTTACATGTCAACTTCAGTCCAAACGCCTCAGGTAACTTGCTGTCAAGTACTTTAATGTTGATTAGAAACATAAACTTACATTTGTACTGTGTGTCTGACTTCTCACTTCTTTTTTGTGTGGTCTGCTTACTTCAAACTATCATCATCTTTGCCTTTGCAAATCTCATGGAACTAAATTTGAATCTTTAAAACTGGATATTTTGTAGGAACCCAAGCATTTTGGGGGAGAACTACCAGTGATTTTGCACATGAGAGTTCTGAGAAACTGCTGCTACCTTTTTCATCTTAAATTTAAAAATAAGAGTAAAATATTGCTTAATAACCATAACAAGTATTATCTGCAGATATATTACCTAGCTTGATGACTTCAATTGCATTAAAAGACAGCAGTCAAGAAACAGCAGACACGGCTTAAAGTTAAGCCTTCTTTTTGAAATAAAATTGGAGTCTATTTTAATCCAGTATTATCCTGTTTAAATGGACTTAAAAAATAAACACACACACAGAAATCAGTAAGACATGGCAGAAGAATCTGAGTAACAGGCTCACCAGAATTCTGTATTGGGATGGAGGAGGCCATCTCACTAGGAACAAGGATGCAGAACTCTTTGCTCAGTTCACACAAACGTATAAAGTCACACCGTATGTTTAATACACTAGCAAAATATTTATTTTATAATGATAAAACAGAAGTGAATGATTTTTTTGGTGTGCACCAGTAATTGTAGTAAAAGAATAAGGGGATTAATGGACTCTTTATACATTTCAATGACAAAAAAATCATAAAGGTTAGCAAATTCAACTGTTCTCCATTTACAAGCATAAAACTTACCATAATACCCCCCCAAACACATATATAAAGAATTATAGTTTTAAAATCTATAAAAAGTAAAAAATATACAGTCAGAAGATCTAACTCTTATTCAAATCTTTAATATAAAATTGTAAACATTTATTTACACAAAGGAAATGTGTATAACAAAATTTTGAGCACCCTTTTCAATTGAATTGTGGTTTTTGGAAGGCAGTGGATGTTGCACAGTGACACTCTCACCTTTCCTACCCAACCAAGACCGCAGTTTATAAATAAAGCCATAGGCGGCTGGCCAGGTAAAGTTCAGGGGAGCTACGTTTTATTGCTCTGAAGCTGCAGCAAATGGAAAGCCCAAGTGCATAAACAGACAGCTACATGGGAGAGGGCAGGGAGGCAAAGCCCAGCCCTATCCACGCACCTATGTACATCTAAACCCTATTTTCGTTTCTATTGAACTGTTTCAACATTGTTACAGTGATACCATGTTTTTAATAGCCTGATCATATTATGTGGACAGGGACCATGAACAGAAGTCAAGGCTGTTGTTTTTCTACCAGGTTAAACGCTGCTAGGAGCCTGTTCACATACGGAGACCCGAGGGCATTACGAGTCAGTTTGCCCATGATCTCACTTCAACTTAGTTTGACAGGACCATGACCACAACAGACACGGCCTCGTCATCAGATCTAGACACCTTCCTGAACAAACCCTCCGGTCAAGCAGGGCAATATCCACCTCAACTTCCAGAAACAGGAGGAAAAAGTACATCTGCATTTCCTGGACATTTAGCTGGATTGCCTTTTTGGTAGTAATAATGCAAAGAGCAGATGTTCTTTCCCTCCAATTATGAAACCGCAACTGGATGGATTGTATTTTGATTTATTCGGAAATATAATCTGTGTGCAAAATCTACTGGAGAATGTAGCAGATCTCACCACAATCTAAACAGGGAAGAAAGAAAGTCTGAGTCCTGCTACCCTGTTATTTCTCTGAAGTGTTTGTAAAGGGGAGAAAAAAAGTGACACTACAGGATGCCACCTGAAATTATGAGGTCCCAAGCACCTCCGAAAGGAAGGGAAGGCACACTGGTGCAAAGTTAACCTTTAAAAATAAAAATACAGCAAATACTCCTTCCCCTGCCATTGCTAGTTTATCTATACTCTTCTAGTGACACTTACCTTGGACCAGTTTTTGGTTTAACTTACTAGTAAACCAAACTCACTAGCTCTTTTTATTTTCAGATTGCCAGTATAAGAAAAATTAGCATCATTATTTGCATATCAACTACTTATTCTAGAAAATATCAGAAGAGTGTCAATAACCAAAGTCACCAACACTTTTGTTTCCCATCCAAGGACAAGCTCTATGTTATCTTTCTGAAAGCTCTACGAGGGATTAAGTCTGCTTCAGTGAAGTTTTATCCACTACAATGGTGGGAACCACTGATCAATGCACATTTTCACCAACAGTTCAACATGATATAATATCCAATCTGTTTAACAGAGCATAAACAATTCACACTAGGTAAGTGTGTAGGACAAACCATGTTCCATGCATATTTGGAAAGGGTTAAAATATTAGTGTTAAAAAGCAGTTTTTTTAAAAGTGCAAATTGTCTGACAAAGAAGCTGCAGATACAGTAAAATACTTTCCTTCTTCAAATTCAATTTTATCCTTCACTTTCCCTCTCCCATTCTGGAAAAAAAATCCTCTCATTTCTCTGCAGTGCAGAAAACTCCTGAAGAAGCCAGTCTGTGTTGAAGGAAATTGCTTTTAAATCACAATGTTAGGTTTGGTTAGAAAATTTAAGGGAGTTTTCAAAAAAAAAAAAAAAAGTGGATTTAGAAAGGGAAGAGGTATTTGTGCATTCAAAACAAAAGCTTTCAACTTTATTTTCATTTTAAAATAAACATTAAGGCAAGGTGGTTTGTTGGTGGATAGGGGATTTTTTGGTAGAAAGTAAGGACTTTGGAACATTGACTGTTCCTGCCGCATTTTTGTCCTTTCTGGGACTGACCCCAATGTGTGAATGAGAGGGTCTCCTCAGGCCAAGCTGAAAAAACAGCATCTGCTACACGGGATGTTAAAGTAAACCCACCTGTCAATAGAAAGATTATCAAACTCACAACCCATTTTCTTTTTTTTTTTAAAAGGTATTTAAAGGGGGAGACTTCCCTATTGGAGCAATCCTGACAACAAGTACTCCCAGGCTGCCTGTGCTATTATTGCTGATAAGGACTTTTCACCTCCCAGCCGAATTCGTTTCTCCTCATTTTATCCTGAAGTGACAAAGTCTTGTGCTCATGTCATCACTGGTAACTTTTGAGAATTAACTGCTCTCAAAAGTTAGTTTTACTTTTTACAACAAAGAAACAACAAGATGAACTGTCATGAAGCAAAGCCTTCATTTAAATACAACTACCTTTGGAAATAAGTTATGAAGAAACAGGTGCAAAGTAAATGGCTTTACAATTCATGTTAAACCTACTATAGTTTAAAAGTTCTCCCATAAGAAATTCCCCCTTTAAACACAGCAAGGTATAAGCCAAGAACTGTGCCCCTCTAAAACAGAGTGCAAACTGCAGCTTAAAAGACTACAATCTATTAAGAAGACTACCTAGGCTAACTGGCCAGGTTTTAATACTTTCTTTCATCTATCACCAGCATCTAGAAACATTTACCATGAAATATCACTTGCTTATTGGGAGTACAGGCAGGCACACGCTTCAGCGATGAAAAAAGAAACAACTGAAAACATCTTGCAAGCATATTCAGTTGCATACACCCTCTGCTCAAATAAAAAGTCAGAAGCCTGATGGAAAGTACTGTAATAGCACGTCAAGCTATGAACAATAATGATCGCAAGTAATAGCTGCAGGAGACTAAGCCCTAACCACAATTTGTGCAACTATCTGCTTTCTTTCTGAACTATTTCTGTGGAATTTCATTTTTAAATAATTAAAAAATAATAATTTCAGAACACTGCAAGTGAGATTTCTGAAAGGCTGGCTAGGACGTGCACAGTTCTGTTTGACCTGTTCAGCTGTGCAACAACCTAGAGACATCAAGACAAACCGCGCGACTCCTGCGGACCTGCTTGGTGGTTCACTACCACGCAGCAATGGTCATTGAGAAGCAGCTCCAGTCCCTTTCCCAACCGTTTACCTCTAATGCCAGCAAGTCTCCTCAATGCCACAGGTTTTTTGGTCCAAGTGTCATTTATATTCCATGAAATAATTAAAAAAATTACCCCCCCATAGCTCCATTTTAATGAGTTCCTAACAATTCATCCAAATCATTCATCCACTCCTCTGAAGTCCTGTTTTTGAGCAAAGAGTCTATCAGATCTGTGTCACCAGTTAAGTTCTGAAGTCCGTTATTGCCCGACTGGCTGCTGTAGGCAAAAGGCAGCTCTTGGCTCGTTGTCCTCACAGGGTACCCTTGGCTACAGTGCAGGTTACCCCTGTTGGGCAGTTGCTGATTTGGATTCTGGTTGAAAGCAGTCAGATCTGGAACAGCCTGGTTCATGCCAGGCAAGACTTGCTGTGAGGGTACCTGCTGCTGCGCAGGGGGGTTTGTCCGCTGCTGTGCGCCCAAAGATGACGACAACATCTGCCCAGAGACAGCAGCATTCATGGAGGTCATGGGTCTGCTGGTGCTGAGGCTTACCTGAGGCATTCCTTGAGCAAACTGCTGGTTGGCCATCTTTAGATGAGTTTGTTGCATGTGGAAAGAGGAGCTGGCAGTAAATGGTCCTAAGCCACCGTTTCCTTGTGTCTGGTTGTTAATATTAGGGATACCTTGGTGTTGCCAGGATGGATTTTGAGCCCCCATAGCAGCTGGTACTCTTGCCATCTGCGGCTTAGATAAAGTCGGATTCAGTGCACCTTTATTGTGCTGCTGAGAAATACTTGAGTTTGCTAAGGTGTTCTGCCCGTAGGCAGCAGGAACAGCAGCCCCCTGGCCCAAGCTGCCTTGTCTCTGCATGGGCGGCTGCCCGTTGGCACTCTGCGCCGCGTGCTGCGGAACCAGCTGCGGCAGCCCCGACGCCAGGTTGTAGAGCGCCCCGCGCTGCATGTTCTGCAGGTTGTTGTACTGCGTCACAGCCCGCTCCTGCGGGCTGGAGCCCGACTGCAGCGGGGGCACAGAGCTGTGCCCGGGTCCCATCTGGATCATGTTCTGCGTCTGAGGAAACATCCGCGGACTACTTGAGTTGGACTGTCCTAAATTGCTTACCCCAGGCATGGCTGAAGATGACCCTGAAACACAGAGAAATGTTTTGTACATTAACCATTTCGGTTCAGCTAAAGCCAGGAGAGGCCCATTGACCCTATGCTCCAGCAAGGAAGTGCAGCTTCCTTTAAATAAACCAATTTCTTGAATTGACAGACAGCAGCACAAAGTGTCAATTGCTGCCCCAGCTGAGCTGACCTCAAACACAGATTTAACAACATCCTAAAAAATCTGAATGCCACTTCTTGGAGTTTTCCTGAAAAATTATTCAACATTATTCTGAAAAAAGCCAAGTTTAAAAGTAGGACTCCACTATTTCTTTGTTTACAGAAGTGTGCACGCACACACACACTTCAAAGTACATGCACAATATACCAGACTCTTAAAAATACCTGACTGCACAATACTGTCAGTTATTCTGTGCACATATATTGTATCTCACCACTTACCACTGTGCTATTTCCAGTCCTACATTTTCCTAATTCCAGAAAGTTCTTCTGCTTTGTGTAACTTTCAGCTGTTTTTTTTGTCAAGTACCTTTGGCTTTCCCATGATGAAACATTCACTATGATGATTTGCAAAGACTGATAATCACACAGGATGATTTGCAAAAATAAATCATCTCAGCAAAGCAAAGAGACACCAAAAGACCTTTGCCCCTGTCAGGCCCGAGTGAAAATGTTCTTGCTGCAGAAGAGAGCTCCTGTACTAAAAGAAACCAACGCATGGCAAGGGAAGAGCACCAAAAAGTCTGTGATATTCATTATGGCAACATATATTTTTAACAGATCTGGCCCTGTATTTTTGCAAAAAAAGGATGCTACTTATCACAGTTATCATTGTGATAGCTACTGGGTATCCTGTTAGGTAAGGAGTTTTTTTTAAACTGCTCTCTAATTTTTCCACATGCTATTTTAGCTTAATGGTAACAACATCTTTTATTTATCGTTATTAGTGTACTAAATACACAGCAAATTTCTTCTACAAAACACCCACACAGGATACCAATATGTAATGAACAGAATTAAGCCTGCATTCCCCTCTAAAGATAGCAGGAGTAAAAGCATTAAGAATTTTGAGTTTCATCCTGGAAAGTGAAGGCAATAATAAATCATGTGGCTTTTGTTAATGAGGGTCTGCAGCAAATACAAGCAGAAGTGATGTTAGGTTTCAGGAAAAAAAATGCTAAAATCACACAAATGCAAGAAAGTTAGGGATAATTTACAGTCTGTAAAATGAAGGGGTGATACAAAAAGACCTTTAGAAAAAAAAAAAAGAAGATACTTAAGAATTATAGCCAGTTCCAAAGCAAAATTAAAGAACCAGCAAAGTAAGTTGACCTAAATAAGGTGTCAGGGACAAAGGAGGCTGTTTTCAATTGAATCACAGTATAGCTCAAAACATTATGCATAATGACACAGCATTTAATTAATTAAAAGCTATTCAATTCGGGAACTTTGAAGACATCTTGCTTTTAGCTCTTAAATTTATTTTGGCCACTAATTCAACTGCCACATCTGCTTACCTGTGAACTGTCCAACCTGTTGCTGATAAGGATTCTGTGGCTGATCCTGATACTGGGGAGGTGGTCGGGTCAGGTGCCGCTGCAGCTGCTGCTCTTGCTGGTGCCGCTGTTTCTCCTAGGAGAGGAGAGGCAAATACCACAGAATTAGAAAACAAGAAGTGATTTTTTCCAAGAGCATCTCTCTTGGATAAGGATCAAGAGGTGTGTATATTTTTACAAGGAGCTGGTTTCAGCAGCATTAAAAAGTTCGTTCCCCCCACCCTCCCAAGGTTCAGTCAATTAAGTCTGATAAAGAAAACTAGGACTTGGAGACAACAGTATGCATTACAGAAGCTATTGCAATGCATAACTGAGTCCTTCGGAACATTGCAAAAATCAGGAATATTAGCCTTTCAATCAGTAATACATTCAGTGGATTTTCAGAAATCCTTTAAAGACACTAACTGGTACAAAGCAAGAGAGAAAAAGTGAGTGTGTATTAAAAAAATGCACTTTTTTTGCTCCTTGTCTCCATAGCATTTAATCTTAACAAGATACATAAAATAAAGGCATTATAAAGTATAAAGAAATTTTAAGTCTTTTGTGGGAGGGAGAGGGTGCACATGTATGAGAGTGCATGAGACTGCACCATCAAGATCTCAGTGTGCTGTTAAACAGCACAAATGCTGTTTTTACAATATAAAGGGTAGCCTTTCTGGTTTTTATTCTAGAGATGAGATTCAGCCAGACTAAATGTTTGGAAAACTAAGAAGTCATATAATGGTGAACTGCCCACTTACCTAAAACATTGCACAGGGCATAGAAGGGGACAGAAATTTCCTTCTAGGAATACAGGGCAAGCATTAAGCCTTTCAAAAGGGACTCGCAGAGTGAAGCAAATAGGTAGATACAGGTCCCTACTGTGCTTTTAAAATGTCTACAACTAGCAAGCTGCTGAGACATGCAGAGGAATGAAGAGCACAGGCTCCTTCAAAGAAGGGACTTGCCGCCTGCAGGACCAGTCAGACCTGAAAGGGGCTGACCACAGAAGCAGGGGAGAGATGCCACAGATCTGCAAGAAGGCACGAACTCAGGGTGTCAGTTGCAGCAAATTAAAAGGATGCAGAACAGCAAAGGCAAAGAAAGCTTTAGAGTGGTAGGGAATAGCACTGAAGTTAGTGGAAACCACAGTTCTTTTTCAAAATAGAGATTAAACATTCCAGAAGCCTTTTTGTACAACTACTTCCACTATCAGAAGTATGTGCAGAACATCAGATTCGAACGCTAAGATGTTCTAGCCAGTGCAAGATTGAGAAATGAAACTAATGCAGTATCCAAGTCTGATCAGCTCCAAATTAGCAAGAGTGCTCAATCTAGTCTTAGTTATAACTCAAGTATCACACATGGTCAAAAAAAAGAGATGAGCCAGGACTTGTCATAAATATAGTTCCACAATGCTGCAGATTCTCCTTATTCAAGATTTCACATATATTTACAGTCTGGAGGAGAGTGTCATGTCCTCTTTTCTTAAATAAAAGTTCTAAAAGACAATCGCCTCAGTAAAAAACAGCTTTTTTTTTCCTTTTGTCCAACAATCATTATCTGACCTTCTTTCTCCAGCTCTATTTTCTACATTACCATTGTAGTGAAAATCCTAACTACCAAGACAACTCATGACTTTAAAAGTCTCTAACAGTGCTTTAAACCAAAGAAATGACATATTCCCAATCATTATTATTTGAAGGACTCCAGGGCACTTCAATGTACTTTTTATTATTATTCTTGGGCATATGTACAGTTCATTGTCTTGTTCTCTGAATGGCTCTTTTCTTTATTATTCCCAAAGTCAACACTTCCCAGCAGTACAGATCATTAATCCCCAACTCTGTCAAAAAGAAAAAAAAAGAAACAAAAATAAAAAAAAAAAAAAAAAGAGAAAAAAAAAAAAAGCTTCTCCCTGGCTCTCACACTTCTTGGAAAATTAATCTCCCACTTCCTTCATACTAGACACTGGTAATTTCTTTGTACATATAGTAACTAGAACAGGCCTGTATGGGTTTTTCCTCCTCAAAGGTGCAGGAAAGCACAAATAATGGGAATTAAAGCCCTCTAGGCTGATTTCCAATCAAAAGATTTGCAAAAGGTTTAAAATCTTAGAAAGGTTCACACAGGAAGCTGTTTCCAAGACACACAGAAGGACCTTTCAGCACAGTCTAAAGGGTAGCAGAGTTAATTAGCTGTTCAATCAATTTCCCCAGGAAAAAAGAGACATTCTAATATTTGAAACATAACTGCTGTAGCACTTACATAGGAGAAAGCAGATAACATGTTTGGCTTACATGGTCCATCTATACTAATTGCTCCCATTTTCAGAGCTCTGCAAGCTTATCAGCAGCCTCCCAGCCTTGCCTTTTGTTTTGCTGATTTCATTTGCCTGTCTTCCTCCACAAAGGATCACACCATCCCTGCCATGATACCTCCTCTCCTTGTAGTTATCACCTTGCACTTCCACACAAGTAAATTCCACCCGTTTTATACTCTACATTCCATTCTTACAATAGCAGAAAAACTAAGTCTCAGCAATTAAATTTATTTGACATACTCATATAAGCATACTGAACAGCAATTACTTTTATTACATCAAAATGCCTGGTAATTTACAAACCCTGTGTGGAAGGTGATAACCATCCTGCAAGATTTCAAGTGCTGTTTCAGTCCCCCAAAGCCAATCAGCAGAAAGACAAAAGACTGATCCTTACCTGCTCAGCGAGAAGGTGTTGCTGCCTCTGTCCCATGAGGAACTGCTGCTTCTGTTGCTCCATGAGCAAGTGCTTTTGTTGCTGCTCCCTTTGCTTCTGCTGGTCCATGAGCAGTTGGTGTTGCTTCATCACCGCTGCTTGCTGCTGGTTGCTGAGATAGGGCGTGCTGCTGTGGGTACCTGCCATGGACACGGTGGGAGCTGGGGCACCAACGCCGGGGCCCGGGACAGAAACGGGGACACGAGGAACATTAGGAGAAGGGTTTTGATCCTGCAGAATACAAAAGGCAACACAAGTTACAGAAGGTTAGCTCTCCAGGCTTGACAAGTCTCATGTAGTTACACAGATGAACAAAGTCACTTTCACAGTGAAAACCACAAAGTATACTACTCTATTTTGACAGGATAAAGCAGAGAGACTTTATAAAATATATGCATGGAGAGGAATCATATCCTCAAGAAAATAAAAAATGTCAATTACTGCTTTTTGTGAATTTACACAGCTATTCAATAAAAATTAGAAGGGTTCTGTCATCTTCATGCAATAACTTCTCTATTTATGAAGCTTCTGAGGGAAAAGTGCTATACAGTTTTCAATTCAGTTAATCAAAGACACCAAAAGCCCCATTTCTCAAGCGCCAGACATGAAGGTGAGAGACTGAAGTTAGTGTCACAAGCTCCAAAACATTCAACAAGAGAGATGTTAGCTGCAATCTCACCATATTCCTAAATCACAAATCAGGCAGATACACACAGCTTTGCACACTTCTAATCAGCCCAGTTACAAACAGCTCTTCAAATCCACCAGCCTCAGTTAACTTTAGTAGCAGGATTTCAAACATTTTAATTATCTTTTATATAAAACACTTAAATTCTACCTTTTCTGACACTATTTAATTAAGCAAGTGTTTATGCCTCTCTTTTGAAGTTGTTTTTGATATTAACATAATATTCCATAGTTGCAAGTAAAGGGGAAGAAGGTTTATCAGTGACCAAAAACAAACTCTAAAGTATCTTTTCCAACAACGCAATTGCTACTACCATCGCCAGAAATACTACTACAGAGTTTCATTATTTTTCTTCATAAGTGTCTGCATTTTCAGGAGAAGAGAAATTAGGGAAAAAATCAATTACCACTAAGTAAAAATAACATGAAGCAATTAAGACTCAATACTGTTCTCTTTGTACCAGCAAATCCATTTGAAATTTGACTGGAAATTTCTGCCATTTCCAAGCACAGCTCAACCTCAACTCTAATTATGTTAACAAATATCACCTTCAATATTAGAATTTAGCTAATGAGTTAGACTGTTGGTTCTTATGCCTTGCAGTTTCATCAGAAACCATGAGCCAAATATAGGTAATGCTGTGTTGTGCAGGTATGTACAGGCTTTTGACAAATTCTCCCTAAGTGTTAATTAATATTTTTGTTATTTCAGTGCAAGGATGCCAATGTACATATAAGGTCACCTTCAGGGCTCTCAGCTAGGAGGGAGAGCCTCGTCTTACAAAGCATATATTGGTCTCACTGTTATATCAGTGTGATCTCTCCCACAGATTAACCAGTTATTTCCTTTACTGTTTTTTGCTTTGCCTTATTGAGGAAACATAACTAGGTAACACCTTTTCTAGAGGAGTTTTAATCCTTCTAACAGACACGTCTTCAAAAAGTCACCCACGCCGTGCATCACAGGTACAGGTCACAAAATTCCAAGTCTCTTCCCCTCCGCCCACTACATAGGTTTCACCCACAGGATACCTGTAATACCAGGTGTACACTGGTATTTATTGTTGCAAAATCCTTTATATACTGTAAGGCAAATGAGCACAACCAACACTTCTTTATAGAAATAAATCTGAAGCTTATTACTTCAGCACACAAATATTACTATTAACTTCATTCTTACAGACAGATCCTTTGTCATGTTTTTCCTATTCCTATCAACTTAACTAGGGTAAATTCTTAGCTTTGAAAAAGTCCAAGAAACCCCTCCCAAAACAAGCAATGCAGCTCACCCTTTTTCAAAGAAAAGCAACTCAAGACACATCTGTTTATAGCAAGTCAGCTCTTAGAGAAATCAGGGACTGAAACGCTCCAGAAAGCAAGGCTTCTTTGAGAACGTTAACACCAAGGTTTTATAAAAGTTATTTTAGGCAAAGGTTTACAAAGCATCTATTTATCTTTGCAAGTACTAATTTCTACAACGTGTGACAAAATTTGTTCCCCGCAAGTATATTAAGCTGGAAATCATAAGTTGCCAGCATTACTTAGACTTGTATATTAGAAACCATCCTCAGCAGAAAATACAGTTCTTGACTCTCTCACCTTGTTGCATATTCTTATTTTCTACTTTAAAGACAAACAGCAACTGTTTTGAAATATTACTAAGCTAGCTATATTCTGATCTTACCGATCCAACAACCTGTTGCAACAACCTTAAATCTGCTACTGAACAAAGGCAACAGTAACAGCAAAGAATGAGAATATGCACCTGACTGTGAGGCAGGAGAGGGCGGTAGGCGATGTTCCCCGATTTCGGCTTCAGCAGGATCATCCCATTTTGGTCATCGCTCACGTGAGCCAGCGGTGGCTGCTGCCGTTGTTGTATGTAAGCCAGCATGGAAGTCTTGTTCTGAGCAGGTAATGTAACTCCCTGTTCACATTCCACTTTGTAATGGGAAAGAGGCTTCGTGTTTCCATAGTCTAGCATGGAGCCTTGATTACTCACAGGGTTCTGGTTCAAGCTGTTTTGCTGATGACCCAGCATGCCCACGTGATAATTGCCTCCAGCTCTTGGTGAGCTTTTATTTCCCATATTAGACATCATGAGCTTCTGATTGTTGAAGTCTGGCTGGTAAACTGAAGGACTGGTGGGATTTTCCATGTTATACGGGACAGCCAGCGGACTGTGAGAAGGGCCAGACTGTTGCCAGCTGGACATCTGATTGGGTTGGTGGACTTGGGAAGCTTGTTGTTGGTTCTGCAGCATCTGGTCTCTCTTCTGCTTGGCAGCAATCTGCTGAAGTTGATGAGCAGATGACATTTCTTTGGCACCTCCTGTGCCCTTCCCAGGTAACAGCACATTGGGGAGAGGCCTCTGGACATTTTGAGAGTGGTTTGATGCCTGCATCATAGGCTGGTTGGGATTTTCAGTCATTGATTGACTGGAAGGCTGAAACATTGCCTGAGAACTACCAACTGCTGGAGAAGCAGCACTTACAGGCACAGAAGCAGCACCCATAAATGCTGAACCTGAAGAAGTGGATCTAACCTGTGGAGATCCCATCTGTTCCTGTTCAAAGGCTGGGGAAAACTCAGTCTTTATGTTAATATCCTGTGGCAAAGGAGTCTGTGCAGCTGAATTTGAAGAATCTGCATCCTTTTTCTCTTCAAAGTCTTCATTAAAGAGATCCTTCATGTCTTCATCAGGCACTGATCTATTAAGCTCATCAATAAGCTCCTTCCATTCTTGCTCATTAAGATTAAGATCGGGCATCAAGTTATTCTGAGAAATAGAGCCCCCTGCTCCAGCAATCATACAAGGAAGATCATCTACAGGCTCCTGCTTGAGTTCTTTGTTCAAACTCAAAGGAAACGAATCATCAGCATCACCACTTCCATTCATTTGCAAGTTGGAATCTGGAAGACACTTCTTGCTAATGCCATCTAGTCCCACTGAATGCTTCCCATTGAGTTGTAAGGTATCTGTGCTGGAGGATTTCTTATCAGGGTGATGCAGTGGAGAAACAGGGGGCATCCCATTGGAAGAACCGCTCACTCCACCAAGACCATCATCACGACGTAGTTTCTTGGACACAGAAAATACATCACCATAGCCATTCTGCTGGTCTCCGTTCTGAGGGGAAGCAGCACTATCAAGCTTTCTCTTCACAGTCTCATGGAGCTGCTAAAAACAAAGGAGGTGTTATTTCATTATGTAAAAAAATGTATTCAATATATTAATTATTTCCCAACAGAGAACATAGTCCAGTTCTGAATAAAAAGTTAAAACAATTAGACCTGTGCTTTGATAAGATTTGTTTTACAAGTCATCACACAAGAGAACATCCCCCTTATAATCTGCTAAAATAAACCTTCAAGAACATACTGGATCAAATACAACCACTGCCCCCCAAAAAAGAAAAAAAAAAAAGTGGACAAATACTTGAAATACTTGGAAAACAGCAAAAAGTTGAGATTCCTGCAAACCAGAACATATTATGTCTTCACTTCCTCAAAATGCAAAAACACTGAAGAATGTTAATATTCTGATTTTGCAAGAGAAAAAAAAAAAAAAGTATTTTTTAATGTACTTGAAGTCCAGTTGTGCTACAGGACTGCTTTATAAAGCAGTCACAAGTCACTTAAAGGTTACTTTTATTGAGATTATAATTTTTGGAGGAGCTTTATGAAAGTTTCATACACAATCACATTTTAGCACTAAGCAGGTAACCACTGTTCATTTCACACTTGTCTAAACAGCAATTCAGAGCTCAATCAATTTTATCAGAGTATCTTTCCTTCCTCCTACATTTGCCGGCTGCTGGTCACGCACAGACGGGATAGGTGCTAGAGCACCCGGAAGCGGGTCTTATGTCCAGAGAACTCTCCTATTCGTTTCCTTCTAGTGCCACCTAGAAGCAACTAGCGGGAACAGCAACAGGACCTCAACTTCACAACCACAATGTAGGACCCTTTGCTCAACTTCATATTTTTGGTAAATCTTTCAAGCATAAATTTCTTTGTAGTGATCTCAAAAAATATTTGAAAACATAATTCATGCACACACCAAAACTGGCTATGAGTTTTTCCTTCCTCGAGTTGCATTCCATGATACAAGAAGTTTTGCATTGCCTCCTCTGAGACTGCTACACCAACACAGACAACCCTGTAGGCCACAGACGCTGCTCAAATGGAGCAGTGCATTTAAAGAGAGCTCCAACAAGCTCCCCGGACCTGCACGAGATGCCTCTTCAGTCCTCAGGGGGACACAGGAGGAAAATCCCAACGAGCTGCCCTCGTGGTTTGCTGCAAAACAGTTCTCACAAATGGGGAAAAAAAAAAAAAAAATCCCCCAACAAGTATGTGTATTTTAATATTACTTGCAGTCTCCATATACAGTTCACCAACCCTTGGGGAAAACTGCCTCATCTGAGAATAAACAGGAAAAAACCTCAGGATCTCGGCACTCAAGCAAAAGGTAGTATGTAGAGCAGGCGAAATTATCAGAAGAATTTCACAGCACTTGCCTAGGCAACAACACACTTTGATTTAGGGATAGGAGGCTGTTTCATAGATAATTTTTTGTTCAAACAGTCTACTGTTAGCTGATCTTAGGAAATAAAACCACTGTTCAATGCTTGCACAGGTAAGGGCAAAACATCATTTTTTATCTGAGTGTTAAGACTGCAGCTTTCAGGAGACCAGGATCTTTTAGATTCTTCTTGGAAATAGCAGCACAACAGTGAAATCAGCAGAAGACTTGGAAAGAAGAGAGATATTTAAAGAGTAGCAGATTAAAGGGTATTTCTCTTCAAATATGACTTGAAAGAATACAGGAAACTAACTTTCATGAAGAAGGCAAAACAAGAACAAAGAGCAAGGGAGCTTTAACTCAATTGCAGCATTTGGCTTTCAGCAAGTTTCCTATTGTTTACTTAATATTCCAACTGGGAAAACTGAAGCTCAAGGTGGATGAGTAACTTGCCCAAGGTCATACGATGAGTCAAGCCCTCAAAGATTGGAAATGGATCCTCCTTAACTTTAAATCATTAGGAAAAACAACACTCCCTGAAAACCGACATGAGAGCAGTAAGTTTACTTTCTGCAGTGAACATACTCTTCTCATAGCTCAAGCAAATTCCTACAGGAAAACAGAATATGCCCTCACTGAAGGCAGTGCTGTAATTATAATTTATGTAGACAACTCAAGCCAACCAGGATTTTGCTAGAATTACAGCTGCAGTTGCACACAGTTCATCTTGAACTGCAAAATCCACCTACGCTGCTCCACAAGCATTCCAGCAATTAATCTATGCAAAGGTCTTTGCTGCTGCACCTACAGCACTTGCAATATATACAGCTAACTAGCCTAAAAGGAACCTATTTGGGCTGATAAGCTGCACTTACTAAAACAAGAGAGACCCCTAATATCCATCACATGCTCTCTCTTCCTCTCAAATCCCAGGGGCATTCAAATCTGTGTGGGCATCAGTGGCCACCATAACGCTGATTCTGAACTGACTGGCATCAGTTGTTCTAAACGAAGTCATTCTTAGAGAGGAGAAAATTACAGATAACACACTTTCATCATCAGTGAGGCAAAAATTTAGGATGACTGCTTCCAACCTTGCTTTACCTCAGCCTAAGATCATCTGGAAGATATCCTGCCTTTACAAAAGAATCAATACACCGAGATAGAAGACGACAACCTGCTTGTCTGCATGAGGAGAGATCAAACCCAGTTTTTAACAGCATACTCGACATCTGAATTTTAGAAGCTATTTTCCATCTGCATTCACATGCCCTAGTTCATTTTTCACATTAAAAAACAAAAGCCCAAAGTGTACCCAAGCACAGCAGCAATACCTCTATATTGAGGCTTGTGTCACTACAGTTACACTGCCCACTAGCTTAGAAGTAACCTACATAAACCTACAAGCTACCAAGGAATAGTGACCCATTTGCCTGCCTTCCCCCAAGATGGTACTACAAAAATTTGTAGAAATCCCTTCTCCTCTGTCAAGGGAAAGACATCCCAATACTTTCTTTTGCTTTTTTTGCAATACTTTTGCTTTTTTAAGCAAGTGATAGAAACCTGAAATTCTCACAACACATTCATACAACTGTACTGCAAATACAGCAAATAACTGCAAACACTGCAACCTTCTGCAAGACTGCAAATAACAACCTTCTCTTGCAAGGTACCATTCCTTCCATACCATCTCAGCTCTCAACTTCTAAACTTTCAAATACAGTTCTTATGCTTTGCCTGGCTCTATTTAAAGACAGTTTTTGAGGAAAAATAGCATGGAGATGGAGAGATATAAGTCAGATAATAAACCACAAGCATATCGAGCAGCCCCAGTAGAATTCTCATGGCAAGAAAAACCTGTTCTCACCTGGTGAAACTCAAAAAAGAGTAGAAGTACTGAAAAAAATCAATTCCCTACTAAACTAAGACAATGATATTTTTTTTTAGCTTTAAGCTTTTTGTCTACCATCATTTTGTTAGATTTGGGGCCCTCTGATAATACTGCTCACAGTTTTCTTAGTAGGATCAATGTTTATAATGTTACACAAGGGATGTCCAACACAGACAAGTCCCAATCACATATTTCAACGCACACAATCATGCTATACATGATCGGGGCACAAGAGCAAGGATGCAGGGATGGACACGTGCTTTGCCACATGACAGGGTTTTCACCAGGCTCCTACAAACAGGCAGCATGGTACAGGCTGTGTGAACTATTCTGCAAAGCTTTAGGCAAACTCTGCCTTAAACCCACCAGTTTTACCCCAAGGAGCTGCACCCATGCTGCTGTCTCACTGCACAGGGCAGCTGTCAGATTTCATAAAATCTGGCCACAAATTAACACAGAAGCCAAAGAACAAGGGCTAGGGAAAGATTTAAAACTTGATCTCCAGGTTTTCTATTAGGAAATGCTCTGTTGAGGTCCAAAACTCAGATGGCAAAACTCAGAAAGCAGCAATCCCCTCCTGCACTCCTATTGTGTTAGGAGAAGAGGGGAAAGGGTCACTTAAATCAAGAGTTCACTTACTACTAAGCATCTGAAATCAACATGTGTTAAAACGTAACAACATGAAATACTATTTCATGTTATTTTCTAGAAAGCATGAAGTCTTTCAAAGTGTAGCATTTTAAACAACCAAAGATGGTCGACTTGGAATACAATTCTGGAAGTCCCATAATTTGACATGCTTTGAAACTTGTAACTGAAGGTAGAAAATAAATATAAAAGCTGCTCAATTTCTGCAGAAAAAAAAATCCTAATAAAATTACAGTACCAAAACTTAAAGCCTATCTTTTATACTTCAATTTTTGCTGTTGTTCTTAAAGTATCTGCTAAAGAAACAACACATTCTTAAAGGATTTAGTAGACTTTTTCCCCCCCTTTCAAATACGTTTATCATTTCAGACTTAGCATTAAGTTATGTCTACAAGGATTTGTTGTGAAATATCACCAAGAAAAATGTAGTGTTGATCATTTTTCAAAGGAACAAATGCTGCACTAATCTCCAAATACAGTTAAAAAAATAGTTACTACTCTGCCTGGATACCTGGAAGGGGAAGCTAAACTAGAATATATCGGGTTTTCATCGGTGGAAGTGCTGGAAAAGCTCCCTTGGAGCAGAGTTCCCACGAGCAGCCCCCGTAGAGTCAGTCTCCGCTCCTGCCTGCCCAAGGACAAGAACAAAGATGACAACGTCTGGAGCTGGAACAATAATGCAAACATCAGGAATCATAATAGATGCCTATAGGATAGGAATCATTAGGCAGTTTGACTATATGGCACACTAGAAACTCTCCATTTCCTAAGCACCCATCTCCAGCTTCCAAAGTCACACTCTCCTTGCAAGGAAAGCATTTTCCTACCAACTGTGTTGCTGCATCCCAGCATGTTGTCAGAACCAAACTGCTGGAGTAATTTTAATTTTGACTTTTACTTTAATTCCAGAAGACTTCTGGCTTTGGGTGCCTGCCTGCTGGAGTGCAGAAGGGCTGGATATGCGTGTCTATAAATATCCCAGCCTGCATTAGTCACAAGGGGCAGCTTCTGCTACAGGAATTGTTCTGCTGAATCAAAAAAAAAAGAAAAAGAGAGAGCCTTCAGCTGCAATGCCGGATCCTCCACCTCACTTGAACTTGAAAAGCAACAGCAGAGTAGTCACTCCCAGATCGTTACAATTTAGGAAACATCGCTGCATATCTAACTAATCTTGTAAGGGAAACGTTTCAAACATGCAACAATACCTCACACAGAATTAAAGGGAGACAAAGAAAAACCTGTCTGAGTTGTTGGGCAACAAACTATCAGACTTGTCAGCAAAAACAAACAATGGTGGCAAGACTACAACTCCATTATAGTTATGTATAAATAATGTGGAAATAATTTGCTATTTTTGTGGTAAAACATAATTTCACAATTTAACACCCATGTACCACAGCTTGCACAAAAATCAGATCTGCAGAACTGTTATACACCAATACCAATCTGAGTTCTGTTAGCAGAATGTTTTTAGCACTTGTCATTGTAATCCAGGCAATATTTCCTTGTATTTTTTACTTAGGGTTTTGAAACCAAGACACACATTTCTCCACTTTTCTCCAGGTTAAGCTTACTTTTAAACCATTTCCTGGGTGCCTCTGCTCAGAACTTCAAAGTCTTTATAGTGACAATAGCTATTGCTCCCAAGTAAATCCTCGGGTACTAAAGCTCTTCAGCTTTAGCACAGAGCACTCCCAAGACAGGCTGCTCATTAGATCTCCTTGCCTGTTCCAGAAATAGTCTGTGGTTTTGCGGCAGTCCTAGACAAAGCAAACCCTCTACACAACAACTGTTCGCAGGTGAAAAAACAGTAAGAAACACGGAGCAGCTCTCTTAACAAAAGCTGCAGATCTTATCTCTACTTCTTCATGTGTCAAGAAGATACTTTCTGCTCAGCTCAGTATTAGACTATACTATAATCTATCCAGAAGGAAGCCCATCTTTCTGGAGTACAGAGTTTAAACCTACCAAGTATTAAAATGAACTTTTTCAAAACTGAATCTGGCTAGATGTGCTAGATGACAAGTCCCTTCTCTTTCCAACTCCTGTTTCTCAAAAAGTAAGATTAGAACAAGGGACAAAACATAACACTAAACATCATCTGTTTTGAACATAGTCACAATAATGTAATCTTAAAGAAAAACATGAAGCACATTTTGTTTTTTTCCATTTGCCATTAAATAAAGGTCTCAAGTTCTTTGGGGTTTTTGTTTTGATCGCTTGTTTTTTTAAAAGAGGAAGCTAAAGATTTTTTTTTTCCTCCCACCAAATGAAGGGCAGGATTACATGGTGCACCAGACACCCAGGTACCAGTATGTCTGCACCAACAACGTATTCTCTTGATTCTGCACACTCAAACTGCAGCACTACTGAGCAAGAAAACACAGGATGAAGCTGTCCCTTCTGTTTCAAACTCTAATCCATCCAGTTGCAGGAGTAAAAAGCCAGAAAAGACTGCTGGGAGGAAAAATCCATTGGGCCATATGAAACATCATGTATGTGCTCGGAGGGAAGCGCTGGCACTCATGTGAGGCCGCGGAGCACAGTGCCCAGGAGCGCTGTGCACTGCACACACCTGCTGCATGGGCAGCCCCAGGGCTGCTGCTGCCGGCTGTCACACGCGAGATGATTCGGCACCTCACACATCCTATTGACGCGAGCTCCTTGCTCTCCGAGGGATCAAAATAAGGGCTCCACTAGCTTTCAGTACAGAGCGTGAGCTTGTAAGAGAAGATTCAGATGGAGCTCTTGATCATAACAGCAGCTACAGGGCTATTATAACAGTACCGTTGGTATAATGCATGTTTAAATGTCCTAGGCATATTCTTTTCAAAGGAATCTGTCCAGGATATTTTAAAAAGAAGATAATTTGTGTGGTAATCCAGAAGTTTACTGAACACTGTAAACCATATCCGCATCTTTCCCCTAAACAGCACATGCTTTGTCTTGATAACAGTTACAAGATTGCTGGAGGTAAAACATCAACTTCTAGCTTAGGGAGGAACTCTTTAAACTAGAGGGATGAAACATGCAGCAGAGGTTTCTTTTTGTTGTGTTTTTTTTTTCTCTTCTAAAAACTTGAATTACTAAATAAACCAGCTTTATACCCTAGTAACGATGATGAATCAGCAGCTGTAATTAAGCTTGCAGTCATGTAGCCTAGGAAGGAAGGAGCAGGTCAGCATAAGGAAGAGTCATTCATACACTAAAACCCTCTTCTGTTGTGCAAATTGGCCACTGGCAGCAGCTTCCTGCACAAGAAGGGCTTCCCCAGATGTGCACTGTATTTCAAAACCACACTGCTGCTGAGAGTCCCCATTATGATGGATGCTAATTAAATCAAATCCACATCCAAAGCCATCGGAAAGAAATGCCACCAATGAATCAACAACATCTTTAGAGAATCAGTCAATATGAAGGAGCATGATGGCAGCTGAAGCAACAGGATTTGGCATGTTAGAGCTCTGTGTGCGTGTAACAAAAATACACATTATTAAGTTAGAGCCCTGTGCACAAAAAAAGTTAGAGCCCAGGAAGGAATAAAACAGAAATCCCACCAAGTCTTTGGACAACAGGACACGAGTTTGAGTCATCTGATCTCTGACACAAAGTGACATTCAAGATCAGCCCACTAAACAACAGCTACCCCAAAAGTTCTACAGAACCACTGCACTCTTTTTCCAAGGCTCTACCTATTGTATGAGTGCTCTAACGGTATCAGAAGGATTTTGGTGTTCAAAAAGTCTGCGTGTCCTAGATTCTCATAGGTATGTTATCAAGAGTATGAACAGGCAAACACCACTTTCATTTCATGCTCTCTACATTATAAACCACGTACCTGTCTACCTAGCACTAGTTACACTGAAGCAGACAAGGTGTCCCTGTCATGTGCAGCACAACAGCGCACTACAGCAGCAAATTCAACAGCGATGCTATTTTAAAACCTGCAGCTAAGCGAGCTCCAAGAGAGCAAGGAATCACAGCCTCCCTTCTCTTCTAACTTGACTGTGCTTGCTCCAAAACTCAAACACACAGACCATCATAAAAGCATGATTTGACATACACATTAACTTGAAAATGTACCATAGTAATGTCAGCATCACATTTTAAAGGCAAGTGAAGTAGCACAGTGGCAGTTTAAGCAGAGGATTTGACACGTTGAAGAGCTCTGAATATGTGCAATAAAAATACACATTATTCAAGTGTTAAAACCCCATACAAATGCTTAGAGAAAAAAAAAAAAAAACGAACTGTATTATTTTCATCCAGATTCCCACACAGTAACACCTGTTTTTGTGAAATGTGGTGGGTAGCTTTAAGCACTTATCCTACTAACCTACATTACTGACACATTAGTACAGCACAGTATATTTAAAGGGCTCAGTGCAAAGTTAAGCAATAACTATCTTGATATACAAACACAGTTGTATGAATATATCCTGACAACCAGAAATGCTAGAGAAGCCACAGAAACATTAAGGTTTTAAGTTAAGCCAGTTTTTTAAATGGGTGGAGTGGGATTCCCACAGTGTTCACACCCACTAGAGAGCGGCAAATAAGCAGCTGCCCGGCCAACACCGCTCCAAGGAAATTCTTCCCAATAGGCAGCAAAATTATGGGAGATATAGTTTAATAAAAAGAAGAAAAAATGAACACTGTAAGGAACGGATCTGTATGGTGATCCGACTCAACATCCCCTGCCTCAATTAAGGCATAAAATAAGGGAAGTAACGAGCTCCCCCTGGTCTCTCGGTGCTGATGTCCCCCCAACACTTTCTCCAGGGGTAGTTTCGGTGGGAGAGCTGGGCCAGTAACTCAGGCTGCACGGGGGGCAGTGCTGCAGCAGCCGCAAGGAAGAAAAAAATAAAGAAAAAAAAAAGGGGGGGGCGGGAGGAAAGAAAAGCAAAGCAGCTGCGAGGCTCCCCCGCTTCCTCCCGGGCAGGCCGCTTATCGGCGGGGGATGACAGGAGGGAGAGCGGGGTGCCTGAGCCAACAAGGTGCCGGGCCCCATCCCCGCCGCCGGGCCCCATCCCCGCGCCGCCGCGCCCCCGGCCGTGCTTACCGCGATGAGGGTGCTGCTGCGGCCGTGCTGCTCGCCGCCCGCCGCCTCGCCGTCCAGCCCGTTGGCGCCGCTCCTGTCGGCGC
>VWPW01029422.1:29783-50533 GCA_013389825.1 Crypturellus undulatus
CCGCTGTGCCGGGCCGCGCGCGGCGCTCAGGCGCGGGCGGGCGCGGGGCTCCCGCTCCCCATTGTTATCCGCGCCGCCGCCATCTTGAAATTGTTTTTCCCCTCAAGAGCCGAGCTGAGGATGAGCGGGGCGGGGCTTCCTGGGTGGCGGGCGACGTCACGGGCGCGTCGCGCGTCACGGGCGCTGAGCGACGCGGCCGCCGGCCAATGGGAGGCGGGCGAGGGGGCGGGGGCGGGAGCCCGCAGGACGCGGCCGGGGGCGCATTTAAAAGGCAAGAGGGGGAGAGGGAAGGGGCGGGGCGCGGCGCCACGGGGGCGGGGCCTGGCTGTGAGTGACGGGCGCAGGCCCCGCCCCGCGCGGCCCTGAGGGGGAAGACGCCATGGAGGCCGCGGGGCCGCCCGCCCCGCCACCCTCGCTGCCCCCTCCTGCTCCCGTTCCAAACGAAACCGAATAATATTAGTGAGGAAGAGTTAGGCACTTCAAACTGATCAGACAAAAAAAAGCCACAGCACTTCAAGTTTATTAATTTTACATCATAATTTATTCATTTTTTTTAATATATGCATATTGCATCTACAGTTACCTTTCTGGAATGGACAGGTCTTTTGCACAAAAGAAGTCACAGTGCTGGTTCAGGAGCACTACAGGGTTGATTCTGATGCCTCGCGGCAATACTGGTAATTACAGATTAACAGGGAAGGCCGGGGGTGCCGAGACGTGTCAGCGTCCCCGCGCACACCATCAGTACCAGCTCAGGAGGAAGGAACAGAGGGAGCGACACAACCAACACCACGAGCGGCAGCAGCTCTGCGAGCAGGAGCACCTGCAAGGTACCCATCTGCACACACACACTTGGCGTGTTTCACATCCCACACGAGCGAGCTGTGGTAACTCCATGTTTAGCACCAGAGCTGCAAGGCCAGTTCACCTCCACCTGTGTTTCTGGAGGAGCTTAAGAGGGTCAGCTACATCTGCACCAACTCCCAGCACCGAGGACAAAAAAAAAAAAAAAAAAAAAAAAAAAANAACAAAAAACTCCAGTATTTCTAATATCCTGTGTGCCAGTAACTGCCTATAAACACTCATGTATGTTTGCTCCATCTTGAGCAATCTCAGACTAAACCCGCTCCCTCACTGTGGTCCTCAAAAAGAGCAAGTTCAGCCTCTGGAGTCCATCCCCTCCAACAGCTGCAGCCCCATCAAACCCACCTTCAGGGACCCAAAGGTGTCTCAAACTCCAGTATTTCTAATATCCTGTGTGCCAGTAACTGCCTATAAACACTCATGTATGTTTGCTCCATCTTGAGCAATCTCAGACTAAACCCGCTCCCTCACTGTGGTCCTCAAAAAGAGCAAGTTCAGCCTCTGGAGTCCATCCCCTCCAACAGCTGCAGCCCCATCAAACCCACCTTCAGGGACCCAAAGGTGTCTCAAACTGAATTTACAGAAGCAACTTAGAGCAGAGGAGAGAAGAAAGGGGAGGGGAAAAACAAAAAAACAAACAAACAAAANGAGCAACTTAGAGGAGAGGAGAGAAGAAAGGGGAGGGGAGAGAAAAAAAAAAAAAAAAATCACCATGCATTATAGGCCTTCTTTAAATAGAAGCAGTAGACAGCTACTTTATCTCCAAGGCTTTTCTCTTTTAAATAAAAAAAATAGTCATTCTAATGTTAAATTGAGTGACTCAAGTGAGAATGCATGATAAGAAGTAACATTTAAGTTGTCTAACTTAAGTCTTCATTTATTGTAGTGATTACTCAAGAAGCATACACTAAGGTATCAAAAAAGCCGTAACATGCAGACAGGAGACCTTTTCAGGAGATCTAGCAGAAGCAAATGTAGATTTACAGTTAGCTTTAATATAACACTACTTAAAAGCTGGTAGCAAATCTTAAATTTGTTTTTTTTATGCTTTGAAAGAACATGTACGCACAAGAACTGTCCAGGAATTTAAGGCAATTTGCATATAAAGATCAAAAATACTGATTAGATTAACAGCTTTATGTTGTGCTCAGAATTGTTAGCTGGCTTGAAACTATTTATATTTACTTCATCTCAAAGGACTGAGAGTCATAAAAAGCAGCTGCTCCTTGATAAAAATACAGTCCTGAGAACAAGCTAGTAGCAATGCTTAGGCTATGACATCTTCCATGTCAGAGTATAAGCTATTTTGGCAGTAAGGAGCAGCATTTACCAGGTGCTCAACAAGCAGAGGCATTCTAAACATGCAATAGCTCCCAACACAAGCTGGAAATGACTTCCAGTATCTTGCTGACAATGGTTTATTTGCACACTGCAGAAAGAGCAAGAAATCCTGCTAAGTTTTTGAGGTCTTTAGTATTTCCAACACAACTAAGGGACACAACATAGGAACAGGCAGCAAAAGATGTTTGATAAAAAAAAATCCAGAACTTTTTAGTAATTGGTTAGATTTTCTGCAAGGTAATTAGAACACTTTCCTCCCTCAGCCCTGGGAGTTATTTCCCACACGATACCTATGACCTACCCCAAACAACACTGGAGTGTTTATATTCAGTGCAAGAAGAGTAATTTCAGGACATTTAATTCACTCTAAACAAAGGCAAAAGCTTATCTATATAGACATCCAAACTGCAACATATTTGGTACAGTGTAATGAAGTTACATAGATTTAACCCTCAGAGGTATGCTCTTGTAGTGATCACCTGCATTCCACAAAAAAAAAAAGTGTTTGAAACAGTATAATATTGTAGACTCAACACTTAAAAAAATTTATTCATCTGGAATTGGAACTCCCTAACATTCACAATATAATTTAGGATGCATTTGTTACATGAATAGAAGATAAAAGACTTGAACAGTTTCACATACCAGTTAAGAGATTCCACATGCTCCTTCCCCATCTACAAATACTGACATCTCATTTTTGTTTTATTTTGTTTTGTTTTTTCCTTAGATACTCAAGTATAGTTGGGTATCCGACCACTCCTGTTTCTACAGGAGCAGACATACAGTGATAGCAGTGAGAGGATGCAGGACACTGTCCTATCCAGTGCTTGGATCCTGGAAAGGAGCGGACCTAGCTATAGAGTTTGACAATGAGCTGGACATGAAGCACTTCTCAGCGGTTGAGGCAAAGCTGCACTCAGGGAAACAAAAAGTATAGTCACAGAGACAGGAGAGCATCAGTGACTGAACAGAAGGGAAAGGGAAAATAGTCTAAATATCCCAATAACCCTTCAGCTTTTGAGAAGGGTTCAAGGACTAACAAAATCCAATTTCTGTGGGATTAAATGCCACATTAAGATGACCTACTTCAAATCCTAGATCATTTGTTAACACTAAGTCGGCTTTAGCCATGGACAATGCTCATATTCCCTAAGACCGGTTAGCCTCTTCCTTCCACCCCTTCCTCTTCCCCTCCCTCGCAGAAGAACAAAGTTGATTATGAAGTTTAGCTACTAGTTTTCCCACATATCTTTTTTTTTTTTTTTTTTCCTCTTTGAGGGAAAAGGGAGTGTCAACTACATCAACCATCTTGAGCATAATTATCAAATTTTAAGGGATATAAAGATACTGGTGCATTTAGGAATTTACATGTCTGTAAAAAAAAAAAAACTAGTTATAAAACTGCATTTAACATCTAGCATTTTCAAGATTTTCATTGTTATTTTTTACTAATTAATATATTAAATTAAGCCATGGTTTGAGACTGTCGAAGTTCTACTAATCTACTAAAAAACAAACAGACAGAGTATTTAAAACCAAAACAAAAAAGGTTAGTTATGTTACATTCCAAAATCCACAGCCCGTTATATTAAATGTATTCTTTCTACAGGAATGATGTTTTAAAACAGATGATTGCAAAGATTTTACTGCTAGACACTCCATTACATTGGATAGTGTAACTGGAACCTGTGGATGGTGAGATCTTGAGGTCTGTCCAAGTTTCAATGTAAGGTGTCCAAGGTCCTCTCCCAGAACAGAGTTTGGAAAAAAAAATTACAGATCAAGTTCTTATGATTTTTTTTTCTTTTTACTTTTTTTCCCCTCAATCTCTTCTTGGCTTTCTGTTTCTGGGTGATCTATTCACAGTCTCCTCCTCCTGCAAGAAAGTCACTTGTGTCAGCATCAAGATCTAATCCAAACTGCTTTTCAAGAGAGATTAAGAGGGGAGGGAAAAATAGTAATAAAAAAGAAATCCACAAACCACTTAAATTCTAACGGAGAAATCAAAGTAACTTCTCAAAGGACCTATTGGCTGTTACTATTCCCTTCCTTTCCATACAAGCAAACACAAGAATCCTCCACCTTTCACAGTGGATGTCCATTATATGCCAAGTGTTTAACAGCTTCCACTGTTGTGAGAATCCCTTTAATTACAGATTAAGGGACACTCCACCCCCTTTTTAGGTTAGCCATTATATCAGTGTAGAACTCTTAAAGGTCACATCCTGCACACAAAGCAAAACAAGCTTTTCACCTCTGGAACGTGGTCTACAGCACACAATCCCACTCCTCTCAATACACACACTAGGGCAGGGCCCCAGCAGGGCTTCCTGCCATGCTTCAGCTGGACAAAGTGATTTCAATTCTGCAAAGCGATTCAATTCTCTCCATTTCTAAAGTGGGGAGGGGGTATTCCTTGCCAGTGGGAACAGTATCACACTGGCCAGGTTAAGACTTCAGTAAGGCTATATAAGTTTTATACTGATTTAAGAATAATCCAGAAAGTTTCCTTTAAAGATTTTAATGTTTTTTTTTTTTTTTTTTTTACCTCCGATGCATGTTTCCTGTCTTCCTCCTCCTCTTCTTCCTCCTCCTCCTCCTCTTGACTAGCGCTTCCTATATCAGCATCACTTTTCTGCTTCTCTTCTAAAGGAAATAAAAGTCTCATTCATTCTCTTTCCTTAATATTAATGAAACTAAGCTATTGAACGGACAATATCCACCAATACTGTTGTCTTACTATTCTAGATAGGAAATTCAAACTGCTCTAAAGACCATCTTGTCTGCCTACCTAGCTTTTCATCATTTGTTTCTTCCTCTTCCTCCTCCTCCTTGTCCCCTTTGTCTTTTTCTTCCTCTTTTTCCTCATTCATCACATCAGGTTGAGGAGCATCTGTCTTTTTGTATTCTGCAGCATTTGTCTGCTTCTGGAAAAAAAGTCAGTTATTTGTAAAGTTCGGACATGTTAAAGTGAGTATCTAAGTATTCTGTTTTGTACTACCAAAAGAAACACATACCTTCCCAGAGCAGCAGAAAAGGACAACAAGGAACACTGGCAAAGCCACAGTGAGGATGTAGACTACCCAAAGCCAGGGACGTTCTTCAGCAGCTGCCATCATCTGGCCCACAACTCCAGGCTGTAAGATAAAATGAACTGTCAAAATTCATCCTATACAGCACAGTTTCTGCTTAGTTTCTGTTAACTGCTACAATGATTTCCAATAGATTTTATGCAACTTTGAACAAAACTATTTCATATCTCAAAAACCTTAAAGCTAACCAATGTAAATATTCCTCCATAGTCTATAAACTAAAAGTATGCATTCCTCCTGTATGCATTCATAATGTTAAACTAAAAGCTAGAATAATTACTTCAATTAGCAGGACAGTTGGCCTGAACAAAGCCTCAAAAAAGTAGTAAGCCCTCAGTGTCAACAAGTATCATAGCACAATTAAAACTGAGGTTCCAATGGAGTTGACCATAATCTCTAGCCTTGCTACACATGCATGCATGCTTTAGTAGAAACTGTGAGAAAAAAGCAATGCTCCTACTGTTCAAGTCAGCAGCAGACAACTAAGCCTTTGTTTCTCACCTCTGCGGCACCATCAGCTGCCTTTTTCAGTCCCCAGCCATCATTGGCCCATTCATCAGCCACAGTTCTCTCAGTACAGATAATAAAATTGTCAAAAAAGATATCAGAAGTCATCGACCACAGCTCAAGTCCCACAGCACTAAAGGGAGTCATCTTGAAAGGTTCCAAATCTTCAAAGAAATCTGGATTTGGGATCTTCCTGGGTTTCCATATTCCCTAGGAAAGATAGAGACATTCCACCATTATCTACTACCATAAAGTCTGTAGTTTAGTTTTCATTCCATTTTGAATCAGAAAGACTAATTCACTCTCCATGCACCCAAGCGGTGTTTATGGGTGCAAATCTTCATGGCCTGGGAATCAGTTTGGACTACAAAAGCATGAAGCTTAGCAAGAAAGTAGTTTGAACTGCTGCTGCTGGGTTAGACCCGCTGAAATTAAGTTATATTGCTTTTTAGAAGAAACTGCTGCAGTGGTTAACAATTTACACAATCAACAAAACCAACCTGATAGTTCACATTATCAATCATAGGAGGCTTCCATTTGCCTTTGTAGTTCGGATTGTCAATCATAGGTCGCTGCCAGGTACCGCAGCCAGGGGCTGACTCACATTTGGGATTTGCAATCTGAGGTGCCTCCCATTCCCCATCCATATCCTCATCCCTGAAAAGGAAATTTCAGTTTTGAAGTTTGTCCTTTGTATTTATACAGAGTAAGACTTATATGACCTCTGGGAGAATTACATTCCTAGAGTAAAATCAAGATACTGAAACTGCAGATAGCACAGGCCAGCAAATATGGACAATGCAGGAGAAATAAGGAAGGAGCTTGACAACACAAACTCAAAAAAGTCAGTCACTGATAAAAACTTCTTTCAGGCACTGTACAACTGCAAAATGACTGCTCCTGTCCCATTCATCTTACAATCTTCGAAAAAAGGAATTGATGAATGAACATAGGAGAAAGCAAAACTGCAGGATTGCTTAGATCAACTGTCTTCTACTTTTGAAGCAAGGTAGCCCAAGTAATAGCTTTGTTAGGGAGCAACAATGTATGAGCTTAATAGCTGTGGAGCCCCGCGAGCAAGCCACAAAGTATCTGCTGTCATTTACAAAGCAGTCAACCTACCAATCCTCTGGTTTCTCGGCATCAGGGTCTGCTACATATTCTGGCTCATCATCCAGCCAACCCTCTGGTTTCACAGCATTTTCATCAGGAATCTTTGCAGGAGCATCTTCATCCCTTGAAGATGGTATATTATATATTAATACATATATTTACATTTTAACCTCACTACATGATTCTAGGCACTCTGAACAAGCCAACCATTACCACTCAGCTTCGTTTTAGACATTTAAGTGCAACATCATGATTTAAGAGTGGAAGAGCCTTGCTACCTACATTACACAGATGTCTCATGGCTTGACTCTATGGTCCACTGAGCACAGATCCAAAGGCAGAAAAATCAGTATCAGTTTCCAATTTAGGCTGTCAAATATTTCACTCTCTTTAATAAGTTATACAGTCTATAAGCATCATCTACTTTCAGCAAATTATCTTTTGAGCCAAGCTAGGATGAAAATATCAGATAGTTCAAATGTTTCTGAAAGTTTCCTGTGGTAACAGAACTAGTAAACAGTTTTTCCTACAGAACAGAGATACTATCTGCCTTCACCTACCAATATGGTAGTTCCCCTGCCTAAACTACCTGCGTTTTGATTTCAGGGGTGAGGTTCAGTGCCTTCTGTAAGACATCCAAGAAGAAATTTTTGATAAGAACCCAATTCTGAAGCCAAAGCCTTCCTCAGCTAAACCCCTCAAAACAACTTACCAATCATCTGGTTTAACAGCATCTGGGTCTGGAATTTTTGGTCTCTCATCCCAGTCCTCAGGCTTCTGGTCATTCGGGTCCTCAATTTCCCGTGGTGGATTCACAGGAGGGGTCATATCATTTAATAAATTCCCACTATTGACAACCGCTTGATCAACCAGTATTTCAAAACTATTATCAGGATTCAAGACTGAAATAAAAAAAGTCAGTGTGGCCTTTGCATTAATGTATTTATAGATATACATACACCGTATTTCATAAAGTACCACTCATCCCCACTGTGCAACATGAATTTCAGCAAGCAATCTAAGCTACCATCTATTCAGAAATTGTCCTTAAATGTTGTTAACAACCCTTTTCCTTAAATTCAATTAGAAATAATGGTTATATATCACATCTCATCTTATGAGAGAAAGGATCTGCTGCAGGAATCCTACTTTTTGTAAAGATTTTTTTAAGTTTGCTGAAAGCAGAGATTTATTAGTTATCAGAGCATCTGAACAAGCTTGACACAGTAAGTCTTTCTTTAATATTAAGAAAGGTATTTGCACCCATCTCCTCAAGAATAATTCTCCTGTATGCATTCATAATCTTACTACTATCACACAAGATTTAAGCCTGTCTTATTGCTTTATCCACTGTTGTCTTTGCAGCAAGAATAGCCAGAGATCTTTGAGTGCTTCTTAAACGTTTTCAGCCGTACCTAAAAACTGGTCAACACAGCAGATATTATGCTTCAAGAACTAATTTCCTAGCTGTAAGAGTAGAACAGCAGCACAGCCTCCCCTGTACCTGAGTTAAACTATCCAAACCTAAGTACAGAACCAGCTAAAAATAGAAGCTGCACAAGGCTGAGTTTAAAAATTAAGCCATTGTTTCCAAAGAATGGAAGTCTCCTGGGAGATGAAATCACTATTGCTCTTTCTCTTCAAGTTTAAAGCTTAGTATACCCAAAGTTATAAGCACACGGTATTCAATTATTTTAGGTATGCTGCTAATGATTTTGGATATATTCTGCGTATTAACATATTCATGACTGCTAATAATAAGTTTAAGGTCTCCTAAGTTTTCTTACATGAGTTAAGATTTCTCATAAGGAAAAAGTATGTCTATGTATGTAACACGGCCAGTTTTTGCATCCAAAGTTTAAACGTGTTTAACTGTATGAGATGGTGACTAGCATATTCAGTTGCTCATTTGGACAATCTCGTGTTTCGCTTCCAAAAAGACAGAAGTAGTTTATATGAAAGCAGAGTTAATAGTCACCATACCCAGTGTGTAAAGGTGGGTCTTCTTATCAGTAAAGTAGTTCTTCAGGTCTGCATCAGGACGCTTTGCATGCTTCTCCTCATATTTACCAGTCTTTGGGTTCTTGTGCCGGAAGATGAAATGCAACTTGTAGTCTTCTCCACATTTATCAGGGCCAAACATGATTGTGTATGGAGTTTTGTCATGGAATTGATCCTTTCAAACAATATAAAACTTGAGTTGAAGTGAACTCAAAGTACTGGAGTTAAGCTATTGATAACTACAGGAACCTCTAATTTATTAGAAAATTATGCAACGTGTTACAAACCAGCAACACACCACACTAAAGCTTGTATCACAGCCACACGCCTTAAAAATCTAAGGCCAGAACTACACAGCTTCTTAAATTTGCACCTTCAGTCTCCTTTTTTCCAGATGAAAATTAATGGCTGTCCAAGAGTTATCAATGAGATGCACTTAAATTACAGTTATCACTAAATAAAAATATATTTATCATTACACTATGAAATAGATTAAAAGCTATCAGTAAAGAGCTATTACAATACTGGTAATGAGTGGCTAGCTTGTCCAGCAATTTTATTTCACATAGAGAGATAAGCACCAAAAGTGAACTGATAAATATTGGGTTTACAGAGTTATATATAAGCTAACCTCAATTTAAGAGTTAACCAGGCAAAATGTCACCTTTGAACACTGCAAGTAACTCTATTTGCTCTTGCTAATGTTATTTTGATACTCAATGTACATAAAAGTGGTTAACAGCCACCTGGGCTAGGCTATATGATATATAGGACTATATAATATCATTCTGTTGAATTTGGCATCTGCATTGGTAATACAACTCCAATGAGATAGCAGAGGGAAAGGAAAAGAATGGTAAGGGACTTGATTGAAAGTCTAGGACATGGCTAAAGAAAACCCGTGGGCTACACACAAACCTATAACAAGGCAACCATGCTGTTAACTCTGACTGAACAGGCTAAAACACTCAGAACAGGTGTGGACTGAAAGGAATGACTGCAAATCATTCTCTCAGGAACTAAGCATTAACTGTACTTTTAAATCATTGCAGGAGGACTGCATTCAAGGGTCATTTACAAAGCACAGCTCCCATGAGCAGCTTAACATAGGCATCAGCAAAGACAAACCTTTACTAGAACTGTTTTTTCTTTTTAAGTCATATTCAGTACCTCACAATTGACATCAGATAATAAATGCAAGGGTACTTTAGTTATCGGTATTAGTTTGTTTTGTAAGATAATACATTAAATTTTTCTTCTGGGAAGTGCTGGCTACTTCATAAAGTATCTTAGTTTTGGTCCTAGAACCTAAAGAAATCAGAAGGGGTACAGTCTTCAGCAAAAGATAGGTGGAAATGTTTCACTACTAAGAAATTCAGCTCTTGAATATTCATCTTCTCCAAATAAAACATCAGAAAAATACAGAGGGGAAAGTACATTGGAGATTAGGCCCTAAATATGCACTACTTTACTGAAGGTGTTTCTTTAGGAAAAAGCTGAAGGGAAAAGCTTGTTTTCACAGCATAATACTCAGAGTAGCAGCATCACTCACCAGGTTCAATTCAGGAGTTTTTGAAAGCAATTTCACATAGGCCCCACCACATTCTATTCCATTCTGGAAGTTTACTTCATACCTAGTTTTAGTTTTGGGCAGAAGTGGAGAATATGTTATACATGAGAGGGAAAAAAAAAAAAAAAAAAAAAAAAAAAAATCACTTCCATAACTCAAGGCAACAGTTTTCAAGCGCAGATTCAAAATAACACTGTTCAGTTGCTATTTGCTTCAAGTCACAAGTCTCATTAGTTTTATGAACACACAAATTCTACACATTTGAACAAATTCACAAGCATCTAAGAAACAACAGGAATTAAAAACTTAGAAGACTTAATCTGAGGGGATAGATTAAAGGATTTGAATGCTAGTCTAGAAGATTATAGCTCAGAAAAGCACTGTTCAGCATGTAAGAGCTTGCAATATAGTTTAAGGCAAAGCAAATATTTTCCTCATAAACACTAGGGCAGACAAAGACAACCCAGTGTGCTAGATGACCAAAACCAGAACAGTCAGATCCTAGAAAAATCCCTGCAGGGTTATAAGCATACAACACGATATTTAGGGATACCCAGGAGTCTGAAAAAGGCAAGATATGTGTGTCAGGAGTAGGCTAAGTATGCTTGAACCTCTCTCAATGCCAGCAGCTGTGGTGGGTGACCATTTATTTTTAGCGTTGTAGCCAAAACTAAGTGGTCAGGCAAAGCAAAATGACCAATTCATCATGTTAGACAAATATGACTTAGTTTACTCTTCTTTTTACTGGTAAAGTGGGTCATATCCTACACTTCAGCTCTCCTTACTGTTTTTTTTTTCCCCCCTCTTGCTAGTCTAAGATGCATGCAAGTAGATTCTTCTACATCAGTTATGGTCCAACAAATCTAGACAAGCTGTTCCTCTTCCATGAGAAATGAACTAAAGCAAAGAAAAAAACAACTGCATCTTTACCACTTTGCACATTCCACCTTGGAAAGCAGGGACAGTTTACTAAATGCACCAATTTACAGATGGACCATCTCTTGTCCAAAAGGACAAGGACTTGGACAATTGCCAGTGAAAAAAAAAAAAAAAAAAAAAAAATAGTTTCATCTTATCACAATAAACCAAATGAAGTGAAAACTAGAGACTGATGACCTAGCCTAGTTTTCAGAGACTACTTTCTTTTCCAGGCTTTACCACACTGCTCTTCCTTCAGAAGAAAGGAGTCATACTGTTCATAACTTGACACTGCTTCCCTCTTTATGAATTTGTGTTGCTACCTTACTGTTCCTCAAATGACAATGGTAGATAACAAGATCTTGTGTCACCCATATCCCCTAGACAACAAAAGTTCAGTTTTTGAATAACAATCCCAGCCTGCTACGTCATCACTGAATAATGAACACTGTAATAATGAACACTGAAAGTTATCTGTTACTTACTGTATAATAAGGGGTTTGGTATCAAATACAAAGGGCTTTGAAAGTTTGGATGAAATCGCATGATGTTTGGCTCGGGTTACCAGTACAAGCCCCTTGTCTCCAGGAAGCCTCGTGTCCTTCATATCTTGGACTTCCCACTTACCTGAGAAAGATGGAAAATTGTTTACTACCAAAATTTATTCAAGACAGTCTTTAACTTCAAACAAGAATTTGTCTGTGTCCCACAGGGTGCTTTCTAAAGTTATTACCATAACATCTTCACCAAAAACGTTTAAGACCTTTAAGGGAATCATTTGTCTAAATTAGGATACTTTATATTAGCCATGTATATAAACATTTCCATTTTTATACAGGAAATATTATCTCATATTGAAAATTGAAACAAAGACTTGCACCTCTTTAGAAATAACAAAGACATCAGAAGTATCTACTGTTTGGACAAAACCTAGCTGGCACTCACCATCATATTTAGCAATCTCATCATCTGTATCATCTTTCTTTGCTTTGGAAAGGATCCACCTAGAAGGAAGATATCCACTGGTCAGAAAGACAGGGTTTTTCCCCTTCTCAAAAAAACTAATTTACTTTTCCTTTTTATCTTCCCACCTGCTCTTAGAAAAACATAGCCCTTAAAAGAGAGATCCTATGACTAAGTCCTAGAGTCTAGACCCCCACAGGAGTTTTGTTCCTTGAGCCTGGATAATTCTCTAGGATCACTGCCCGAGTGTCTTGCTCTTGTAAAAGTTTCCACTAAGCAAGTCTCTAGTACCTCTCTATCCTAACTTACTACCTGAAGAATTTACAGAAAGTATAATTAGAAGGATTAAAACAGTATGGATGCATGACACTTCCCCCTTATTAGCACCTAAGGATATACTAGTTTAGCTCAGCACTTTAACAGCCTGCATTATGGAGCCACTGTTCTAACCCACCAACCACTGCCATTTCATTCAGTTTTGAAGAGCACAGGCTCTAGGTGTTACTAAATTTCGTTATTTGTTATACATTGCATTCTACAGATTATATTTACCCATCCAGAGTTCCTTTATCAAAGGTTTCTGCAAAATAAACTTCACCCGTTGGGACAGGGACCCTGTAGGTAACCTATTAGAGAAAAAGAGATATTTAACACACATTTAAAATTATATTCCCCCACACCAAAAATCAAAAAGCAACAAATGCACGTACAACTCATTTCTCCTCTGTAGTGGAGTTTACCTGAAAAACTCCAGCAGCATAAATATAAAAATTATGTACATATTGCTACTTATGCCAAGCCATTGTGTGCTTGTTTGCAGCTAAAATCAAAACATACATCTCCTGATAAACATGCCACAAATTTCACGTGTGGATCTAAGTCTTCAGAAAGATAAAGGACAAAAGAGCACAGGAAAGATGCAACTAAATTTAATTCCAAATCTTACTCCTTGGCAAGATTTCTTAATTTACAAGACATTCAACGTGAACAGCAATATCTCTACTCAGACTCATATTACCTATACCACAAGCTAACTTGATTTAAGAGCATGTCCATGCCAAACCTTTGGAGGTGGTGGAGGAGCGCTGCTTTCAGACTTTGACTCTTCTATCTCCTCAATGGCATCATCCAAGTCATCCTCAATATCAACCACATCATCAATATCGTTGTCATCTTCCATGTCATGTGCCTGGACAACAAGCATTCCAAGAGCCAGCAGCGTCACACACAGTAGCCATTTCAGCTCCATGATCTGAATACAAGACAAGAAAAAAAAAAATAGGTCAAACTAGCACTACATAAAGCAAGTCAATCTGCCTCTTGTATATGAAAAAGTCTCCTATACAACAGGTGAAGTACCTAGTCCCATCATGAGAAGACCCAATCTTATCGTAAGAGAATTAAAGATGTCTGACTAGTTGAGATGTCTCTAAAAATCCTCTTGGAGATGAATATAACAAAGAGGAAGTATTTACTGCAGAACAGATGTTAATGGACTAGCGGAGCACATGCTCAAGATCTGCAGATCACACTGCACGAGGGCCAGAATTTTGCTGCTTTTATACTGCCAGAGGCCATGGGCAGGACAGCAGATATACATAGTACAACTCCTACAACTCCTGTGCCTTGCCCAGTATTTTAATTCGTTCTTTCACCTGCGGGACACTGGTGCTTGCATTCACCATTTCTTTTCCCCATTATTTGTTTTGGAATTACATCAAGTGATTAGTACTACCAGATGTCTATAAAGAGATACCGAAACCCAGAAGACACCTTTGGTAGCTCAGTACTTATTTTTATTTTCTTCCCCTCATTCTCTACATTAAAGGGATGACCAAACACCTGAACGCTCAACACAGTTAAGGAGTCCTACCTCAACTGGTCTACAGCTTTCAGCTGTGACTTGATTTTCTTGTCCAAATTGGAGTTGCAGCTGAGGATACGTACGCACAGAAGTAAACTGAGTTTAAACCCGAATACGCTCTTCTTTTACCTGCCTCAGTCTGTAGCCATGTAGGTTCACAAACAGCCCCGAGGCAAGAGAGCCCGTAAGGGTTATGCTAAATTACAGTTATGCTAAGAAAGAAATTTTCAACTTTCAGAAGTTTGCCAAGGCAACTAAAAGCTTAAGCTGCAAATTCTTATCAATGCCATCCAATATACCAAAATTCATCTGCAAGCCAGGCCTCTTGGATTCTTTAGATTACTTCTAGTGGTAGAACGGATGTTTTATAACTACAACAAAACCGTATTTTGAAGACCCATGCTGAGGTCATGAGCAGTTTATCACTACAGCAACATGCAATTGCAGCCAGTTTTCTAACAATAGTGACGGTCTCGAGGATTATGGTCTAAATACACGCTCCCAATGCTCCCGCTGCCCCAGCACGGGCAACTGCACCAAAACAGGTCGGAGGACACAGCTCATGGCATGAGCAGCTGACAGAAAACTTAAATGTTGCTATACATGAGCAGAGCCTGTTGTTTAGTGCAACATACAGCCAGGACTGAAAACTGTTACAGATCTCACATGCTCATTGATGCCATTAAAAATGGGGGGCCACCACACAGAAGAATGAAAATTGTGCACTTTCCAGCCCTTGGACGTGCCAGTTCCTCCAGCACAGACACTACGCCCTGAACAAGCGTGTGTCCACCAGCATGGAGAGCAAGAGCCCCAAAACTCCATTTGGAAGAGCACTCCTTACTCCAAATTCAGTGTACGCACCCAAAGCAAGTAGAGGATAGACCACACAAGGACATGTTTCCAAGAGGAGAGTTGTGTTTTCTTTTACCTTATGTGAGAGCTTCACTTAAAGTATATTTTTAATCAGTGAAAGGTGGAGTAAGATTGTAGCCCACACTTCACAATTGCTTTCAAAAGCATATCCATTAGGTAGAACAATCACTTAGATTTTGGGGAGATGTTATAAGGAAATCCATCCCCAAGCAGACACTAAGGTTTAAGATAAGCTAATGCTTTTCCCACCTTCCGGAAAGGGAGTTTTTGCACAGCTCCTCCCTAGCTTGTGCAAGGGTATTACCACCGGTTCAGCACACAGGAATCCCTTAAGCAATCTCACCACCAGCCAAACAGCAGTATGTTTGGGGGAAAGAACTGGACTAGCTTTCATGCCAGTATGCTGACATCACACCCATGTGCCTACTTTTCTATCCCACCCTAACTAGGGCCCCTAGGGAGCATCTGTCAGACTCAAAGGGATTTTACTTAGTGCTGGCACTTCCTGAGCACAGAAGTAGCAAATGGCCTGACAACAATTATTTTCCCAGCCTGATATTGCAGTATGTCCATTTCCTACAGGATAGCTCACTCCTGGGATTCCTCCAGAGCAGCCCAGTAAACCCAGCCAGTTACAGCAGGGACCCTCACAGCAAGGGCAAAGGCTACTTCATTCCAGCTGAGCTCCTAGCACAACCTTATGTACCTAGCCCATACATCTGCACTTAAGAGTTATGGTACTGTGGTATGAACTTTGTTTTAAGCTAAAATTAATATCTGTTCAAGTCCCAAGGCAAGCTTGAAAAAAGGAAAACTAAGAACGTGAAGTTAATCCAGTTTCATATCACTGCTTTTTTATAATCACTGGCAAGCAATTTTCATGAGTTTACATCCCGAAGCAAGCTGTTAAAGACACCTCCTACATATTAAACCAGTCCCAAATTCAACAGGAGTTATTTGCACACCTTGAGCATCAACTGGCAGCACCTCTAGCAAATACTGGTTGTTCCACCAAGCTGCTTACTGTGTTAACCCGTAACAATTTACAAAATGAAAGATAAAGACAGTATGTTCTCAGAAGAGCAATTTAAGCAAAGCACAAGTTTTTGATGTTTAAAAATCTGGTTCTACCCACAACAGATGCGCTGCTATGAGAAGAAAACTTCAACTTCAGTTCACACAATCCTTGGGGACACAATATAAACATGAATATGCTCTAGTAAATTAGGTTATTCCTAAACAGGAGGAGATGGAAAGGAGACAAGAGGAGAGAGAAGAAACAATTTAACAGAGGGAGGCAGATAAAACCTTCCCCTCACCCTCCCCCTACAAAAGGCTAAAAACTCAGAAGCTCTACCTACAGTTTAAGTTGCTGTCAACTATAAGTGCTCAGTTAGTCACCTAAAACATAATGCAGCCTCCAGGAAATCACCTTCTCTTCAGCTAGGAAACCTCTCCATAGCAATAGTGTCCAGTTTCCAAGCAATTGTCATCATTAACCACTTTTGAAACTCGGCCTGCATTTCCATCCCCAGGTTTAACTATGATATTTCTGAAGGTTACTCTGTTTCTGACCAGGCAGCTGCCCAGAGCTTCTCACAATGGAAGCCTTTCATGGCAGGCAGGAGCTTCCAAAGTCTCCACTTCAGAGAACTTGTTCCTACCGTGTAACACTGCCACAAGGCACAGACCTCACCTGCCTTTCCCATGTGCCCTTCAGATGTTGGTAGCCACTGGCACACAGCTTGTACAGAAGGAAAACTACTGTGACATAAACCGAAGTACTAACTAGGGAAAGAGCTCGAGGTCACCATGGGTAACAAACCACTTATTTGTTCTATGCTGGATGTTCATCCAGTCAGCTCTCACTATAAACAGGATAACTCACATTTAAGCAGTATTCACTAATTGCTAAGTGATGAGGGCTGAAACATTTTCTCTGGGAATGCATGGGAAATCTACCAGTGCACCAAAAATGGACACCTGAAACCACTGCCCTAGGCAGGATGGCATTCTATAGTGGCAAAAACTAAAAAAGTTGGAATGAGATTCAGGGACAGCATCTACTCCTTGCAGTAACAGTAGCACTCACACTTTATAGCGTCTTCCTTGGATTTCAAAGCCTTTACAGAGGTCATGCAGCCTCAGAGATTTTTCTTAATTAACTTTTTATAGGGCATAAAGGCTGAAGTTCTTAACTTTTGATATGACACTGAAAATTCTTGAGCCATACAGCAAATAATTACCGTGAACCTCTAACACATGGCAGGTGGGACAGACAGCGAATGGATCCACCTGTTAGGTCATTTGTTTTCACACTTCCAGAAGCCACAGCTGAGGAGGCCACTTCCTTGTCAGGTTAAGCAGAGCCTGACAAACCAGTTTAATCATCTCCTTGGTTACTGATCTATTTGAGTCGTTCATCAAGCCAGCAAATATTTCAGACACATCTGCATTGTCACTAGATATCTAGTTTAACTTAGAAAAGGCAGTTACTATGAATTATACCATAGCCGTATGACTGCAAGAGTATCAATGCTTTCTATCTTGACAGGACATAATTTCAGAAGCCTTTAATTCATAAAGTTACTTTAGCCTAATACAGTTGCCATTTGTATCTACAGAGCAAAATTTGCCAGGAAATTCTCTAGTTCCAAATACTAGATTTCAACATGGTACCTACAGTGGAAGTGTCCTGGCCCCCAAAAAAAAAAAAAAAAAAAAAAAAAAACCACAACCCACAAACCATCATGCAAGACAAGAACTATGGGAAAAGGATTCAGAGACACAGAAATAAAGAAATTCAGCGTGCATAACAAAGGTAGAGAGGCAGGTATCATTTTTCAGGAAGAAATATTTTTTCTTTTCTCTTGTTTCTGAGCAGGGTCTTGGCTACCCCACTTGATTAATCCACTGTCTTCCTGAAGCCAGTACTACTGAAGAGCAGAGGGAACCTTTTGTGGCACCCCACGTTCCCCTCACCCTTCACTAGGCACATCTGGCACCCTGGCTGTGCCAGGGTAACTGTTCACACAGGCACAAGGGGAGCTAGCACCTGTTTTGAGAGAGTTACAAGGCTTTCTATAACATTATTTTCACTTTCCAACAATCTCCTAGCCAAACCAGCACAAAGATGCAAAGAGACAGAGCAGGACAAGCGATGGCACTGTGAGATAGCAAGTGGCCATGGATAAAGGAAATCATGCTCTTGGCAGCAGCGCCAGCTTAACGCTGTGGTTCATGTGCACCGTCATCTTCGCTTATCCAAGGCCCAGCTGTCCTTAGGCGGACTCAGGAGATCTACAGGCAAGCCTAGCAACTAATTTTGTGGCGACCATTTCAGAAACCACTAAGTTACCATCCACTCCTCTGGCAGAAGCACAGTCTTGTCTGCGTTATACGAACTGCTACAAATACAAACAAAATGTTTTTCATTTAAGTGCTTAGCTCCACAGTTAAGAGATATCCAGGGTTGGCAAGGTCTTGCTTTTAGCGTGGTAGCTTAGAGCAGCAGACAAGGCTCAATTAGAACTGCCGGCGGGGAGCGCTGCACATGGGGACCTTTTTCAGGCGGGGGCGGTTAAGACGCTGCTACATAAGAGTTCGTTAAAGTCTCCAAGAGAGGATCAGCCAGACCTTCTCTCACAGAGAAGGAGAGCTGCACAAGAGCTGCCTTCTGTTTGGGTTGTAAGGAGCAGAAACCAGGTAATGAAAGGTGACAGCAACAACACTCGCTTTAATAAGCATTTCAAATATGCCAGTTGCTAAAAATACCAGGCATCAGCGCAGACATAGTAAAGGAGAAAACACCATGTACTGTTTGTCAGCGAAGAGATCATTCATGCAGAACTGGAAGTCCTTGGAGGGCAGAGACAGAACTGCAAGGTTTTTGGACCGCAAAACAGATGGGCTGTTAGGAAAATTATAGCAGGGGGAGATCTGGAGATGCCCCAAGCCTTTCCGAACTGTTATACTTAGAAATTAATTCAAGTTTGCTCTGCAACAGAGTTAATTCCAGAGAGAAACAGATATTGTCACAATCATTACTAGTGACAGAAAAGGAAGTAAAAGGAAAGACTAAATACAAGGTTTAAGAATTTATTATATAGAGGATTTATTTATAATTGGAGGAAGTGTTGGGACACATCACATAGAAGAGCACTTTAATGGAAGTAGGACGCTTTCTTAGTATTCTGCATTAGCTTTCCCTCTTAGGGAGGCAGTAGATGCTATGTTACAAGCTGGACACAAGATGTACATTGTTTTCTGGCATGTATAGCATATAAACATTCCCTACATAACTCATCTTTCTGGATTTTTTTTTTTTAATGGAAGTATTGAAACTTAAGACAAACACTAAGTTTAGCCCAAACATTCTGGTTTTGTTCAGTATTTTGGAAAGTCTTTTTAATACAACCAAACCAACAGTAAGCTCTGGAAGGGAGTTTGTGAAGTCATGTCAACTGCAATGCCAGTGTAGAACACCGTATCTTATTTATTGTGTTTTCTTATACTCTAATACATCTCCCCGGTTCCCTGAGGATATTTAAAGAGCCCAAACCCCAGTAGATAAGCATAGTTAATAAACTAGTTTTGTGAGATGCTTTATTTGACATGTTAAGTAAACATTTTTCACCTAGGTGGGGGGGGGGGGGGAGGGGGGGGGNAGGGGGAAGAACACTACTGCTAGAATAATTTTCAGACATCCCAACATATTCCTAATAAATTCAGCAAAAAGGATTTACTTGATGCTATGCAGAAACATTTAGGTTGCACTACTAACAATAGTGAAGCCTGGACCTTACCGTAACCGCTACCGTTAGCACTTAGCTGGTTCCCTCCACAACCAAGTCACCTGCAGCCTCTCCCATTCTAGAGCCTAGAAAGTTCTCAACCGCAAAACCAAATGTGAAAGTTCATTCTTTACCACCAGGACAGACCAGAAGGCAGAAGACTACATTCATATTAATTCAAAGGTTTGGGATTTTTTTTTTTTTTGAAAGCAGCCAGCACAATCAGACCCAGAAACAAGGGGGTAGTTTGCCGTTACACACACTACCTGCCCAGCACAGGAACAATAACCGCGGGCCAAACCAAGGCTGCATTTGACTCCTGCAGACGCTCTGCCACCAGGGCCTCCTCCGGGCAGCCTCACCTCCACCGGCCTCCCCCACTTGTTGGGCCTCTAGTTCTGCATCTTCACCCCCCTCCTTCCAGAGGCTTCTGCTTCCGCTCCCTCGGCGCGAGGCTGCCACATGCTACGGCCTACGCTACCCCTCTCCCTCCGGCACGCAGGAGCGCGTTTAAACTCCACATTTTGGCATTTGTAGGCGGTAAAAAGCGCCCCCCTCCTCCCCCCCCACCATTTTGTGGCTGTCGACATTAGGGCCGCAGGCCCACGCTTCCCCCACCCCTGCGGGAGGGCAGTGCAGGCCGCATCCCCCCCCCCGCGTGGCACAGGCCCTGCCCAGCCCCGAAGCTGCTGGAAGAGCCGCTGCTCAGCGGGGCCTGCGCCGCCCCAGGGCCGCCCTGTGTCACTCGCCCCCCGCGGTCTTCGGCAGCTCCAACCTCTCTGAGGGGAGGAAAAAGGAAGGGAAGGAGGGGGCGCCGACCACCCCCTCCCCAATCTGCCACACGG
>VWPW01029423.1:0-22033 GCA_013389825.1 Crypturellus undulatus
GACTCCCCAGTGCCACCCCTATCCCGATCCTTCCTCAGGATCCCATCCCGCATCCCCATCAGCCCTCTGGAATGAATCCCGCTCCGGTGCCCCCCCTTGTTGTGCCCTTCACCCCTATGGAGGACACAGCCCCCCCCGTCCGCATCCCTCGTGTTTCCGATCCTCTTTCCCCACAAAAGGATCCGCTTTGATCCCACGGGATCCGTGCGGAGAAGCTGCTCCGGCTCCGCGGGATCCCACCCGGAGCGCACAAAGGAGAGCGGCGTCAGTGCCCTCCTTGGCGGAAAGGATCCGGAATGAGGAGGGAGCTGCCTGGGGGGGTCTTTTCCAGCATTTTAGGGGATTTTCCAACATTAGGGAGCAGACACCACTTGGAAAACCTCCCTGGCAGCAGCTCCCAGCCAAGGCAGCCCTGGGTCTCCGGGTGCATCCCAAAAGCTGGGGGCTGCCCTGCTCAGCTCGTCTTTGCTCCTCCGTTCCCTGTTTTTTTGGGAAAAGGAGGGATCCGCCTCCCAGCCGCCGGCGCCCACGGCCTTCCCTGCCGGCGTCTTTTGTTCTGAGCCGCCGACGCCTTTATCCCGATAGAGCGGTGGGAGTGGGAAGCGGGGGGCTGTGCCGGGAGGTTTCCGGTGCCCCTTCCCAAATCCAGGCTCCTTTTACCACTGCGGCTGCTGAACGCTCCCGTTTTCCATGTGCGACGGCCCTTAAACGTGTCACGCCGCTCTCAGCCCCCGTTAAAACCTTGGAGGCCTTTGGAATAATAGCAAATCCCAGGGAATTCCCGTTAAAAATATATCCCCAATCTCAGTTTTTTGAAAAAACCCTGCATAAACACCGTGTTTTTCTGGTCTCAGGCATTTAAAGCTCTCATTTTCCTGCTCCGTGTGGATGTAATTTTCCGTCTGTGCAAACACGACAGCGATTTTGTGCGGAGCTCGAAGGTTTTTGTCCCTTTTTTCCCTATTTTTGTCGTGATTTGTGAATACCCAGCGCGGCTGGTGCCATTGAAGGAGGCCGGGCAGGCGAACCGGGAGAATCCGCTAATTTTCCGCGTTAAAATAATTTGTATTTTCCTCCTTCGCAGAGCAGCGTCTAAAGAGGAGCAGAACAGGGGATGTAATTAAAGGATTTGTGCAGCTGGGTTTGAAAATTCATGAGTTGTGCTGAGATCCTCCGCGATCCGCGTGGATTTTGGGCTGGATTCAGTTACCTTCCTGCACAGGTTACATTTTTGGCGCTGCCCAATGCGTCTGTTGGCAAAAAGACGGGCCCAAATGGGGCTTTGGAACCTGTTTTAGTGTTTCCATTTGGAATTTTCACTGTATAGGGAGATAACACAGCCAAATCCTGCTGGTATCTTTGGGAATCCCATCCCACCTGGAGGAAGTGCTGAGAGGAAAACATCTCTTTGAGGAGATTTTTTCCTAATAAATTTAAATCCTTCTCAAGGGTTTAAAATCGTCCCAAGGTTCCTAATAAAAATTCTGTTAAACTTTTCCTTGTGCATGAGAGCAAATAGATATAAAAACTGCCTCAAATGCCAACAAACGTGTAAGAGGATAACTGCAACATTGCAAATGCAGGGGTTGGTTTAGCAAAAAAAAGACCTTTTTTTCCAAGGGAGCAGCATTTCTTTCCAGCCAGATGATCACAGTGGTTTCTTCTGGCGTTGTGAGCGCTGGAAAACTGCATAAATAAGAAAAATAAGCAAGCCGACCCATGACAAATCTCTAAAAAAAGCAAAAAAACACGTTTTTTCTGCTCTAAGTGAGGGCTTAATAACAGCTTCCAGCCACTGATCTTGGTTTTTTTTTTTATTATTTTTAATCAAGTTATGGTCATGAAAACCAACGGGTCGCATGTTGAAAGCGCCCGAGCGCGCGGAGTTTCCGTTGCCTTAATGAACGCCACGGTCATTAATTTTAATTCTTACGGCTTGTGATGCCGGAGTGTCACCCCTGTGTCACCGAGGTGTCCTTGACGTGCTCATGCAGAGTGCTTGTAGCGCCATTTGTCCCCTTTTTTAGCATTTTTGGAGGGTTTTGTGATGTCGTGTGAGGCTCTGACCAAGCGCAGAGCAGCAGGACATGCTCCTTTTCATCAGGATTTTAACCCAAATGGAACAAGACGCTTTCTTGGCTCCAGCACCCTCATGCAAGTAACTTTCCGAAGCACTTTCCGTAGCGTTCAGGATTCGTTCCCATATTTAATGATCTGATGAGCACGCTCATTGCAACGATTTCCTCGCTTCTCTGATCCTCTTCCATCAGCGCAATGCTCCGGAGTCAGACGCTGCTGTCGTTTTTGCTTCCCACATCAGTAGATATGGGCTGAATAATTTTTTTTTTTCACAAATTGCTGTTTTTCTCTCCACAGCGCTGTGTTAAAAACTTGCAATCCCGAGACCTCAGGTGCCGTCACCGCTGGGAGATATCGGAGACCTCCATGTCCATAGGTACGTTCCCCTCATCCCCTCGTCTCCCTTCCATGAGGAATTCTTTACATTTCCCCAACTAGGCTTTATGGTGCTGGGCAGAAACATCGCCCAGGTACATTAGGAAGCCAAATACCTCTTAAATTTCAGACATTATAAATAAATAGAAGGTTTCCCTTACCCCAAACGGATAATATTAGTGCCGTCGCGATTGGGATTCTTCCTGACATCGTCTGGAGGACGGAGTTGCCATTGGATTCCAGCAAAAGCGCCTGGTTTGGCAGGAAAAAGTCCTTCCAAATTCCCTAGTTCTCCTCAATATTTACTTCATCCCTGTTCTCCAAAGCAATTGTCCTTGGAAGCGTTTGAAACCCTGGTTTGTGCAGCTGGAGTAACGTGTTATCAATTAACAGCCAGAGGATGTAATGCGTAACCAGGGGTGGTAAAAACACACCTAAAAGGAAACTTTTTTTCATTCCTTGTGACAAAAGTTACAGGTTTGTGGGTCAGCAGCTGCAGTTCCCACTTGAGTGGGCACCGTCCTGCTCTCAAGGGGATAAATTGTTAAATAATCCTAACAATTCCCTGCGTGTTAGTAATAAACTCTTGGCTTGAGAGAGGAGAAGGAAACGGCTTTTATAGGTTCAATTTTTCCCTGGGAGATGTCTCCAAAGGGCAGGAAGGACGTAGGAGTAGCCAGAAATGAGCCTAGATGCAAAGAAATGAGCTCGGATCTAAATACCCAGTTCTGCCTTAAGACAAATCTCGTCACTTTCTGGCTCTCCGCCCATCCCAGCCCTTTAACCACGAAAATGTGAAACTGAAACTATGTGAGAGGCGACTTCCACCCTAGCAGGTCGCTGGGAGGACTATAGTGGAGCTAGAATTATGCAAAAAGCAGCGAAAATGGATGTGCCTGTTAAAATGCAGATTTTCTGCTGCAATTCCTTGACTTTTTATGGAGCTGTGCAAATCCTGACACGTTCAGCTGGATTCTAGACCTAAAAAACTTGCTGCTCTCACTGTGAGGTTGAGAGGTGGCAATTGAAGGACTCGAGGATGGTGACAGTGACTGTGTCCTTATCCGTGTGTCCGGTAAGTCTGACCCGCTGATGGCCCCGACTGTGGGAACCGCTGTTTTTCCTCCCGTCTTCAAGCTGGAATTATCCTGCAAAAACTTGGAGGCTGCTTCCCGTGATTCTTTTTCCATGATTAAATCTGTGTTCCTGGAGCTCTTACGGAGCCACACGGACTTTTGGGGCTCCCTAGAGGGTCCGTGGACAGGGAAAGGGTTGGACCTGCTTCCCTGCTGCATCCTAGCAGACCTGTGCCCTTTAAGTGCAAATATTGCAGTGAATTCTCCTTTTTTGTGGACATTTATTAATATAAAGGTTCCTTTAGTCCCTAAGACACGTTTTTGTCCCCTCATGACCTTGTATNGGACAGGGAGGGGGTTGGACTTGCTTCACTGCTGCGTCCTAGCAGGCTGTCTGTGCCCTTTAAGAGCAAATATTGCAGTGAATTCTCCTCTTTTGTGAACATTTATTAATATAAAGGTTCCTTTAGTCTCTAAGACACGTTTTTGTCCCCCCATGACCTTGTATTGCAGAGAATGCGCTTGGCTTCTCCCTCCGCCGTGTTTACAAAACACCACAGAAGTTAATTGCAAATAAACACCCGGGCAACCACAAATTGCTAGAACAAATCCGAGGGAAATGCCATCCAGGCCAGCGTCCCGCGTGCCCTATATTTCACCCCGATCTTTAGCCACAAAAAAAAGGACCATAATTAATCGCCATTCATCTGGATGGCTAAAAATCACCTCCAGTCGCTCTTAAAATCTCGTTTAATTTGTGAGAAATGCCTTTAATTTGTGTCATATTTCCCTGGAGATATAAAAAAATAGGAAATACAAATATGCTGCTATGGTGGATCTTAACTAAAGTTGTTATATTACCTAGCCTTTTAAAAGGAGGGATATCTGATCCAGAGGAAGGTATAAAATATACATTTTTGTATCATTTCCAGTTTTATACCCTTCCCAATGCGTATCCGATATCATTTATATCATTTTATATCACAACCATTCGGCCAGGCCGTAAAAGCAAGTATTCCTGGTGGCTTTCCTTTAAAATAAGGAGCCCCAAATTCCCAATAATTGCATGCAGTTTCCCCAGGCTTGGAAAAGTGGGAGCTTTGGAATGGATAATGCCGCATCCTTGTCTTATAGCTGCAGTTTAATTTATATTACCTGCCTCACAAACCAGGGAATCTTTTCTTACTTAATCTGGCCATTAATCCGTGGTTTTATTCCCTATGGAAGCTATGGCGCAACTGCATTTTTTAAGCAAAAAATGCGATTTTTGTATCTATCTCTAACTCATTCCGATGGGGCTCTGAGCAAAGTGGTCAGAGCTGAATGCAGTAAATGTTCTGTGCATTAACTGCGCATTATATTCATTCACATAATTCAAAATCTTAAAAAAAATACATACGTTCCCCTTTTTCAATGTATTTTGAAATAAAAATAATTAAAAATAATTATAATAAAATTATAATAAATAAAAATAATAAAAATAATTTCTGTTTTAGCAGCCCTGTGTTTTCCAGTGGCCTTTTCCCGCTGAAGCCTCCTCGTGGCAGAGGTTTTCTGTGGGATTTGCTGTTTCGCTTTGGCCTCCCGAGAGCTATTAAGCATGAATTGCAATTATTTATCAAAGGGAAACGCACATTTTGCTTCAGATGAAGCAAAAATATATTTTGTATATATCTTTCAGAAAGGCTCCTTTTAAAGGAGATTAAAAAGGGAGGAAAAAAAGGAGATTTAAAGGAGATTTTAAAAAATCTACACTTTAAATATTGCTCCAGCTGTAAATACGCTTGCAAAATCTTGAGAGAAAGTGTTTTTATTGGCTATATTGTGCTCATATAGGTCTGAATTGCCTCAAATTAACAAGAAATCCCAATTTCACCTGAAACACACAGAGAGCAGCGTAAGAAAGACAAATTTCCTTGGGTTTGCCCTAAAACTGCCCGGAGCATCTCCAGCGCCTTCCAAGCCCAAGTCGAGCAGGGTTTGGGCTTTAACTGGACCTTTTTTGCCCTTAATTCACCCTAAAATGGCCTGGAGCAGCTCTGGCTCCTTCCAAGCCTGAGTTGATCGGGTTTGGGCTTTAATTGGACCTTTTTTGCCCTGGATTTGGCCTAAAATGACCCGAAGCAGCTCCAGCGCCCTCCAAGTCCAAGTCAAGCGGGGTTTGGGCTTTAAGTGGACCTTTTTTGCCCTTAATTTGCCCTAAAAGAGCCCAGAGCAGCTCCGGCACCCTCTAAGCCCAGGGTGAGCAGATTTGGAGCTTTAATTGGACCTTTTTTTGCCCTTGGCTTGCCCTAAAACAGCCTGGAGCAGCTCTGGCACCTTCCAAGCTTGAATTGAGTGGGGTTTGGGCTTTAACTGGACCTTTTTTGCCCTTAATTTACCCTAAAATGACCCGGAGCAGCTCCGGCTCCTTCCAAGCTCGAGTTGAGCAGGGTTTGGGTTTAACTGGACCTTTTTTGCCCTTGTTTTGCCCTAAAATGGCCCAGAGCAGCTCTGGCACCTTCCAAGCCCAGGTCAAGCAGATTTGGGGCTTTAATTGGACCTTTTTTTACCCTTGATTAGCCCTAAAACAGCCCGGAGCAGCTCTAGCACCTTCCAAGCCCAGGTCAAGCAGATTTGGGGCTTTAATTTTGCCTTTTTTGCCCTTGATTCGCCCTAAAACGGCCCAGTGCAGCTCCGGTGCCTTCCGAGCCCGAGTCGAGCAGGTTTGGGGTTTAATCAGACCTTTTTTGCCCTGAATTTGTCCTAAAACAGCACAGAGTAGCTCTGGCTCCTTCCAAGCTCGAGTCGAGCAGGGTTTGGGCTTTAATTGGACCTTTTTTGCGCTTGATTTGCCCTAAAATGGTCCAGAGCAGCTCCGGTGCCTTCCGAGCCTGAGTCGAGCGGATTTGGGCTTTAATTGCACCTTTTTTGCCCTGAATTTGTCCTAAAACAGCTCAGAGTAGCTCTGGCTCCTTCCAAGCTCGAGTCGAGCAGGGTTTGGGCTTTAATTGGACCTTTTTTGCGCTTGATTTGCCCTAAAATGGTCCAGAGCAGCTCCGGTGCCTTCCGAGCCTGAGTCGAGCGGATTTGGGCTTTAATTGCACCTTTTTTGCCCTGAATTTGTCCTAAAACAGCTCAGAGTAGCTCTGGCTCCTTCCAAGCTCGAGTCGAGCAGGGTTTGGGCTTTAATTGGACCTTTTTTGCGCTTGATTTGCCCTAAAATGGTCCAGAGCAGCTCCGGTGCCTTCCGAGCCTGAGTCGAGCGGATTTGGGCTTTAATTGAACCTTTTTTTGTGCCCTGAATTTGCCGTAAAATGGCCCAGAGCAGCTCCGGCACCTTCCAAGCCCAGGTCAAGCAGATTTGGGGCTTTAATTGGGCCTTTTTTGCCCTGGATTTGCCCTAAAATGGTCCAGAGCAGCTCCGGTGCCTTCCGAGCCTGAGTCGAGCGGGTTTGGGCTTTAATTGAACCTTTTTTTTGCCCTGGATTTGCCCTAAAATGGTCCAGAGCAGCTCCAGTGCCTTCCGAGCCTGAGTCGAGCGGGTTTGGGCTTTAATTGAACCTTTTTTTTGCCCTGGATTTGCCCTAAAATGGTCCAGAGCAGCTCCGGTGCCTTCCGAGCCCGAGTCGAGCGGATTTGGGCTTTAATTGAACCTTTTTTGCCCTGAATTTGTTCTGAAACGTCCCGGAGCAGCTCCAGCACCTTCCAAGCCCCAGTCGAGTGGGTTTGGGCTTTAATTGAACCTTTTTTTTGCCCTGGATTTGCCGTAAAATGCCCCAGAGCAGCTCTAGCACCTTCCAAGCTTGAGTCGAGCAGATTTGGGGCTTTAATTGGACCTTTTTTTCCCTTTATTGACTCTAAAATGGCCTGGAGCAGCTCTGGTGCCTTCCAAGCTCGAATTGAGTGGGGTTTTGGCTTTAACTGGACTTTTTTTGCCCTGGATTTGCCCTAAAAGAGCCCAGAGCAGCTAAGCCCGAGGTCAGCAGATTTTGGGCTTTAATTGGACCTTTTTTGCTCTGAATTTGTCTGAAAACAGCTCGGAACAGCTCCTGCGCCTTCCGAGCCCGAGTCGAGCAGATTTTGGCCTTTAATTGAACCTTTTTTGCCCTGGATTCTCCCTAAAACGGCCCGGAGCAGCTCCGGCTCCCTCCGAGCCCTCCCTGATTCCGCTCTCTCGCCGCAGGATCCGCTTCGAATCGGACGCTGTGAAGATGTCCACGCCGGACCCTCCGATGGGCGGAACGCCGCGGCCCGGCCCGTCGCCGGGACCTGGGCCGTCCCCTGGGGCCATGCTGGGCCCCAGTCCCGGCCCGTCTCCCGGTTCCGCTCACAGTATGATGGGCCCCAGCCCCGGGCCCCCTTCCACGGGGCACCCTCTGCCCCAGGGCCCCGGGGGCTACGCTCAGGACAACCTGCACCAGATGCACAAGGTGAGTTTGGCTGCAAAAATAGCTTGTTTTAACCAAGAAATTAAAAATTTCCCCCATTTGGGCTTTTTCTGCAGTCTCACACTTTGTGTTTTCCCTGAAGAACACGGAAAGTCTGGGAAACTGCACAAAAGTTGAATTGATAGTTCAATTTTCTCAAATGGCAGCTTTGTTCTTGGTCTCTAAACTCACTGAAAACTGAGATTTCAAGCTCAGTGAGAGGATTTTTCATCCTAAATATGGAATAAAAGGAACATGCTCAGCCCGAGGATTTTTCATCCTCAGTATGGAATAAAAAGACCATGAAGCTGCTTAAGATACCTGTCCTTGCAAGGGCTCCTCGGGAATTTGGAGTTAAACGAGCAAGCAAACAAGCCCTCCTCTTTCCATTCCCACAATCAAAGCGTTTGCTCATTTTTTAAAAGACAAGAAATCTAAAACTCCTTTTCCTTGGCATTCTCGGAAATCCTCCCATTTTTTTGATCATTTCCAGTGCTGGAAGCTCAGACACCTGGAGAAGGAAGGGGAAAACGTTTATTTTAAGTGTCTCTTAAATGTCCCCTCACGTCGAGTCCTCTCCTCTCCATGGGGACTCATTAATTGGGGGCTCGTTAACGCATTTGGCGCCCGCTGCTCAAGCAGGTTTTTAGGCTGTTCCTTTCTCTCTTGCAGCCCATGGATTCCATGCATGAGAAGGGCCTGTCCGATGATCCCCGCTACGGCCAGATGAAAGGAATGGGAATGCGGCCCGGCAGCCACGCGGGAATGGGGCCACCTCCGAGCCCCATGGATCAGCACTCTCAAGGTTTCTTTCAAAAACCCTCCTAATTTCCTAGCGTGCGTGATGAGAGCGAGCGCAGGAGCTGTAGCTTTTGCTTTATTTATTTATTTTTAATTATTTTTTAAAAAAATTTGCACTAATTTCCCCCGTCCTCGCAGGTTACCCCTCTCCGCTCGGCGGCTCCGAGCACGCGTCGAGCCCGGTCCCGGCGAACGGCCCGTCCTCCGGCCCGGCCATGTCCTCCGGCCCCGGGGGGGTCCCGCTGGACGGTACCGACCCGCAAGCGTTGGGGCAGCAGAACCGGGGGCCGACGCCGTTTAACCAGAACCAGCTGCACCAGCTGCGAGCCCAGATCATGGCCTACAAGATGCTCGCGCGGGGCCAGCCGCTTCCCGATCACCTCCAAATGGCCGTGCAGGGAAAAAGGCCGATGCCTGGAATGCAGCAGCAAATGCCGACACTACCTCCGCCCTCCGTGTCCGGGACAGGACCGGTGCAAGGACCAGTGCAAGGGCCTGGCCCAGGACCAACACCTCCCAACTACAACAGACCTCATGGTGAGCGTTGCGGGTTGAAAACACCCGTTTTTGGCTCTTTATCCTTTGCCGCTGCTTTTTCTTTCAGTTTCCTTTAAAACCGGCCCGGTATGGCCCAGTTTTAGGCTAAAAAAATGACAATTTCATAGATAGAATTCATTAATTTGAGTGATATCTTACTGCAGGTTCTTTCTTTCCGTGTGCAGGTATAGGAGGGCCTAACATGCCCCCTCCCGGACCCTCAGGAGTTCCCCCGGGAATGCCGGGGCAGCCCCCCGGCGGCCCCCCCAAGCCCTGGCCTGAAGGTAAGTTTGGGAGCTCGTTCGGAGCATGGTGGGGTTCTGCCCTGCTGCTCGGAAATTGGGTTAAAAATCCCAGAAATGGAGATTAAGCTCTCGAAAGAATCGGTTTAACTCACCTTATGGGACTTAGAAAAATGTCTCCGTACTCCGAGGCGGATGTGAAAGGTTTAATGGCTAAATCTGGGTGCAGGTTTGCGCGCACAGAACCACTTCCCTTTCCAAAGCACTGCAGAAAACACCAGGATTTTTTGTAAGGAAGAAGAGAGAAATGGGTTTTGCTGTGTTTTCCAACAGGACTAATGGCAAATGTGGGGTTTGTTTGCTGCTCGATTTATGACGTGGCACTTGGGTGGTGGCTTCGGGTGCAGGGTTGGGGACCAGGTTTGCACGCATGGAACTGCTTCCCTTTCCGAAGCGCTGCAGAAAAACTCCAGGATTTTTTGTAAAGAAGAAGAGAGAAATGGATTTTGCTGTGTTTTCCAACAGGACCAATGGCGAATGCTGCAGCCCCCACGAGCACCCCTCAGAAGCTGATCCCTCCGCAGCCCACGGGCCGGCCCTCGCCGGCACCCCCGGCCGTGCCGCCCGCCGCCTCTCCGGTGATGCCGCCGCAGACGCAGTCGCCGGGGCAGCCGGCCCAGCCGGCCCCCATGGTGCAGCTGCACCAGAAGCAGAACCGCATCACGCCCATCCAGAAGCCGAGAGGCCTCGATCCGGTGGAAATCCTGCAGGAGAGGGAGTACAGGTGAGACCACGGCGCCGCCTTGGGCATTACAAGGTCCGGAGACGAAGGGACTGGCTCTTCCTTGGCTTTTTCCAGCCCCTTGGTCCTTTTTGTTCCCTTGAGGAACACCGTAATGATTCCCTGTCCCATTTATATCTCAACGTGTGATGTATAGAGAGAAATGGGTGAAGCTTCCTGGGAGCTCTTCAGGCCATCTCGTCCCGTGCTTCCAGGGACTGACACCAGTCTGATGTTTTATTAGGAAGAGTCTCTCTGCTATAAGAATTAATTACAAAAGAGTTAAAACTCCAAACACCAAAGGGATATTGGGCTGCTGAGGACCTCCATCATCCTAGAGAGGATTTGCCGAGTGGGAGTTGTGTTTGGTGGCTTCATTTTGCTGCATTTTGCCTGTTGTGACGCTCGTCTCGTTCCTTCGCAGACTGCAAGCGCGTATTGCTCACCGAATCCAAGAGCTCGAGAACCTTCCTGGGTCCCTGGCTGGTGACCTGAGAACCAAAGCTACCATTGAACTTAAAGCACTGAGACTGCTCAACTTCCAGAGACAGGTAGGTCTTTGTCACCCCAAAACGCTTCTGTCCCCCTCAGCGGTGCGACTGCCACAAAACGCAGGAAATTCTAATGCTCACGGTGTTGCCTGCAGAATTAAATGCCTTTTTTTACCCATCCCTCTCTCCAACAGCTGCGTCAGGAGGTCGTGGTGTGCATGAGGCGAGACACGGCCTTGGAAACGGCCCTGAACGCCAAGGCTTACAAGCGCAGCAAGCGGCAGTCCCTGCGCGAGGCTCGGATCACCGAGAAGCTGGAGAAGCAGCAGAAGATCGAGCAGGAGCGGAAGCGCAGGCAAAAGCACCAGGTCATCCGGGGGACAGGGACACGCTGGGGTGAGGGCTGCCGCTTCCCATGGCAACCGGGGCGGCCGGAATTCCCAGGAGCCTTGGAGAGAACTCCCAAGTCAGTTTGCGGATGGTGTAATCCCAAGTGAAATGTTTATGGAGGATTATGCCTAAAGAGGAAGCTCTGTGTCTATACTGAGTAATCCTGCAAACCTATAACTGAATAATACAGCAAATCTATAACTGAATAATACAGCAAATCCAAAACTGAATAATACAGCAAATCTATAACTGAATAATACAGCAAATCTATAACTGAATAATACAGCAAATCTATAACTGAATAATACAGCAAATCCAAAACTGAATAATACAGCAAATCCAAAACTGAATAATACAGCAAATCTATAACTGAATAATACAGCAAATCTATACTGAATAATACAGCAAATCTATAACTGAATACAGCAAATCTATAACTGAATAATACAGCAAATCTATAACTGAATAATCCTACAAACCTATACTGAGTAATACAGCAAATCTATAACTGAATAGCCCTGCCAACCCATCCCAAATAACCCTGCAAATGTATATTAAATAATATAGTAAATCTCACTTGGCTCTTGCTGTTAGAAGCATGTGTTAGCTCAGCAGAACGCTCAAGCCCTGACTGCCTCTTTGTATTTTTCCCTGTTGCAGGAATACCTCAACAGCATCCTGCAGCATGCCAAGGATTTCAAGGAATACCACCGCTCCGTCACGGGCAAAATCCAGAAGCTCACGAAGGCCGTGGCCACTTACCACGCCAACACGGAGCGCGAGCAGAAGAAGGAGAATGAGCGGATCGAGAAGGAGCGCATGCGGCGTTTGATGGTAAGGCTTTGCTCCATATATGTGTACGTATATGTTGATATATATAAATATCGGGGTGCACAGTGCGATGCTGAACGCCTTGGGGTGTTTATGCTGTTCGTAGCCTGCTTGCCAGTGCCAGTGTCAGGGATTTGTTGCCGCCAGGGTGTCAATATTCCCTTTTTTCCCCCTTAGGCCGAGGATGAGGAAGGCTACCGCAAGCTGATTGACCAGAAGAAGGACAAGCGCTTGGCCTACCTGCTGCAGCAGACCGACGAGTACGTAGCCAACCTGACCGAGCTCGTGCGGCAGCACAAGGCCGCGCAGGTGGCCAAGGAGAAAAAGAAGAAAAAGAAAAAGAAGGTGAGGGAGAAGGGAAGCTCTGGGCGCTGCTGGGGTGGTGCCCTGGCAAGAACTAGGCTGGCACTTGCTGGTGGGGGCTAGGGGAAAGCCAGGCTTGGAGATTATCCCTGTTGGAAGCTCTTTGGGACAGGAACCTGATTCCCAAGGGTGTTGCAGCAGGACTTGTTTGGCTGGGTCTGCAATTCTGCTCCCTCTTCCAGTTTTTCAGGGATAGTTGCATAATGAACAGAGCCCCGAAATGGCTTGTTCATCCCAGCTTTGGTTGTGTCCTTTCCTTCTGTGCTAAGAGTTATCTCCCTTTTCTTTTCAGAAGGCAGAAAATGCAGAGGGACAGACTCCTGCGATCGGACCAGATGGCGAAGTAAGCCCCAATAATCTTATTTCATGCCGTGCCAAGTAGGATAGAAAACATTTGTCAGCCGTGTGCTGGAAGAGCCTGTTGTAATCCCTCGTGCCAATGAGTTTTAATGCAATAGGCGGCTAAACAGGGGCCTCCCAAAATAGAACCTGCCCCACAACGCAAAGAACGTCTCTTTTGCCACCAGCAACTTGAGCGGTTTTAGCAGGAAGCCCAGCAAGGCTTTAGCCGTGCTGGGAAGAGGATGATTTAGTATTTAGGACATGTAGGAGCTGCCGAAGAGGAGCTTGGCTTCCTCCTGGGACACAGATTTCCTGCGTTATCTCCAACAAGTCAGCGTGGGGTTAGGATTCACGTCACCTCGCCCAGCGCTCCGAGGAGATGGGTTATCTGCTCGCCTCCAGGAGGCTCCGGAGGACAGTTTGTTCCGCACGGGAATGTCCCATCCTCCGGAGCTGCCTTCACCCTGTCCCTGCCTGATAAACCTTCCCTGCGGACGTGAATGGGGAGGATAAACACCCCGATCACTGCCAAACACGCAGGTGAAGCTGCTAAAATGCCTGCGAGGGATTCATAACTTTACATATGTAAGCAGCCCGGATAATGCACCGGGATAATCCGTGTGCTTAAAACTACACGTGCTTAAGACTTTGGGAAATCCCTTGGGAGCAGAAGAGCTTTTCAGCGGTAGTGATATTTGAAATTAGTCACTCTTTTATTAATGCTGTTTGGTATTGGAATATGCGTTCTTTGTTCCACGTGTGGAGGCTTAAATTGTACATTCATTTTTAAAAAGAAAATGTTGAATCTTTGCCCATCCTGTCATGAAGGGGTTGTTAAAACAGCCACTTTCTTCCTCACCGTTTGGTGCACAAGTGAGGCTCGTTAAAGTGGTTATTGGAGTAAACACAAGCTCTGCTTTGAGGTGAAAAAGTGAAAAATACTCAACTGCAGCTTGCCCCTTCTTTGTCAGCCTCTGGATGAGACGAGCCAGATGAGTGACCTCCCCGTGAAGGTGATCCATGTGGAAAGCGGCAAGATCCTCACAGGCACGGATGCGCCCAAGGCCGGACAGCTGGAAGCCTGGCTGGAGATGAACCCGGGGTGAGTGGTTGATCCGACGCCTGCTGCATTTTTCCATGGAGCAATTTTCCCTCAGGGAGCCCTTCAGAGGGTTGGGACCGACGTTCCGGAGTGGATCGGTGGCAGGAAAAGCACTGAGCATTGGCATGGGTCCAAACCCTAAACATTGGGAAGCGCAGAGAGCCCAAAGAAGTGGCGCTGGAGAGCAGAAAGGAAAGATTTCCTCGATCCTGCTCTGTTTTGCAGCAGCTAAAATTATGTGGGAAAGATTTGCAAAGTGCTTAGTGGGTGGCCCTGCATTTGGGCTCTTGGCGCATACGTTTTTCCAAGAGCACATGTGAAAACTTGAAATCAGTAAGGAAAAATAAACAAGCATTTTGTGATAGAAGTAATACTAATAACAAAATTCCGGTTTAATCCGAGGGTTTTATAGGCCCATGCTGATCTGGTGTTTTGTGCAGAGCGCTGTTGGTAGCAGACTTGAAATTAATTATTAATGTTTCTATTTAATTAGATATGAAGTAGCGCCAAGATCTGACAGTGAAGAAAGTGGGTCAGAGGAAGAGGAGGAGGTAAGGAGAAATATCAACAGTCATTTTTATGCTTTAATATTTCAAATATTCAAATATGTGACACACAGCACCAAGCTCATCTCAGTGCTTGCTCTTTTCCAGCACAGCTCTATGCAAATCCAACTAAAATAAGCAAATATAAGGTAAACTGGAAACCAACCTAAAGAGCAACCATAGGCAGTGCGGAGAAGGGAGAGTCTAGGTTTTTAGCTGTCTGGTTTTCTTCCTTAATATTTTTTTATGTAATTCTTTGGACGTTCAGAAGCAGCTAGTATGAAGCTCTGCTTCCCTTTTTGCTTTTGGAGCTTCTAACATTGCTCCGGTGCTCTGGGTTTCCTTGACATACTGATACAACAAGGATCATTTTTTCTTTTGCTGCAGAGCATCTCGGCTCCGAGGCTTCTCTGGCTTCTTCTTAGCCAAACTTTGTGTCTTTCTATCTGGATTCTGAGCAAAAAAAAAGTAGTTTCCAAAAAAAAATACCGAGAAAATGCTCTGCACCTTTTTATTTGAGCCTGCTCTGTTGGTGCCTCTGAATGTGGTGCCCCTGGAGGTGGAACAGGAGAGTTTATCCCATGTTTTGCACGGACTCAGTCACTCCTGCCAGGGCTGTTGTGCAGGTTTTCCTGCCGTTTCCAGCGTGTGCGTGAGAATAAGCGACTGTCTCCCTTGGCAGGAGGAGGAAGAGGAACAACCACAACCTGCTCAGCCGGCCCTGCCTGTAGAGGAGAAGAAAAAGATCCCGGATCCAGACAGTGACGATGTGTCCGAAGTGGATGCCAGGCACATTATCGAGTAAGCTCCACCTTGCTGCCTTTAGGGTTTAAATGTGGTAGTTCCCTCTTTTCCCCCCGTTAAAGATTGGGGTGGAGGGACGGGACAGAGCGGTTGCTCCAGGGAGCTTTGCTGGACACTGATACCTGCTAGAGGGAAGTCTGGGCTGCTGTTCCTTGGGGCACAAAGAAATCCTTGTGCTCCTTTGGCTGCCAGAAGCCTTTCACCGTGTAAAGTAATACTCTAATTTTAGGTATTTTAACTTTTACACTTTTAAACTCTGAAGAATCTTTGCTGTTAGCACTGCACCGCTTGATTTTTTTGGCTTATAATGTGAGTAGGATTCAGAATGTTGGGGCTTCTGTTTCAAAGTCAGTCCTTCCCCCAAATCTCAAGTGTTTTGTGTCGAAGGAGTGAAATACAGAGAGGCAGGCGGTGTTTGCCTTGCTCCTGCTTTGCAAGAGCAGCTTTCCAAAACGAAAGCTGATCTGGTTTGTGTTAGGNTTGATTTTTGGCTTACGATGTGAGTAGGATTCAGAATATTGGGGCTTCTGTTTCAAAGTCACTCAGTCACTCCTCCAAATCTCCAGCGTTTTGAGTTGAAGGAGTGAAAAACAGAGGGGCAGGTGGAGTTTGCCTTGCTCCTGCTTTGCAAGAGCAGCTTTCCAAAACGAAAGCTGATCTGGTTTGTGTTAGGAGAAAGGAATTAACCACCCCAAGCAGCACGGGGGCTCCTGAGCTGCATCCCAAAGGGATCACCTTCCTCATCTCCACATCTTTCCCTCCCCCAGGAACGCGAAGCAGGATGTGGATGACGAATACGGCGTCTCTCAAGCCCTGGCGAGGGGCCTGCAGTCTTATTACGCCGTGGCCCACGCGGTCACCGAGCGAGTGGACAAGCAGTCCACGCTCATGGTCAACGGCGTCCTCAAGCAGTACCAGGTGAGAGGCTGCCTGGGACAGGAGACAGGGAAATTTGGGCTATTCCGAGACATTCCCGGCCGCAAGAAGGAGCTGAAGGCAGAACTAGCATCTCCCTCCCCCTCGAGCACATGGAAACCCCTGCAGAAACGTGATGAGATTCGATGAGAGGGAGAGGTGAGGTGCAGTGACCCAGGCTGCGGCGCTTTGGCTGCTATAGAATAACGAGCCGGGCTTGCCCGCTGCTTATAATGAAAAATGTTACCTCACCGCCCGCTCCTGAAAGGAGAGGAATGCATTAAGGCCAAGGACTGGTTTTAAATAATTAAAACAAGTTGCTTAATAGTGCATAGGGAGTTCATCTGCATAATGCATGAGATGGGGGTGGGAATCTGCAGGTCATTAGCACGTCCTTGATATGCAGCTCCTCTGTCTGGAGTCTTTGTGCTTAATTTTCATCCCTTAATTCTGCTTTTTTTTCCCTTTAGATCAAAGGTTTGGAGTGGCTTGTGTCCCTCTACAATAACAACCTGAACGGTATCCTGGCAGATGAAATGGGTCTGGGCAAAACAATCCAGACCATTGCTTTAATCACATACCTCATGGAGCACAAACGGATCAACGGACCCTTCCTCATTATAGTACCTCTCTCGTAAGTGCGACGGGCAAATTCGTTGCCCCTTTTTGGTGCAGAAAAGCAGAGAAAATGCTTGGCCGTGCTCCGACTTCGGCCCACATTTACCATTCCCTTTTTCCTCTTTTTTCTTTCCAGAACTCTGTCAAATTGGGCATACGAGTTTGATAAATGGGCTCCTTCTGTGGTGAAGGTCTCATACAAGGCAAGTACTGGCTTGATGTTTGCACTCACCTCCTGGGCTCTTTTGGCTGCTCGTTTTGCAAGGATTCCTTGAATACCAAGTTTGCATTTTCCTTTCCCCGGTATAACAGTGTTTCCGTTATCAAAAGGAATACGAAACTCTTCCTGGCACTAAATAGATTAAATCCACATTTGTTTTTCATTTCTTAACAAGCAAAAGAATCTGATTGCTCCTGCCTGCAGTGCCTTTATATAACTCCAACAATTGTTGTCCTGTTGATAATAACAATTTCTACCACTTTTCCTTTCCAAGGAATTGTATTTTGACTCAGTATTTCTTTTTGGAATCTTCCTACCAGGGCTCTCCAGCAGCAAGACGAGCATTCGTACCTCAGCTTCGCAGTGGAAAATTCAATGTCTTGCTCACTACTTATGAATATATCATCAAAGATAAGCACATCCTGGCTAAGGTGAGTTCTCCCAGCAAAAGGCAGCAGATTTTCCCTTTATTATATTTATATTGCAGCAGAAGGATTCCCCGGCCTCATTGAGCTAGTGGTCGTTGTACCCTCGTAACGGAGAAAGTCCCCATCCAAAAGATCTTGCCATTTAAGTGGGATTTAAATTATTTTTCTATCCCTTTCCCCTCTTGGGTCTCATTATCACATGCTGGGATGAGAAGAGTGGGTGCCTACCCCAATCTGCTGGAGTATTCTCTGTGCCGTTCATTATTTTTGGCTGCAAATCGTGTGATTCTATCTATTTTTTTCTTCTTTAAAAAAAGAAAACCCTGGAGCTATAAATATTGATTGGAAACTATGCAAGATTTTCTTGGCCTTTCCCCCCAAAGCTGATCAGCGGAGGGATATTTATAGACTTCGCAGCATGCCGCGGGGCAAAGATCCAATGTTTTGGGCTTCCCCGAGGTTTGGGAAGCGCCGTTTCGGAAGAATGCAGCCGATCCGTGAAAACCCCTCACGGGAGCTGGCTTCAGTGTTGCCTAAAATTAGCTCAGGCTGGCACAATAAACAGGCAGCGCAGCTGAACTTGAATGATGATCGTTGATGACGGATCATTTCTTACCTTGCTCGGTCTTTGGAGGGAACTGGCTTCTCATCTGCTCTCTTTACACTGCTGAGAATTAAATAGATCTGATTGTTTGTGGCCAAAAAGCTCAAGAAATACTGAAATCCCCCAAGCCATCAATCTCTGTCATCTTCCTTTCCCCCCATTCCCTGCGTTTATTTTTTGTCTCCAAGCCAGAACTATAAAGTGCTCCTGATGGGAGCAGTTTCCAAGTGGCAACTTTGGAGAAATTTGGGTGTTTTTCTACAATCCTGTTTAGCTTTGATGTCTCCCGCTCCCTTGGCCAATTCGGGGCGATTCTCGGGTTGCGTTTGGAGCTCAGGCTCTTGCCCACGCTCTCTCGTGCTGCCCGCAGATCCGCTGGAAGTACATGATCGTGGACGAGGGCCACAGGATGAAGAACCACCACTGTAAGCTCACGCAGGTCCTCAACACGCACTACGTCGCGCCGCGGCGCTTGCTGCTCACGGGGACCCCGCTGCAGAACAAACTGCCCGAGCTCTGGGCTCTGCTCAACTTCCTCCTGCCAACCATCTTCAAGAGCTGCAGCACCTTCGAGCAGTGGTTTAACGCTCCGTTTGCCATGACGGGAGAAAAGGTAGGGATGGAAGGAAGCGCCGGGAGAGCAGTTGTGCTGATTTAACTTCTAATTAGATTAGGATCATCATCATCCCGTAAAACGGTGGTCCTTCAGCTTGGGTCTTACTGTAAGAGTAGAAAACTCAGAGTAACTGAGCACTGGAAATGAGGGTCGAGGGACTCTTCTCCCATCACTTAGAGCGTCGATGTGAGAAGCTGGTTGGGCTCCTGCCAGGATGGATTTCCCAGCCACGGAGGTGCTTTTAGTGCCGTTATGTTGTTGGTTACGTGTCTGTTTGAAGAATAGTTAAAGCAGCTGATATTGGACAGAACAGGTCACCAAACAGCTTGGGGAAGACAAGGGAGCTTGAGCTTAAAAATATCAACGCAGAAACCTCAGGCTGTGGTGTTTGCATCAAAGAGATGTTGGGCTAGAAAACACGTTCTCGTAGTGCAATTTATGGAGCTTTTCTTCATTATGTCTTAATTCCACCTTGGGAATTGTGCAGTCTTTGAGGGCTGGGGAGGAAAGAAAGGAGCTTCCACTAGTCATCACATAACGCTGTGTTTCCTGGTTCCGCTAAAACAGGTGGATCTGAACGAAGAAGAAACAATCCTGATAATTCGGCGTTTACACAAGGTGCTCCGGCCCTTCCTGCTCAGGAGGCTAAAGAAGGAGGTAGAAGCGCAGCTGCCCGAAAAGGTAAAGGAAGAACCACCTTGTCCGACCCTTTTTGTGTATCCGTTCCCATCTTGGTTTCATATGGGGCATTTTATTAAAAAGTAGCTTAAAAGGTTTCTTTTTAGTCGGATATTTCCACGTTCCCAGTGGAATTAACCTCTCCCTGGTCCTTGCAGGTGGAATACGTGATCAAGTGCGACATGTCGGCCTTGCAGAGGGTGCTCTACAGACACATGCAGGCCAAGGGGGTGCTCCTCACCGATGGATCCGAGAAGGATAAAAAGGTTTGGCTGAAGAAGTCCTTATTTTGGGGAGTTTTAGCAGCTTTACAAGACCTTTCTGCTGTTCCTGATAGACTCCAACCACCAGCACAAAGGCCAGATCTGGCATGAGCCCCTCTTGTTCCTTATAAGAAAATCTGGGGACTCTGGCAACAATTTTAGAGCATCAATGGGCCAGTCCTGTGCTAAATGCATGGGTTTTCCCTGGATTATGGGTTGAGGCTGATCCCAAATCCCTCATGCTTAGACAAGAGCCTTGGAGGATGTGGTGGGTCTCACTGCACGGAGAGCTGTCTGCTCACCGAGGCCACCAGCTAGCTTTTAAAAGCAATTAAAAAGTCAAATATCAATTAATTAAACAGAGGAGGAACAAGAGACACTTTGGATGAGAAACAAAGAGGTGGAGATAAAATTCGTTATTCTTCCACCCACCTCCTTTCTGCTCTCTGTTCCCCTAAAGCAGCTGCCTTTTAAAAACCCTTCGCTCCTTAGATTTCTCAAGGTGATTTTAATGTTTTCCTTAGAAACCTTGAAATTCATCCCTGATCTACTGCAGGAAAACCTGCTACTACTAATAATTAATAATAATTAATAAGCTTCAGGGCACTTCGGGGCAGCTTTTCCAGCTGTGCAGCCAGCCGGTTCCTGGGATATGCCACATGTTGGATCCACAGGGAACATCCCCTTGAAGCCTTGTCCATTCCCTCCAAGCTAGAAACATCCAGAACGGTTTCCTGAGCGCTGGTACCAAACTCATATTTACAATTTTCCATCTCCTTTGTGCAGGGTAAAGGCGGTACAAAAACCTTAATGAACACGATCATGCAGCTGAGGAAAATCTGTAACCACCCCTACATGTTCCAGCATATAGAGGTAACGTGTCCGTTTTAGCACGTGTCTGATTGCAGATACTCTAGAAACTTGGAAAAACTCTTCTGTCCACCAAATCTTCCACCAAATCTCCCACCAAATCTGCCCNACAGATAATCTAGAAACTTAGAAAAACTCTTCTGTCCACCAAATCTCCCACCAAATCTGCCCTCTGGTTTGAGGGGAGGTTAAGCCAAACACTGGTTCTTGTTGCTGCTCGGACCAGCCAGGCTCCGTATATGAAAATTCCAAGTGCAGGAGGCAGCAGATGAGCTCTGCAGCCTTGGGTGGAGTTCAGGCTCCTTTCGAAACCTTCCTTTTTGCCATCCAAAATGGTGCGAAATCTGTTCAGTTTGGCAAAGCAGTGTTGCCTAAAAGTAAAATCGCGTGGATTTGCTGCCAGGCTGATCCTTTTTGAGACAATCTCTCTCTTATAGAGAGCAAGACACCCATTTTTTAATCCAGCACCAGGCAAAACATTTAAAACCGCTTCATTTCTGTGCCTGCTTCCCAACACAGCTGCTCATTGCACGCAAAGGACCTTTGCTGCCGTTGCCAGTTCTCTGCCAGCTTTCCTTCTAGGGCATTTCCAGGACTTTTTGGGTCGGAGGACAGGGTTTTATTGACATTTTTTCTCTTTCTGCTTGCAGGAATCCTTTTCGGAGCACTTGGGTTTCACTGGCGGCATCGTGCAGGGGTGAGTAGAGGATTTTAGCATTGCAACGAGTGATTTTTTTAGCCTCTCTGTGTGTGGATGTGGTGTTGGGGTATTGCAGTGGGTGCTCATCACGCTTGCGAGAGGAGGAATCTTGGCTTTTAGCACTGAATTCCCATTTCCCCTCGTCTTTCCCAGGCTGGATTTGTACCGAGCATCCGGGAAGTTTGAGCTCCTGGACAGGATTCTTCCCAAACTGCGAGCCACCAACCACAAGGTGCTGCTCTTCTGCCAGATGACCTCCCTCATGACCATCATGGAAGATTATTTTGCCTACCGCGGCTTCAAATACCTCAGGCTGGACGGTGAGCGGCTGCTCCGCGTTTCCCGCCGTTCCCTCGGAGCAGCGGGCGAGGGAGATGGAGCTGGGACAAACGACGCGTCCGTAAGGCACTAACCCACGCACAGGATGCAGGAAAAAAAGATGCTAAATAGCCCTGAATTTATAAAATCTGGTGCTGCTCAAGTTAAACTTATCTACTATCGAATCAGGAAAACCTGGAAGATGCCATTAAGGGCCAGGTGATCCTATAGTGTATTGAAAAATGGGAATATAAATTAGTTGAAGTCCGATTTTAATTCGGGAGGAGTGCACCATAAACCGTAAGGTGGAAAAAAATCTAATTTCAGAAAGAATTATTTTNAGGCACTAAACCACGCACAGGATGCAGGAAAAAATAAAAGATACTAAATAACAGCCCTGAATTTATAAAATCTGGTGCTGCTCAAGTTAAACTTATCTACTATCGAATCAGGAAAACCTGGAAGATGCCATTAAGGGCCAGGTGATCCTATAGTGTATTGAAAAATGGGAATATAAATTAGTTGAAGTCCGATTTTAATTCGGGAGGAGTGCACCATAAACCGTAAGGTGGAAAAAAATCTAATTTCAGAAAGAATTATTTTTAATTATCATTTAATTAATTTTTTTTATTTAT
>VWPW01029424.1:5461-130317 GCA_013389825.1 Crypturellus undulatus
CTCGCCGGGCCCGGGGTGCCGAGCCGGGCCCGGGTCCCCGCAGCGCCCCGCCACGGCCGGGCCCGCGCGCTGCCCGCGCACGGGGTTTTGGTGTTTGCTGTTTTGCCAACATAATGAAAAACCTCATCGGTCGTCTCGTTTTTTTTTTTTTTTTTTTTTCTTCCGGTTTTCGTATGTCTGTGGAAAATCTTTCTCCCTTTCTTCTTTTTTTTTCCCGCCTTCCCCCCCACCCCATTTCCGTTGTGGGTACATCTCTCACGGGCAACCACGAGGGTGTTTGCCAAGCTGAACTTCCCCACCCGGGCGTATTCCCCACGTACGTTAGGTCTGCCCCGGCCCACGATCCCATTCCTGCGGCATGCCTCGGCTCTGCTCGCCGTCCCCTTGGCACGGGAATCCCCGCGGGGCAGCACGCAGACAGCGGGTGCTAGCCCCAGCGCTGCCGACGCTGCTGCTGGCGCCTCGAGTCGCGCGCCGCAGCCGAGCGAGCTGGTGTGGAACCAGCACGGCTGTGCCCACGCGGGAGCGGGTGCCGTGTCGGTGCCTCCCGAATAAAACCAGTGGGTGTAGCTGAAAGGGAGGGGGAGGAAAAGTGAAAGAAAGAGCAACGCGCGCGTCGCGATGCCGGCGAGGCACGCAGGTGCTGTCGCGCGCTGACACGGTATCTGTGTTGCTTTCAGCCAGGCAGAAGGCAGGGCGAGTGCGTGTGTGCTCTGAACGTCACAAGTCTTGACTGACTCTCTAATCAAAACTCAACAGCTTTACAATAGGGGCTCATGCATGCATTTTCCACGGTTAGTTAATGGGAATGATTTTGATTCGTGGGAAATAAAAGGCTGCATTTGTTCGGCCTCTCAGCTAAGGGGAAGGAGAGCGAAGCATGTGCGAGGGATCGTGGGCTGCACTGGCCTTTCCAGCTGCACCCGGGCACCGCGGCCTTGCCATTGCACTGGGGGTGCTGCTTGGGATCACGCGTTTCCCCTCTGCTCGCCCGAGCAATAGACTTAGCACGTCGTCATTGTGGGAACGGGAGCTCTCTGCATTAGGCAGTTGGCTCTTCACTGCCTGCTGGAGGGAAGAAAGTGCTCGCTGAGGTGATTAAATGCTTCCCCGTCTGCTGGAAAGTGCTCTTGTGCCCTGCGATAAGCGCGGCCAATGCAGCAGAAGTCCTGCTGGGCCCAATTCTGCTGGGGTGAGACTGGCACGGGGCTGGGAACAATTAACCACTCACAGGGGAACGCGACGCGAGGCAATGTTATTACGCTAATAGCTCCACAAGCTGCTATCTCTGTGCAGAACGCGCTTCTCTTTTCCACAACAGGCTGTTTAGAGCTGATTCGGGCTCATTAAAAAAGCTTCAAAGCTGCAGAGGGCAAAAATCCATTTGAGCTGCCTCCGTGTCTGCAGGCAGAACTGGGTTCCTCTGTCTTTCCAAGAAAGCGCACGGGCACCTCCAGAAAGAGGAGAGCAGATGCCACCCTCATGCAGCACTTTGTGCTGTCAGCAGCTCCTCGGCACTGTTAAATCCGCAGGGCCAAGACGGCTTGCCAGGGTGGATGCCGCTGTGGTGCCCATGAGGAAGAGGAGCTCAGAGCGTCCCATCACCTAATCCAGGCTACCAACTGCACCAAACCGTCTTCAAGGGGCTTGTGGGGAGAGAAGGGAGAAGGCTGCCTCATTAATCGCTGATTTGCTCACATTTTTTTCATCAGGACTGTAGAAAGGATTAGTACAGGACATTTATTGAGCTCCGAGTCAACTTTTTAACATGTTTTGATATTTCTCGGAAGTGCCAAAAGAGGTTAAAAAGTACGGCTTTGGTCTATATTTAAAAAGGTTAAAAAATAAATAAAAGATGTGTTGCCTGACCTGACATCACTCTTGGGCAATCCATTAGCATGAGCAAGGTCAAAAGGGGTGCAAGTCAGTAAGGACTGAAATGATTGAAAAGACAACAGCAGAACTATTGACAACCAGTGTAGGCAGCAAAAAAAAAAATTGTGAAAAAAGGTGGATATTACATTATATGCTCGCTCCGATCCCAAGCTCAGCATACTTAAATTTATCCAAGAAATGACCGATCACAGTGCACTGGTACCTGCTGGCTCTTCACAGGGCAAAAGGCTTCACATCTGGAGGCTCCTGGAGATCTCCGTCAGCCCAAACATGTTGGAGGGTACAAGACTTTGTGGGTGGCTTATCCTCAGGATCCACAGCTCACTGCCTACCAGGCAGCTGGCTGGCTGCCAGAGCTGGCTTGAAAACCTCTCACATAGGCAAAACTGAGTTTTGCTGCTCGGAGGATGTGGATCCAGCAAGAGCCTTGAAGGTCCAAACTGACTCTCACAGCAAGGGGAGGGAGAAGGATGCCTCACAGATGCCCTTGGTAGCTGCTAGCACCATTGCACGTGCGGTGCTTTCATGTCGCGCTGCATGGCACAGCAAAATGAGCAGCAAGGGAACAACTGCTTTGTCACTGTCGCTGATCCACGTGCTGACCTTGGGCTCACTTTGCTGGGCCAAGAGCCCTGCGGCCACTGAACAGCCTCCCCGGGCCGCTCGCACAGAGCCAGGGGTTCCCGGGGGGAACATGTGGGAGACACAGCAGTAAAGCAGCGTCACCTGCTTTCCAGCTCTGGACTTACCAAAATCCTTGTCCCTGCGGGAAATGTTCAATTCCGAATGAAGAAAAACTAAGCTCTTTTTTTTTTTTTGGGGGGGGGGAGGCTTTTTTTTTTTTTTTTCCTTCTCCTTTCTCTCTCCCCCATAGGAAGAAGTTCTCCAACAGCTGAAGATCTTAAATGAAATGTTTCAGAAAGGTACACACTTGCTTAACCCAGAAGGATACTGCTGATGCAGGTACTGCTGAGCGCTGTCTGTTTTCTTAAGTTGCACAGAGAATCAGATTAACTGGCATTACCTTTCAAAGGTTTCATTTTTCAAGATTTTAAGATGGCCTAAAAGCCTATGCACCTCTTTTCAAATTTCCCAAAATGTAGCATGTACATTGCAGCGTCTGTAAACAAACTTTGTGTTTCGCGATGAGGGGCAGAGGGAGCTAGGAGGTGTTGCTCAACAAAATACTGCAGCGCTAAGCCCTGCCTTTGCCTTCGGTCAGCAGCTGAAATCCCTACCAGCCTGCCATGTGATAGCCGTGCTTTTTCCAGCTCTTGCTTACCCAGCCTCTGGGTGTTCCTGGCTTGGCACCGGAGACCTCACACACCTCAGATGGGAATTGCACGCAGGTGGTTTTCACGGGGCTGTTCCACATAGAAATTGCTTGCATGGGTCACCTTTTTAATAGGTTTCCTTTCCAGTAAAAGATTGATTGCTCAAGAAGACTGGGAATTAGGGATTTTTTCCTGCTGCAAACTCCTGTGCTGGAATTCTTTTAAAACCCATTGAAGTGGCAGGTATCACTGAGGCTGGGCTCTATCCAGCCACAGGCAAAAATCCTTGCAACTTCAGTGAAAATGGATTGCAAGACATTTGCAGGGAACCTTTAATACGCTGGCCTGGGGAATACCTTTTCAGACCTGTTACACTGGGCTCTGAACATAGGCAGGACTTGAGAAGGAAAACTGATTAAGGAGTTACTAAAATAATTGTTTTTCTTCTGAGAGGACATTTTCAGTAACACTTCTAACAGATGCCTGAGGCACTTGACAGCCAGTGTTTTTTATTAAGACAAGTAGTAACATGAAGGAGTTAGCAGCTTCATGAGCAGTCAAACTTATGAAGTCTGATTGTCGGTGGCTCTTTCCTGTGTTAATTTTCAGGTGTATAATAACATCACTGAGCATACATTAGGCTGTCATCAATGTCACTAATTTGAATGGCTCAGTTATGCTTGGCCATCCCTTTATTTATTTTTTTTTTTTTGCGACACCTGGAGGAACTAGTTGTTTTTGAGACATTTATCCTCTTTCCCAAGTTTGCTTGGGATTAGCTCACGTACCCAGAAGTCGCTGGGGAGGGAATGACAGCCAACAAAGAGCACAGTCACATGAATTTTATCATCCTCGGAATCCAATGTCTATGGCATGAGCTGTTTTTCCTCTAAGACACTTCATATGGCTGCCAAGCTTATTGCAAAAAGATTGAGTGATGTAACTTGGCAACCCAGCACCAGTGACAAATGCCACATCCTATAGAGAAGAAATGCAGCAAAAGTGACTCATCTTTACATCCAGAGTATGACTTAATTTTGGTTAGTGCTGAGTCTGAAGGCCAGATTTATCCCTCTCATCCCAGATGAGATCCCAACCACTGGCCCACCATTTCTGACCCCAGGAGTACAAGGTGGAACAGCTCATACAGGAGGAAAATGAGAGAAACCTGGATTAGAAAGGACATTCTCCTACAGTTTCGGGTGCGATGTCAAATTTCCCCACATAGCAAAGGACTTTGGTTGACACCCCACACACGACACAGTTAATTGCTCAGATATCCTGGAAAAGCCAAAAAGGAATTTTAAAAAAAATCCTTCCTTCACCCCAGGCAGGATCATTAAAGGCAGTTTTGCAGACATGTTTAGAGGCAACTCGTGACGGAGTATCCTTCACCCTTTCCAGACAAGACATGCGCTGGACAATGGACCTGAGATTTTCATTTGAGATCTCCAGGAGCCTCCAGATGTGAAGCCTTTTGCCCTGTGAAGAGCCAGCAGGTACCAGTGCACTGTGATCGGTCATTTCTTGGATAAATTTAAGTATGCTGAGCTTGGGATTGGAGCGAGCATATNGGAGACAACGGATGTGCTGGACAACAGACCTGAGATTTTCATTTCAGGTCCTGTCTGGCAGACCTCTTGTGAAAATGAACAGCGATAAACCCCTGCCGCAGGGGAGACGTCGCAGCCTGTGAATTATGAGCTAAGGTCCATCTGTGCTTGCCCTGGGCCAGATTTGGGCGACTCTACCCAGAAACAAGAGCCAAAGGATTTTGGGAAGGGAGAAGAAACGTGGTCAATGAGGTCTTAGGCACCTCCAGAACGAAGCAATGGGAGGTGGCAAGGTTGATAAGTCAACCTTGGGCAAGCAGAAGGCGTTAAGCACTTCAGTTTACATAGCTCTTTGCCTATGCACGGTTGGACAAGAGGCTTTTCACACGTTCCCTTTCATTAAACAGACTCCGTAGCCTTCAGATGGCTTCAGGTGACACTCCTGGGCAGTGGAGAGGGATCTAAAGCGCAAGCAAATTAGTTTGCTAACTTACTGTGAACCATGGACTTTATAGGCAGCGTAAGCGTTCTTGGGCCTTTCCAAACGCCAGAGTTTCAAAAGCAATATAACCTGTTAATGTTTAATTGCAAAAATAGTGATAAATATTATGAGGCTTATCTCCTCTTGTTCTGTTGTTTCTGCAAATAAGTTGTTATCCACACACAGCCCCGCCTTTGACATTATTTATCAATTACGTATTACTGGTAGTTACTGGTTTACCTTCTATTAAATGAAGAGTTAGAAAATAACCAGTAATTTTCTTGCTAATAAATTGAAGAGCAGCTTTTTCTGTTCCGAGTGTTTTGCTTTTGGGTCTTCTTGGCATAAAAACTTCAGAGCTTGGTCTGTACCTCTCATTCACAAGAACACTTGTGCTCCGGACCCTGAAATTATTGACAAAAACAAAACCTGAAGTTTTTTTCTTCTGATTTTCTTCTGTGGGAGGAGACTTCAATTACCCATGTCATTTTCTCATGCCTCTGCATCTTCATTTGTCATCTTCCGTTTGTTAAAAAGGAAAAGCATGAAACCGAACTAAATTTTCCCCAGTCCCAAATTCTCAGAAGGGACCTCTAGGAGAAAGATTCTCAGAAAATATAAATTTATAGCTCTACTGAGGGATCAGGGATTTAATTTATGAAGCTATAAATATGCTGCTTAAAACTTCTCAGACCAAACAGAGCATCTTGCTTACATGGGAATCACTTTGCATTACTCCTCACCTCAGAAAACCTGGGTATCTCACATTTCAAGTTTGGCACCAACAATATAAATTGTTTCACGACCTCGACCCATCCCAGGAGGCTTTGAATGTACATGGGGAACCTCCCTGATAAGAGACACCAAGCTGCGCAGTCATTACAAGACCTGCTGCAAAGATTTGATCTAACTCCCATAAAGCCTGGGGAAGGATGCCCAGAAGATTCGAAGATGTGGCTGGTTTACGTGAGCTGATGACCTGCACTGCAGATATAATTAACTTGCATGATGCGCTGCCTAGAAGTCAGCTTTTACGCAGAAGAAAACGTAGAGGAGACAGGAAGGCAGGACAGTAGGAGGCCTTCCAGGAGAACCAGGTCCCATAGGACAGCTCTGCTCAGATCACCAGCTGCTGATGAAGTCTGCATTAGAGCAGACTAGACTAGCCAAATGCCTTGGACCTAGGCTAGGCAAATGCTGAAGCCCCTGAAGGACACAGATGTTCCTAAGGACCTGGAGATGGAGCGTCCCGAGCTGTGTAAAAGCAGGAAAAGAAGGAACCGTTGGACCTAGCTCTGATTCCTGGAAAGATCCTGGCACCAACAATCATTTCAAGTACTTGAAGACGATTAGAATTTCCCCCCCAAAACATTAGGGCTTTATCAAATAACATCTTTTTCTTGTCAGGCCAACGAGCCCTGATGCCACAGACGCAGCAGGTTAGCAGCACAGAGGATGAGCAAGAGTGCACTTACGCAAGGCGAGGGTGGCGCGGAGCTGCCAGGACTCTGGCGAGCAGTATCAGGAGTCAAAACAGCCTTGCAGATCAGAGAGCTGACACGACGAGCTTCGGCAGGGGCCGCGGAAGGAAGCGCTCGTGGGGAGCATCCACCCAGCGTGAGGAGTGAGCGCTGCCCGGGCGGCTGCAGGCACCGCGGCGGAGGAGCCGGCGGCGCGGCCCGTTCCGCGGGGTGCAGAGGCTGCGCTGGCCGGTCTCGTTAATCCCGCAGCGTGACTGGGAAGATAGCTATGCAGTGACACAGCTGCAGCCAGGAGCGTGAGGCTCAGAGCCACCACACCGAACCATGGAGGGATTGGTGACCGGCGGACATTGTCCAAGCTGCAAAAAACTGTTTCTCCCCGGACAAAGCTGGGGACACAGCCCTGGAGAGCTCGTTGTCTTAAGGCTGGGTCCTAGTCCTTGCTAATGCTGACTAATATTTACTGTGATAAACAACCTAATTGAAATCACAAGGACTTCGAAGCACTGTTTAACATGAATCAGGTTTGCAGCACGTAGCCTGAGGTAAGGAGTTAGCTGTCTAAATACAGGTTTAAATTACATAAAACGTCACGGTGTTTTTTTCTACGTGTGACGTAACAGGTGAGGTCACATCCACAGCTCCAACCCTTATTCTGGCCAAGCGTCATCTACCTTGGACATGCTTTTCCAAAGCTTGAAGAGCTATGAAAATGAACTGTCCCCATCTTACCCAGGCTTTTGTGGTTTGTCAGTAAGACGAGCTCCTCACCCCCTGCAGGGCATTGATTATTATATACAACTACAAATACATATATATAAAGTATAACTCAGCTTAAAAACAATACGGTAGATACTAGAAGCTTTAATTTTCACACGTATTTTTCCTGAATCCTGTAGGACATACAGCTTTGTTTTGGCATANTCTGGCCAAGCGTCATCTACCTTGGACATGCTTTTCCAAAACTTGAAGAGCTATGAAAAAAAATGAACCATCTTACCCAGGCTTTTGTGGTTTGTCAGTAAGATGAGCTCCCCACCCCGTACAGGGCATTGATTATTATATACAACTACAAATACATATATATAAAGTATAACTCAGCTTAAAAACAATACGGTAGATACTAGAAGCTTTAATTTTCACACGTATTTTTCCTGAATCCTGTAGGACATACAGTTTTGTTATGGTAGACTCTCAAACTTTGCTGCAGTACAAGAAGGGCTCCCAGAACTTCTTGTTTCAACAACAATCTCATCACTTAGCCCAAAGCTGATTTTCGTGTGTCCCCTGTGTGTCCCGAGACGTGCAGTTGATTCACTCTGCATCCACACACACACCCTTGCCACTTGGTACATGACTTACATTCCTCCCACATTAGTCATGGAGCGTGTCTGCTTCTTCCATCGCGCTGGCAATTACGGGGCTCCGGGTGATCTGTGATTCACGGGTTGTCCCGTCTCCTGGTGCTGCTGGATGACTGCACCTTGCCCTGACTTCCAGGTGATCTCAGGGCACACAGAGAGCTCCTGGGAGCTCCCAGGAGTGACTCCCAGGATGGGAGAAGAGCATGACAGGGCACTCGGCAAGGGAAATATACTCATAAAAATGGTTGGGCAGGTGACTGCATTAGAGCTGACTGAGGTCCTGCGGTCCCAAGGGTGCCAGCTGCTGAGTCCACCTCCGTTTCATGCTGCCGCTGGTAGGTCTGACTGCATGGTGCAGTTTGTGCCTTGGCGTGTGGGGCGTCACTAACCTCTTTTGGATACATTCACCTGACCAGCAGCACTCACTCCTACACTAGGTTAACACCCGCCAGAGCCAGGGTGCAGCTCACCTCTTAAATGGTTAAATCTAACCATTTAAGTCTAATGTGGGTGTGAGTTACCCACACTAAGCAGGTGCTGTTAGGTGCAATATAGCCTATATATTGCACACAAGGTAATATAGCCTTGTGGTACAAGCTCCACAAGCATCCTCAGCAAACCAAGGCATCAGTCCTATGTTCTTTCCTTTAACCCTTTTTTCCATGGTGTTTCACTGTTGACAGGCATTTCTCCTGACAGCCTAACACAACATGCTTTTAGAAAAACAGGTTAGAAAAGGCATGCGGTAGGGTCGCCATTTATTTTGGAGAATGTCAATGTATAGATCATCTATCCAATCCGAGGGGTCTCTGCACGTTCCCAATAGCGTTGCAAGGCCTTTGGATGCTTGCACGCTGCGTATGAGGCCCTGCGATCCACACTGCCCTCAGCAAACCCAACTTGCTCCAGCGTGAGAACAAACAGCAATTGCTGGCAATTGTTTGAGGCACAATGACAATTCTGCAGAGCAAAAACAAACGATGAAAGGGGCACTGTTGGAAAACCAACCCTTCAGACTGGGGAAGGCGCTATTTTCCTGTTTTTTTGAGCTTTGAATTTCATCTGCTTTTGCCAAGAGGAGGCCCTGGCAGCTCTAAAGCGGGGTGAGCTGCCTGGTGCGAGGAAGCACTACACCAGCGTGCTGGGCAGACCTGCAGAGACGGGTTCTCCAGAGCATGCGACAGGCGCCCAGAGGTGCCAAGTGCTGCATTGTGCTTGGATTTCAGGAGGAGTTGGAGACCTCTGGGGAGATTCCCACTCTTCTAGGGCTTCCTAGTACTTTCTCCAAATCCCTTTAAATCAAGACATCTTCAGAAAGATCACATGAAGTAGTTTCACTTACCAAAACTGACATATTTAATAAAGAGCCAGCTGCAACCCTGATTTAAAATATGGGTTTAAACTTTAGGAAAATTCTTAGAGAAATAGAACGCCTCAGCAAAATTACTTTTATTAGAAAAGACCTTTTCACTAAAAATATCAGCCATTTGCGATGTCAAGTAATTGTTCCAAACTCAGTACTCCAAAATCTAATTATTTTTCAGAAATATTTTCAAAAAGGCTTGAAAATCTGTAATATCTTGTTAATGCTAAAGGAAACAGCTTAAGAGCCAGCTGAAGAAGGTTTACCTCACTGCATTCTGTCATCTGGCAGGGACAAGTGTTTAGCCCTCACATATTCTAATCTCTAGCTAAAGCACAGACGATCCCTACAAATAAGATATGTGACACTCTCCACGCTGTGCTCTCTTCTAAGTGGCTTGTGGCTGCACTTACTTAGCACCTCCCAATACCTGTGATAGCATCGCAGCAGGCCACAGTCAGACCCATCGAGAAGCGTTTATCATCCAGGAGCAAATTATTCAGGAGAAATTATTTTCTTTGCCTCCCATCTTCTGTGCTGCCTTCCTCCTGGCATCCACTTTATACCTCTGGTCTTTATAACTTTGAGTGAGCCCTGGAAAGAAAAAACATAGGAGAAGCTCAATGGGGTGAAGGGAAGGGAATCATCAGGTTGCACAGGGGTTTCTCAGCATCCAGTGCCCACACAAGTACTGGGCCATAGGGGAATGGCTTCACTTTTACCCTTCTTCACAACGCTGTTTGCAAGGTGCTGCCTGCCCACTGGTGTTTGTTTTTGTTTTGTTTTGTTCTCTCTGAGCAATGTTTTCCCCAAACATGCTTCAACTACAAGAAGAAAATCAAGGTAATTGCAGAGAAATCTTAATATAAATTTAATATTTTTGAAAAGAAAATTTCATCACAAGAGTGGCCAAAGTCCTTCACCAGGGTGCCTGGGGAATCTCCATACTTGGAAAATATTTAAAACTTGACGAGGCCCCTGTGCAGCCTCCTGTAACTCAGGAGTCGGTCGTGCTATAAGCAGGACATTCGACTAGATGGTGTCCTGAGGTCCCTTAGAGCCAGACTACCCTATCATTCCATAGGTGCCGATGGCTGTGGACTTGCCACAATGACAAGAGGAGCTGGGGACAGCACAGCTATGAGAATGAGAGGCGGGAAGCAGGTGGGTGAGCAGTATAGGGCTGGTGTCTTAACTTCCTTCCTTGGTGACTCCGTTGAACTGCAAAGTAAGTGCCAAAGTGAAAGGGAAAAAGAGTTAATCTCCTGCCCAATGATGGGGCTGAAAGGAAACAGCTGCTGCCAAGGGTCATGCTGCTCTCACACTAGATGCGCCCACTACAGAAGTGCCAGAAACCTCTTTTTTGAAGGCGAGCTAGGAACAGATCCCACACGCACAAAGAACGAGCGGACTTCACGTCATCGTGTCTGCACAGAGGAGGGGTCATAGCTCCTAAACCGGGAGAGGCCCAAACCCACCCACCCTTCCTGGGGGGACACCACACGCAGAACTTCAAGGTGTCTGGTCATCCAGTTAAGGTGTCTCATCCTTTTTCTTCATTAAAACAACAACAACAACAAAAAAACCCAATGCACACTGCAAAACAAAACACAAAAGCCCAAAACCTCTATAAATGCTGCTGAGGAAGGAGTCAATACAGGTCAGCAGAGAGAGTCCATAGCCAGAGGAGAGGTCTCATTTCTGCTGAAAGGGGACAGGGCAACCCTCATCACGCAGCCTTCACTCCACTGTTGTTGTGCATAGTAGACTGGATTTATTCTAAGAGGGGGAGAAAAGAAGAAAAAAATAATCCAAGAGAGTCTTTTTGCTGCACAGGAAGAGGTTCATCACTTCAGAACAATAGAAGAAATGAAAATCCAGAATTGCCCCTTGTGAAAGTGGAATTTGTTTAATTAGTGCAGAGAGTAGGCTTTAATTACAACATATTAAGACAATAAAATATTTCCTCAGTGAAAAGCTTGTTTTTTTTTATCTCCTGTGATTAATATGCAGAGGAACATGTATACCTAAAGCCTTAAGAACTTTTAGGTGGCAGTTGCTTTGGCTTTGGAAGAACAGCCCTTTCTCCATTTGAAAACACAATCCAGAAAATGAGAAGAAACAAATAGGATTCTGTCTCCCAGAGTAAGATATACTACCCCTCAGAATATCAGATACTAACATCACATGAAAACAGCACAACTAATGAAAGGTTCTGCTCAATACAAGATGGAACAACCTGCCCTTCCTAACTGGTAGTTATATTTGCTAACATCTGTATTATATCAGTTTAATAGAGAATTGCACTAACAGGATAGCCCAAAGAGCAGCACACGTTACAGTACATCTCTTTAGCCAGGCTGTTTATTCCATAGTTATGTTGTTTTGCACTTTCATACTCACATCATAGGGGAGAGATATTTTTTTCTAGCATCCCTTTTGGAAGTAGGAATTCCAAAACTTAAGGAAACCAAGAGAAAAGAAGTAAACTCCCCCACTGCTTTGATGCTTTCCGAGTATGAAAAATATATGTTTCACTTGTTAGAAGCTGCAATCAAATTAGCATTTAATTATATTAACATTTAACGCTTAAAATGTCAAGAAAGGATTGGAAAAAAAATCAGCTCTGAAGTGAGATAGATCAGAACCAAACCAAATTTAAATGTCTGATTTGGATTCCCAGGGAAGAACTTTCCCTACTTTCCTCACTCCAAGCCACGCAGTAAACACGCTCGGTGCGTTATATCTGCAGTGCCCCGGCTGCAGCCTTCTAAAGAAGTTACAGCTAAATCAAATTCAACACCTAATTCCAATTAGTCTCGTTCTCTGGAATGTTATTGGATAATGAAAACTGCAACAGGAGTAAAACAGACCATGCTCTTCGGAGGTGTCAGGACTATCTGTCACACTCCTTTTACCTTGGCACTTGTCAGAGAAGGAGCTTTCATCCTTTGAGGGTAGTAGGTGCTCTCAGGGCTGATACAGCAAGTAATGTTGGGTCTGCTTGGCAAGGAAGGGCTCTAGAGAAGCTGTGTAGGGTCAGCACCTTGTTGCTTGAGCCACATAGCTCAAGACTTACATCTTCAGGAGATCTGTGGTCTGTCAGATTGGGAAGAGACTAGACATGATCAGTGCTTCCCGCTGTCTACTCATATACCTTTACAGTCCCTACTAATGGAAGAAGTCCTATGCCATCATTTAATTGTACAATTTCTCCAAGCAGCTGCATACAGAAAAACTCCAGTTCTGACAAAGAAAAGGCCATACGGAGCCTTGTGAAAGGCTCCTTATGTGGAAATTTCTTATTATCCCCTCAAATCTGAGCAGAGATCTTTACAAAGCACAGTCTGTACAGAGCACAGTCTGCCAGACACCAAAATCAACACAATCTCTAGAAAGGCCAGTAAAAGCCCGTGCCTACGTGTTGCCTGGTGGTTTGTGGAGAACCTGGGACTTCACAGCAAAGTGAAACTGCACTGAGAAAAAATTGCAAACTGATGGAAAAACTCACTATAGCAAGTTTTTCCTCACAGCATCTTTGCTACAGATGTAAGTGTTGTTAATCCCTTTTCAGAGCTGAAGAACTAGAGGATAAAATGAAACACCTGAAGCATCCCAGGCTTTCCCCTCATCCCTAGAACTGCTCCATCACGTGTCACACCCAGACAACCAAGAACAGACAAAAGAGAATACGTGGAGACCCATTTGTTTTGGGAAGAGCTGTCTTGACTCTACATTAAGCCCGTGTTGATCAAATAACGTATTTTCCTCACTCCTCATCCTCTCCTGCCAAGTTCCCCGATATTACAAAGCAATATCTATAAATTGGAGTTTCTATATGGACACGTCCATTACTTTGATTCATTACCATATTGCAATGGCTTTTGTCACGGGCATGTATTATACATGAATGATGGCTCATGTTTTATTTCTGTGGTGTGAAGTCTTCGACACCTGGCTCTTAGGTTAATATATTAACAAGATAAAACTATAAACTGTAAGGCTTCTTAGATAAAAAGCTTAGTTATGGACAGGCTTCCTGATATCCTTTTTATCCCTCACTGTGCCAGAATATCATCTAAATCTTCAGTGAAAAACTCCTACTTAGTTCTTAATTCTTAACAGATAGGATAATATTTATTTTATTTTGGAGATTAATTTTAAATGAGGTGACATGTAACAGAAGGGAGCCCAGGCACTGGATAATGGTCTCCTACTGTGTGATAAATGATAGAGTACAACCGAGTAACACGAGGCAATTAAAGAAAAAAAAAAAAAAAAAGGAACACATCTCTGGAAGTTGGCAGTGTGAAACTCCTTGTTGTAGCCAAGCGAGTGCCAGTATCCTCAGCTACAGTCATGTAATATGCTGCTCGCACATAACCATACTGCAAAGCACGATAGGGAATAGCCCAAGCAATAGCCCATGAGGAGGAGCGTTGCCAGCAGGTCGAGGGAGGGGATCCTGCCCCTCTGCTCAGCTCTGGTGAGGCCACACCTGGAGTGTTGGGTGCAGTACTGGGCTCCCCAGGACAAGATGGACACTGAGCTTCTAGAGAGGGTCCAACGCAGAGCCATGAAGATTAAGAGACTGGAGCATCTATTATATGAGGAAGGACTAAGTGAGCTGGGCCTGTTTGGCGCAGAGAAGAGAAGATTGAGAAAAGATCTGATCAATATGGATCTGAGAGAAGAATGTAAAGAGGATGGGGCCAAACCTTCTTGGTGGTGACCAGTGACAGGACAAGGGGTAGTGGGTACAAGTGGAAGCATAGGAAGTTCCATCTCCATGTGAGGAAGAACTTCTTTCCTGTGAGGGTGACCGAACCCTGGCACAGGCTGCCCAGAGAGGCTGTGGAGTCTCTTTCTCTGGAGATCTGCCAAACCCACCTGGATGCTGCCCTGTGCCACGTGCTCTGGGTGTCCCTGCTGGAGCAGGGTGAGTTTCACTAGGTACTCCATAGGTATCTTCCAACGTTAACCATTCTGTGAAGCAAAACTTAGACCTAATTCTAAGGCAGTGCTTAGGTTTTGCACAGCACATGTTCCCAGCCACCTCATGCTGGGGACCTCCCCAGCCACCACATGCTCCTATCCATGAAACCATGCAAGATGAGGTAGTGCAGCTGAATGAGTTGGAAGAATCAATCTTGTATCAGGCACCACTTTTCATATAGTAAATCTTCCAAGCAGTTACTACCACTTATAGTATGTGAGTAGCCCCATCACTTCTGCTGACTTAGTGGTCCTACATGCATGCCTTCCCTTCCCACCCCGCAGGAAGTCCTTTCTGGAAATCTGCTTGGCTTTTAAGAGGCTGTGTGATGAGAACATAACCTGCTGTAGTACAGGAGCAGGGACCTGCACCATTGCACTTTATGGCAAGCAAGGCACCTAAGAGTTATTGGCACTGTCCTCTGAGGGAGAAGGTCCCTGCCATGCTGCAGCAACAAATGGCTACGAAGAACCTGGGGACATATGAATTAAGAGCCATGATGACAGAAGAGGAAAAATATTACATATCCTCCTCAATTATACTGCAGATCATGAAAGAAAAGAAGGAGGTCCATTTCAAAGGCCACATGTGGGGATGCAGAGCTAAGACAGCCCTGACTCCTAGTTTCACGTCTTAGCTAAGGTATCATATCGTCTAAATTGTGATAGAACTTAAGTTTTCTCACCAAGGCCATAAAATTAGTCTGTGATAACACAGAGTTCCAATTCATACTTCAAAGCTATTTTTGTTCACTGGGAGCTGTTTTTTCACAGGCTGCTATAATTGAACCACAGGTATGACAAGCCTTATTATGATGTTATCTTCAGAGAGCTAGAGATAGTGACTTTATTTCAGAGAAATGAAAGACAGGGTTTTATCAAGAAGAAGAGCATTAAAAAAACCCAAAACAACAACAACAAAAAACCTACTACCTGAACTAGGGGATTCATGAGGCTACATNAGTGACTTTGTTCCAGAGAAATGAAAGACAGAGTTTTGTCAAGAAGAAGAGCATTAAAAAAACAACAACAAGCCTACTACCTGAACTAGGGGATTCATGAGGCTACATTCTTCTTTCTGCTAAGCCAGTATTAATCCCATAGAAGTCATCTCATTATAAAACTGAGACAGAGTTAAAGACAAAACTGTAGTGACGGTACATGTTGGCAGTTTCCAAGAATCCAGTTCTGGAGAGAAAACATGGACCACGCATGGAGAAAAAGAGTTTCTGATCTAAGTGTTCGCCTTTAGCATTCCTGCCCGAAACAGTTGGCTTCTGCATCCATCTTCCCGCTTCACAGTCTCACCTGGCTACTTGGCCACGCACAGCCATGTAACTTTAGAGCATATAAGATATCAGAGAAAGCTGGGATATCACCATCCCTATATCTTGCCACCAAAGCAGAACACATACAAAACAGTTACCTGAACCAAGCCAAGAAATTACCAAAAAAAACCAAGAAAGAAGCTATCTGCATTTCTTCATTTGCTGAATGCTCTAGCAGTAACTTTTGCTTCCCACCTGTTAGACAGATTGGCTGCTTGTATTGACCTCATGATGTAAAACAACTGTTCAGTCTCATTTTACCAAAGGGGCACCTCTAGCAGAGAGACTACGCAAGAGCTCTGTGCTCAGACAAGATTACAAACTCTGATGCTCAGGGCACTAAATTACCCCTCAACATAGTAGCACCTACATGAACACAAGACACTCAAAACAAAGTGGAGTTTTTACCTCCTATTAATTCCAGCTTCATTTATATTTAAAAAAAAAATCATTGAAAACTTTTCCCAGCTTTGCTCCTAGAGTTTCTGCTCAAAAGCAGCCAACAGCTGAGCCTTAAGGACCACTGTGATTAGCAATAGCCTATGCTGAGTTAGAAAACCTGCTGCTTACAAAGCCAACAAGTATCTTTCATCTCATGTCATTAGGAGATGTTTTCCAGTAGCGTTTAATGAGCTGGCACAGGGTTGGTTTTCAGTGGGAGTTCCTCATCTTGCTAAGATCGCTTGGCAAGCCTTTTTGAACACAGACTGCTTCTTTGTCATCATTCCTACTGCGTTTAGCCCTGGCTGGGAATAGCAGAGGCTACTATAATATGAATAAGAAATAATCCCACTGTGTTGCTGACACCAGCGGGGCTCACTGCCCTGTGGTAAACAAGGTGATAATAATTCTCTCAGCCCTAATGGGGATCACCAAAATATCACAGTTGGTAGCTGCCCTTTCCCTTCTGACAAGATAGGGAGCCCCTGGAAAGCTAATATATTACCGAGGTCTTCTCTTTCGACAGCACCTTACCACCTCCATTAGGAGTCAAAACTACACATTCAGCACTTCCAAGTACATTTTAAAATATTTTGGGTATTTAACAGCAAGCCATGAAGTCAACTCTGATTGACAGCATAAAATTTGATTTACTACAGGGAAGCTCCTGTATTCAAAGACTGCAAACCCCAGGCAAATAATTGTTTTGTTCTCCATGATTAGACGTATTATTTTGGGTTATATGGTCTCTCTGTACTTATAAATAAACCCACTTTGTTTACCAATTATTTTAAGTATTTTCAGGAAAGGGAAGGAAGAAAACTCTGGGAACACTGAGACTGCCTGTCTGCTCTCATTAGTTCACTAATTATTTCACTGTAATTCAATTGTTTCCCTTCTCCATCCGAGATAAGAAGATTGCAGCAGCAGTAATAGCTTAAGGAATTCCTCTTCCCTTTCTCTTCTTTTTTGTTGCTATTCCTCCCTGCCTCTGTACCATTCCACTTCCTATTTATGATATACTCCTTTGAGGGGGATGCTTGCTGTGCATTGAATCAGAATTAAAAATACTCTCTGCTTTTTCATGTTGCTTGTCTTTCTTTTTACCCAGATCAGCTGTTGTTTTGCATGATGGGTGCATTGTGAAAGCAAAATTGGATGCGTCTTATGTGATTCAAGTTAATCAAATCTGCAAGTGTGTGACCTATTGCTGAAAACTAAGACACTTTAATACTCAAATCTGTGAATACTCAAGAGTGCATCAAAGTAAATGCCTTGAAATACACACCATCTTTCAGTGATCTTTACTATAGCAATAGAAGTAGGAGGCAGCAATGTAAATCTTGTGTGCGTAAGTATTCTTACCAGAGCTGAATGTCACAAAATATCTGTTCGTGTAAGCTTGGTGTTTCTGAAAGAGATGAGTTTCCTTCAGCTTGGGGTTTGTTACAAAATCTGCACTGAGTAGATAATGTGGCCCAATAAGCCAAAAGCAACCTGCCTGCTTTGTGGCTTCACTGTGGCCAGGAGTATGAGCAGACAGGCACCTCTGCAGGGGAAGGTGCAGACGTCCCATCAGCATCCGAGTTTACTGTGGTAGCTCAGACTTCCTCTTAGCAGGGACCTGTAGGCTCCACGGGCTGTGGAGACGGTCTCTGCAGCTAGCAGCAGCAGGACTTCATCAGGAGAGCTCACAGAGAGAAATGCAACTTGGTGAAGTAAAACTCTTGGACTGAGGCTGTGGTTTTGCATTGGGATTGCTGAAATGGGTTGACACAGTGCTCATTTTAGACATGGTGGCCACAGCAGGATAGGACTTTCATGAGGCACACGTGTGCCAACAGCCACCCTTCGAATGTCTGGTCAAACTGGAGAAAGTCTCTGACTGTGGGCTGGAGAGTTTGCATCCTTACTGTGCAGGATCTCCAGAAAATCCATGCTAAAGGTGCATTTCCTTGGCTGCCCACTGCAGTGGTTCCATTTGGAGCTTTGCCAGGGAGAATCCCTTCTGAAATATGAATCTCTGGCTATCTTTTGAATCGCTAAGTAGCAAAGGCATCATTTTTGACAGGGGGTCTTGTCCCAAAACGAGTGCAACAGGGTATTCTGCAGCTCTGCAGAGCTCCTGAGTGTCACTCCACTCTAAAATACCAAGGCCATACATGTCCTGAAACTAGCCCCGGAGAAGACAAATGAGACAAAGGCTTTGCTGCATTCACATCCTTCAAGTTCCTGCACACTTCTTCTTGCCAAAGAGACATGTCACTTCCCAAAGGCAGCTCATCATCTTGGCACTATTTCTGAGATCGAAGGCCTGCTGAGATGAGGTACCTTTTCACTGCAAGTCCCATCTGCAAGACTTAGTTGACTTTTAAAACGGGTTTCGGTGATGGATCCTACCCAGATGTCCCAGGGAAAGCCTCCAATCATTTCAAGGCTGCAGCTCTGTTACAAAAACATGATTCTTATCTGCAGCCTGAAGTTTCTGTCTTCTTGGCAGAGCGGTGTCAAGGGAAAGAATTTCTTTCCCCTTTCTCTCACTCCAGCTTCACTGGCAAATTGAATAATTGCTGCAGGTGTCTTCCAGTGACACCTAGTTCATTTGGTGAGGTGGTTTCTTTCACTGACAGATCCAAGAACAGGCTCTGGTTGCTAACAAGTGGCTTCACTCCACTACTAGATTCACCCAGGTAATAGTCCAGGCATGAAGGAAGGCGGTAGAGAGAGGTTAAATACAATTTTACTTTTTTTAAAAAGAAAACATAAATAGGATTTAAAAAGCAATTTCCTCAACCAGGATATGTTAGACCAAATAGCATTACATTTTAGCTTAATTTTAAAGCTAAAATGATCGGTATTTTTAAAGACAAGTTGATCGTTCGACTGCTTAACTCAGAGCTGCATTTCAGAGCTTAGGGAGGATCCTTACACATGGCAGAGTTGTATCCTACCCCAGCTGCTCCTCCTGGAGCTTACACTCCCACATATGCCTTGTTGTGAGAGCAGCTCAGACCTGCCATGCCGAAATCTCACTTTTTCTGCAAGTGGCAGCCACATTCCTCGTGCTAAACCAAACTTCCCTGACTAATATGCAAGCCCATGTTGCTTAACACAGCATCATTTGTAACTTGACTTCAGTAACCTTCTCTATGCACGGCAAAGGCCACAGCAACAGCAAGGTACTGAGATTCAACCTACCAGGAACAACCTGCGATTTGCAGGAGCAGCCAGAAGGATCAGTGGATTAGTTCCAAAATGGAGGGAAAAAAAACCTTCTTTAAGACTAATTGTATGTAAGGAACAGTGAACTTTGCTTGAATTGCTCAAAATTTCCATGTTTTTATCTTGTTTGTCCGCGTGGTGTTTCTCAGAGAATTGTGATGTTTTCAGACCTATGCTTAAGGATGAATTAATGCATTAATGGAATAATATGGTTTTGGTGAAGCTGAGGAAGAAGAGGAAGGAAAAGATGGGGAAAAGTGAAAAAAAATGCCAACTCTGGCAGTCTCAGAATGAAAAAGTCCTTGCTTACTGTAATCAGACTCAGTGCCAAATTTTTACATTACCCTCCCTCTCCCCTGAGTGTTTTTGGAGCTTTTTTAGCTTTCCTAGCTCACGTCAGTGTTATGAACCGGTAACGTGTGTCCTCACGAGCAGTGTTGCCAGCCCCACAGAGAGGACGTGGGTGAAGTGAGTGTGCAAGGCAGGAGGGATGACGAGTCCTGCTGAGCCTGGCTTAGGTGGGCTGGGCTTAGGTGAGCAACAGTCCAAAAATGATGGAAATGCCTTTTTAAGAGGGTATTTAGAAACTACCAGGACTGTCTGAAACAGCCTCAGCAGTGGAGGCACATTGAGGTCCAGCTTTCAGCACACACATCTGAATGCTGCACGGCTGCTGGCGCAGCAAAGCCCTCCTCAGGGCTATGTACTTTCTTAAGGGAAGCACTAGACCTTGCCGATGCAGTGCAACTTCAACATCAAGTTTCCAGAAGGAGCTAATGTCTATTGCTAGCAAGGGCTATGGACTATCTTGCAAAAGAAGACGACCAGATAAATCCTTGCTACTGTCCTTGACTGGGTGGCAGCGGCACTGCGCGGCGCATTGCAGAGCACTGAGTCTTGGCAGTGCTGAAGGAAATTATTCTTCATGTTCTGAAACCATGAAAGTCAACTTAGTTTGCAGATTTCTGGTCACGCTTGGTGACAAGCCCCAAGGACCCAAGGACCTCCCAAGGAGGAGGAGAAGAGACACTCACTGCAATGGCAGAGCAGGTGCCTTGAAGCCAAAGAAGCTGCTTGTTCCAGATGTCAGCGCTGGCTTTCTAAATGACCTTGGTGTGCAGGGATTGACAGCCACTTACACCTGGCTGATGAGGGGCTACAGGGATCTTCTTTCCAGCTCTACTGCAGGGAAAGCAGAGAGATCCAAAACGCTGTCCTTCCAAGACAGTGACTAACATGGACCCCCGCAACAGCTACTCATGGCTGCTGATTTTCTTGTGCTTCCTGCAACCATTTAATACATCCACAGTTCCCGGGTCTATGAATATGTAGCCTGTGGCATTTGCAGGCTACCCAGCAATGTTAAACAGAGGCAGGATTATCCTGCAGGGATGAGTGAACTTGTCTGACCTAATCTCGAATGCCCTCAGATTGCCCTCAGACATGGGAAAGTTCATCTCAATTTCATACATTTCTTTTTGCAGAGTGAAAAAAAAGTACGCAGGAAGGGAAGAACACGGTGGAAAATGGTCTTCAGAGTTTGAAGCAAGCAATGCAAAAAGCATTATGAAATTAGAAGCCATGTGGGGAAAGAGAAACATTCTGATAAAGCCGTGATAACAAAAGTCGTCTCATGAAAAACTTATACTGGCTCTCAGAAGGAAAGGGGAAGGTTACTTTATCCCTGTATCATAATTTGCCCTCTAGCTAGAGAACGCACTCATTCTCGATCGATGGGACACTGTGGAAAGCATGAAACACAACATTTTAAAAGCCCAGCTAGTCTTTAAACCTTTTCAGAAAGTATTTCCAGTGTTTTGCAGAGCACTATGTTCCTAATATCCCCGTCAGTACTGATATTTGGGGGAACTACGGCAGATGAAACCATGCTGTCACTGCAGAACACTTGCTCCTTCCTTTTATCCTTTTTTTTTCCTGAGACTATCCCAGCATCAACACTCGCAGTCGCTTCTCCAGGATGCCCTGGCTGGTGGCAGTTTCGGTTGCTTACCCGCTCTGAAGTCACATTCAACTTCCAAGGAGATTTTCAATCCCATTGGAGGATGCAAAAGTGTCTGGAGTAGGTTTTGCAAGGGGAAAACTGAGTTCCGGGTGGATTAAGGAACTTGCCTAAAGCCACACAGCTGGTCAGTGAGAAAACTGGAAGTAAAATCCAAGGCTTTTCATGTCCAGATCAGTGCTTTTTAATCTTAAATGAACCTTGCTGCAGGGAAGCCAGCCAGACACTTTCCTGTCCTTGAGACCCATTCCAAATATTTTTCTACATGTTATTATAAATATGATTCTGTCTCCAGTGATGAAAGTATGTTTTCGGTAGTATTGGTATTTTGCTGTCACTGCGTGAATGTGGATCATGTTCATTCTTCGATATAATTACATAAAAGGTTAAAGCAATATTAAATAATTCAGAATGTTCAGATTTGAGATACCTTTAAGCCTTTTAGTACAACAGCTTCCCATTATTTGGGATCTAAGAATGCTGAAAGAGAATATTACGAGCTGAAAAATGCAAGTATGTCAGTCTGCTTTACGGGCAATATTCATTATGTTGCACTGACTGCACTAACCAGCATAGATTTCCATGCGATATACTGTTTTTCTCTTCATTTTGTTCAGAGGGCAGAATAAAATTCAACATCAGTGCAGCTGTCCAAAGAAGCAAAAATAAAAATAGTCTGTCCTACATGCAAGAGCTCTGAGGCAAATTTTTCTTTTCTGTTTGAAGCTAGCAAAACCAGTTCTGGTCACTGAGGCCAAGAGAGACTTGTGCTAAAATGGAGGGTTTAGACAAATTGCCGAGCAGAAGCAAATGGCCAAAATTAAACTGCTGGATTTGAGGCCTGAAAGTCACATGTGGAACAAAAATAAAACCAGGTCCCAGGTAGCTGGGACTAAAAGGAAAAAAAAGAACATTTTTACTGCTGGGAGCTTCATTAGCTTTCAGGATAGTCTCCCGCTAGCCCAAAATACATTTTGGAGCAACATTTTTGCTCCATTCTAGGCTTAGCCATCTCCTCTCCCTTCCCTGAAGCCCTTAGGAAGGGGTTAGTTATTTGCTCTCAGCGTGGCTTCCCTGAGCCCCTCTGCTCCAGGCCGAGCTAATTCCGCTCTCCGCTTCAGCCGCCCTGTCTATAAAACGGGATTAGCAGAACTCGCTTATCTGAAGCGAGTTGTTGTTTGACTCAGAGGTTGCTCATAATGAACTTTGAATATTGCATCAGTTGTGGGGAAATGCAAGATGCTGGACTTCTTACTTTGATTTTGGAGCAATGTCGCAGTCTCAAGGGCACATCCCTTGTGGAAACACAGTGTTACGTGATGGTAATTTAAGTGAGAAATAAATTTATCCTATAAGGATAAACTGAGATATCTCCTTCAATTTTTATCACGATTTATGTTGATAAGATGAAATTCATCATTCTTTGAACAGCTGGTGTGCTGGTCTGATGCACTGGTTTACAGTTAAACATTTCATAGACACAGCAATGCTAAAAGTACATTTTTCTGTATAAGCAGCAACAATAAATTATTGAGGAAAATGTAGCCCAAATGCTTTTGCCAATATATGTTGTACATTTTGGGAAATATAACCTATAGGCTTTGGGCCAGTAAGAACTGTACAGATTAGACTGAAATTAGTTCAAACACTCATAAACCCCTAGAAGATACATCACTTTAAATGCTCTTTTGATAGAAATCTGAGATTGAATATAAAGTCTCTCGACCCTCTCTTCCCTTTGCTAGGAAAGAAACAGCGAAGCATAGACAGCTGAGGACACTTGTGGCTTCACCAACAGAAAATTCCTCATCTCTCACTTGACATTCCTGCATTTTACCTCCTGGCCTGCCAGAGAAGCATCACTGGTTTCTGATTTCTAATGTTTGAATGGTTTTGGCAAATTCTGCCTCCATCTTCCATCTGATTTGGGGAAAATAAAGATAAGCTAGACTTTGTGAACATGAACCTACTTGAATCAAGCTTAGAGGCAGGAGGGATTTGAAAGTCTCTTCCACTTGCTAAGTTAAATCCTACTACAGCCCTCACTTTTATGGTTCTGCCACCATTCCTACAATTTTGCAAATTTTCCTGGTCTGGTCTGTGCAATCTGCCCAAGATAATTAGGTCCTTTTTAGGGGAAAGTGGTTTTTTTTAATTTGATATCTCCATGCCTCTATACATCTACAGCCCATTACAACCAGATGTGGTTCTTCTTAGGGGTAGCACCAAGATGCTTTGCTCCCATCATAGTGAGATCCACGGGATGCCCATGGTGATCCATGGGATCCATGGGGTGATCCATGTCCTCCCAGCCCCTGCCCTTTGCTGCTCACCTCTCTCAGCAAAAAACACGAACACCCACGGCTTTGGTTGAGGAGCAGCACCAGAGGAAACGGGTTCCTGTTTCTTCCCAAAACATTTCCTGTCAGTGAGGACTAAGCAGGAGCACAGTTCTCTAGGAAAACACAGGAGGATTCAGCTTGGGGAAGGTGGGCTTGGAAACTTGTATTTAAGGGAACCGTAGCAGTTCCCTGAAGTGTCTCCTCTGAGGACTGAAGATGAGGAGAATAAAACTGCTCATTCGGTTTAAAGAGGTCCATTAAATTCCCATTTAAGAATTTCTTTGGAGGTAATTCAGCATTATCTGTAAACGTGGATTACTGACTTTGTGAATATTTTATGATTTCTATTAGTCACTGATATTTTTAGAAACGTAGGCCATAAAAAATTTAAGTCATTTTGCTTCAGTTCTGCCATGGTGCCAGAGATCTTTTTCTCTAAATTATATTTCATTAGAGCCTTGTGCGACTGATGAAAGAAACTGGAGTGAAGTTAAATCGGAGAACTGTCTGGGCTATAATGCTTCTGTGAAATATAGGTCTTGCAGGGCGCATAGCTGTGTGCAGAGTTCCCTTAGCCAAGTAGAAAATTCTCCATTTCAGATCCTCTCTCAGCACCGATTGTCCTAAATACCTCCCTTTTCACACAACTCATTTCACCAAATAAATTATTTTCCTAGATAAAAATGCACCTTTTAATTTGAAGCCACACATTTGTGCTCCAGCACATCTAAAGTCATATACAGCTTTTCTAATGCTCTTTTTTTTTTGTATGTCAGATATTTCAGCTGCATCGGCCACATTGCAGGGGGAGGAAAACACACGCAGTGCTTCGGAGGCTGGCAGGATCAGGAGTGAGAGGAGCCACCTTACTCCAATAGCTAAACACATTCTCCTGTGCCGGCCCATAGCCTGGTTGGTAGCCCTTAGGCTACCAGCCCTACGGGTGATCTTTTTCCTCCCCAGACTCATTCATTCCTGACTAGAGTTTGGCTCCTCAGAGGCTTGGGCCTCCTCGTGCTGCTTGGTAGCCCAAATCACAGTGATCGCATGTGGGGTAGGGGGTCAAAAGATGAGCAGGGTCCTGGCCCCATGAGCCTGATGGCTTTACCTCCCCCCAAATACTCACTGCTTCTTTTGCTGGTAGCTTTTTGTCTTCTGAGCGTTTAAGGTAAGGTCAGCTCAGCTCTGTGGGACCAGAAAATTGCTTTCCAAAGAGAAAAATGGAAACCAAGAGCACTAAGGCTGTGCTAAAATTTATGAACTGAAACATCTCGGAATGAACTCAGTCTGGAAGTGTAAGTGCTGCCAACGCCATCAACATCGCTGCTCCTCAGGCAAACAGAGATCCCTGCCAGTCCCATCGGCAGCAAGCGGCACTGCAGTGTCCGTACCCGGGAATTTCCAGCTGACCCACAGCTGCAAACAAAATTTAGGAGCTGCTGCTGAGCCCCTGCTCTTCCAAAGCATGGTGCAGTCCCAGGCAGGCTGGAACCTATTAGGTAGTTTTTTCCTTCAGAAATATTATTGTTCGCAGCTGCCGAAAGCGCCTATACGCCGACTTCCAAATATAGAAAGCATAAGTTCTACATATAGCTTCCAGCACGCTCCTCTTGTTCCACCGTGTTCTTTATGTCTTCCAGACCTGCATTCTTCTTTGAGCTTTACGTTAGTTCCTAAAACAGACTCACAGGCTCCGAAGGCTGACGATGGAAAGTTGCTGCTTTTTAAAGCCAGCACGGATACGGCAAAGGAGTATTTAAACCACCAGTGGTTATTATTCTGAAGTGCCCTCATCCCATTTAAGTTAGGAGTCCAGTAGAAACGACTAGTAGGAAAAGTGTTTAACATGGGAACAAAGTGAAATATTAAAAAAAAAAGAAGAAAGAAAAAACACTGGATTATAAATCTTTGCTTGTTTTGCTGGATCTGGCAGAATCTCTCCCTTTTAAAACTCTTTGCGTTTTACGCAGCTTTAAAGGGAACCTGTTCTACAAACTATGAAATTGCAGCTGATTTTAAGACTGTCGTTTGGCCTATAGACAGAATCACAGGACGGTTGAGGTTGGCAGGGACCTCTAGAGATCATCTAGTTCAACTCCCTGCTCCAGCAGGGACACCCAGAGCAGGGGCACAGCGTGGCATCCAGGTGGGTTTGAAGATCTCCAGAGAAGGAGCCTCCACAGCCTCTCTGGGCAGCCTGTGCCAGGGCTCTGGCATCCTCACAGCAAAGAAGTTCTTCCTCACATGGAGATGGAACTTCCTGTGTTTGATTTGTACCCATTACCCCTTGTCCTGTCACTGGCCACCACCGAGAAGAGTTTGGCCCCATCCTCTTTACATTCTCCCCTCAGGTATTTGTATATATTGATAAGATCCCCTCTTAGTCTTCTCCAGGCTAAACAGGCCCAGCTCGCTTAGCCTTTCCTCATACAATAGATGCTCCAGCCCCTTAATCATCTTTGTGGCTCTACGCTGGACCCTCTCTAGAAGCTCCATGTCCCTCTTGTCCTGGGCAGCCCAGAGCTGCCCCCAATACTCCAGGTGCGGCCTCACCAGAGCTGAGCAGAGGGGCAGGATCCCCTCCCTCCACCTGCTGGCAACGCTCCTCCTGATGCGGCCAGGATCCCATTGGCCTTCTTGGCCACGAGGGCACACTGCTGCCTCATTCAGAGAGTCTCATTCAGAGTCAAGCCAAAAGGTGGAAATCCCTATGCCATTACTGCCTTTCCAGTTCTTTTTTTTTTTTTCTTCCTATGAAGTCACAAAAAGTAACCTCCAAAGGCAAAAACTGGTCCCATTGCCCTATGACAGGTGGACAAGAAGGGTGACAATAACCCAAGTCATTTGACGTCAATGCTATGGTCCAATACAGTGAGGCCCTCTCCACGGCCCTGCATGGAGTTGTTTGCACTTTGCCATAGCTACAAGAGCTACAGTGTAGGGGACCTTCTCCAGGCTTTTTAGCTTTTAATCGCCTAAGGAGTGCTCCATACATCCACAAACTACATTTTACAGATTCCCCCTACAGCTGAAAGAAAATACACAAAAATATCCCTGCACTTAATGAGGCATCTGGATGCCTCTCTTGTTAAGGATGTGAAAAAGCATCTGCTAGCTTCCCTGTGCTCAAGTTTTCTCCCATAATTTGTGCCCAAAGCTTAGGTTCGAGCCATTGAGGCTAGCTGGTCACAAACACAGGGTCAGTCCCTCCAGGCTCTGGTCTTGATCAGTCTCTGCCAGGAAAAGGGACTCTGAGATGATAACAAGGTTTCTTCATGTTCCTTTTTCATCATCATAGTGACACTGGCAGCCTAAAACATTCATGTGACTTCTTTGAATTAAAAAAGAAACAAGTGAGGAGCAGCGGTAGGTCTAGCAGCCTCAGGAAAAAAAAATAAAAAATAAGGAAAAAAGTTAAAAAGCACCTCAAGGGCTATTTGGGAAAGTCTTGCCACTTACATGTGAACAGGTAAAAGTTAGTCTGCGGCTACTTACTCCTAAATCTTACATACTTACTACTAAGTTTTGGGGCAACCTGGTTATGGTTTATCTTAAATCCCTTCCAAAATGACACTAACTGGGAAAAGGCAGTCTCAATTATATATCAGACTAAGCCTATGCAAGTATATATTGAAGTACACGCATAGTTTCCCTAGGAAGACAAAACTTAAGAAATGTACTAAACAGCGTCTAGCAGGAAAATGAAAAGCTTATGGAATACAAATAAACAAAAAGCCGTGGGTAATAAAGGACTTGGGACAAGAGGACACAATAAAAACACATTGCAAGCCCAATTCTTTCCTTATGCAAGCTGACAAAACTCCTCAGGAACCGACATAGCAGCAGCCATGTGCACTAGAGACTTGATCCAACATGTTTTTTGGGTATTTTAACAAAATATTTTTTGAGATGAAAGAAAAATCAAGTTGTATTTCATGACTCAGCCAATCATAGTGTGTCAAGACTATGTGCCATGGAGCCTCTTCCTCCCTCCAGTGCTCAGGAGTGAGGACTTGAACATCTAGTCTGGTCTTTCGCTGTGTGAGAGCAATGGGGGACAGCAGTGACATCTCAGGGCCTCTTGGGAAGAGCATGATCCCACACCCTCCTCTGACTCTTCCCTGGAAAGAGCACCCAAAGGCCTTTTGAATTTTCTGTATATCCAATGTTCATGAATTCCTTGATTGCTGACTTTTATCTTCCCCTTCTGGGCATTAGGGCTAGGACTATTTTTAATTTTGAAAGGATTTTGTAAAAAGAAGGCCTGTTTTCTGGTTTTGCTTTTCATTAAACCTTGCAATAGCTCTGTTATCACACTAGCAAATCTGAAACCTTTCCCTGATCCCTAGCACATTATCAAAGATCACCCGCCCATGACCAACACCACGCACCTTGTCCCTGAACCTGGAGAACAAACAGACCTCGCCGGAGACTTGCGTGGACCTCCTCCAAGCAGGGACCTCTCCGAACACCTGGAGAGCAAGTTCAAGGATCAAGCAAGCCACTGCTGTTACTAGGCCAAAATTTTCAAGCTCTTTCATCCATAATCTGTTCATTAAAGTATTTTGATGAACACAGGTGGCCCCCATGTCGTGCCTGGCCTAAGGGCCAGCAAACCCTGCAACATTTTTTCCAAGGTACGCATGGTAACCCAGCTTTACAGGAGGAAACCTCCCAGAAACCACCTTTTGGTCCTGAATCCCACAGCTGCACAGCGATCTTAGCAAAGGCATTTCACTTTTTATTGCCTCTGAGTCCAGATCTTTGAAGAAAGATAGTGAAGCAATGCATGGCATATGAGTGCAGGGGGCTGCACCTGGGTGGCACTCATAACATGCAGCAGCAAATGAGGCTGAGCACTCGACGATGGCCTCTAAAGATCGGCTGGGCTTTGCAGTGCTGCTAAACTACTTTTCCTCGCCTCCTTCCTGCATCCTTTCTCCAAATCAGCGGTGTTTCTACTGAGAAAGTTGGCAGGTCACTCCTGCTCCCCACAGCCTCTCCTGCTCGAGTGCAAGATAAATCACAGCTCGCTGGGAGCAGCATGAAGCTGAGGCATGAGAGACGCTCATAACTCACAGCGTGCTTGACCTTTAAAAATACATCTTGCCGGTGATGGGAAACAGGTAGAGGAGAAACACGCTCAGCTGGAGCCGCAGGTTCTCATAGCAATACAGGCTGCACGCAGCATTCAGCAAAACAGTCCTCGGGGCTGCCGCAATACGTTCATGGGCACAAACACTCTTCCAGCGATGCCCGTGATTAACCAAACGTCACGGGGCTACTTGAGCTGGCAGCACAAGCCTGAGGAACAACCACGAGACACTCCTGCTCGCGGCATGAAGGCGCAGCTCACAGCAGCCCCCATCACCTTTCCTAGCCCGTAAGTCATGGGTCAAACCAGACTCGATTTACAGCCCAGTACCCAAAAAAAGATGAAGGGTGGGGTGGCATTAGTCAGAAATTGCAGAGCACTGAACAGAGCATTCAGTCACGTACTCTAAGCAGGGCTGCCCTGGAGACTCGGGTTTACAGCTAATAATATTGCTCTCTATTAATCTCCTAGCTATTCAGAAAAGAGTTTAGCAGCAGAGAAATCCACCACGTGGATGGACGTGCAGCCGAGGGCTTCTCTGCTGCGTGCAACAGCAGGAGATAAAAATAAGGAGAAAGTGCCAAAGACATAATTAGCATGTTAACTTTTGCTACCATCAGCCAGTTAGGATGAGCAATGACAGCTTAATTCATCTGAACAACATCTTTTAGGAGGCAGACTTAACTCAAAGCCTGAATAAGAGTCAAAACCAAGAGGATAACTAGCCCATACTGCTTCAGATGCATTTTAAGCCATGGAAGGGAAGACTAAATGTTGTGGCTTGTTTGCTCGGGCACTTTGGGAACTACTGGTCTATTTACATTTGTCTTTGGCGTGGGCAGACGGGGAGCCCACTGCCAGTTCTAGCTCGGTGGCTACGAGCCGCTGTTTGCACTGCATTTTCAGAGGCAGCTGGGTCAGCTGAAAAAGCATATTGGCAACTACCGAGAACTCAAAAGCTGCTCAGTTTCCCAGGGAAATTATTTCTCTTGGTAGGAACTACAGGGTTCAAGAATCCCAGCAGCCACTTTTGTTATTATTATTATTATTATTTTCTTTCATTCTCCAGTGGAGAGGTTGTCAAGCCTCACAAAACACGTCCTGTGACCACGTGCTCCCCGTTTTTGCTTTTTACCCCTGGGCACTGTGAGAACTAATCTAAGTATCTGTCTGGCTGGTGCTCCAGCCGCGGTGAACAGGCACCGACCATCTATCGTACTGCAGTGCATTGGAGGAGGACAACGACATTATGGACAATACAGAGCTCACTCTGTTCTGCTCTGGCTCAGTACCTGTCATTTAACCAGAAATGCTGGAGACGTTTTATTTAACCCAACATGAGTAACGCTTTCAACTTAGGAGAAGATCCAATTTTAAACTACATGAAAAAAAAATTGGCAAGGAACTTTAAAATGCCTTAAGTGTTTTTACAAATAGGCTCTTTTTTTTTTTGATTTTTGAAGGAAGATGTTTTTTAAGGAACAAAACAAGAGCTGAGTAAAAAATTCCATTCAGCCGTAATTATTGAATCCAGCAAAAGAGCTGATAAAAAAAAAAACCTTCCCAAGAGCTTGCCAAATATCTGTATCTTAATATATTTTTGGTTTATTGCTATCACATTACAGAAATGGAAAGCAAACGATTACTGCTCTTGTATTTGAGAAAATACTTGCGAGGTGTAAATGAACAAAGGCTGCTTGAGATCTGTGTCCTTTTCATGCCATTTTATATTGCGATTAAATCGTTGCTTATACATTATTTGTAAGAAAATATTAAGTGCCCGATGGAAAAAAAAAGTCGATCATCTCCCTCATGTTCCAGAGAGCAGGGAGCAGGAGCCCGAAGCCAGGATACCAGTTACAGGATGCAGCTGCCCGAGACTGTGCCAGGCTCTGTCCCATCCTCAGCTGCTTTGGGGCTATTTCTCTACAGAGATGACAAGGTAGCAGAGACCTGGCACGTTCAACACATGCAGCAAGGCAGAGACAGCTCCAATGGCTGCAAAAATCATGTACAGATCAACCCTCAGAGCATCGTTAAGAAAAGACCTGCCCATCAGCTGCGGCTTCAGGGGCTGCTTGGGCCTCAGTGACACTAACCACAGTCATTTGCCTGAATTTTGCCTAGGTGACCTTATTACCAGGCTGCATCCCACATTTTGACATCTCATCAGCCCTTCAGTGAGCTGAGGGGAAACGCTGACCTATAGCCAAAAGAGTAAAACACGTAAAACATGGCAGGGAGGGAGACTGCTTTGGACAAGCATTAAAAATATATATACATATATATATTAAAAAAAAAAAAAGAGTGAGAGTTTTAAGCTGCTGACTTAAACAGCCCACAGGGTTTCATATTTAATTGAAACGCTCCCATATTATCGCAGTGACTACAGCAGGCTGACGCCGGGCCAGGATCACGNCAGCCCTTCGTGAGCTGAGGGGAAACGCTGACCTACAGCCGAAAGAGTAAAACATGGCAGGGAGGGAGACTGCTTTGGTCAAGCATTAAAAATATATATACATATATATATTAAAAAAAAAAAAAGAGTGAGAGTTTTAAGCTGCTGACTTAAACAGCCCACAGGGTTTCATATTTAATTGAAACGCTCCCATATTATCGCAGTGACCACAGCAGGCTGACGCCGGGCCAGGATCACGCTGGGATTTCCAGGCTCGCTTCAGTGTCCCCCAGCTGATCGTGGTCTCTGCCCGTGGGTGCGTGCACGGGCGCCAGCCAGCACCGGGATCCTGCAGAAGCAACGATGGGATCGGAGCCCAGATTTGTAAGAAAAAAAAAATACAGAAAAAAAGTGAAAGATGCCTTGCGAAGTGGTCTTTATGAATAACGATAAAGCTGACAAAGCTACCGCAGTGCTGCTATGTGCAGTCTGCTACCACCTGGCACTGAGGGGAAGGAGACGCCAAGTCCCTACAGTCACGCATCGCACAGAGACGCTATGCCAAGAAAAAAATGGTGGCAAGCTGAAAAAAAAATGCATGAGCCTCCCATGGAAGTGCTATGATTCATTTCAAGTGGCATAGAGAAAATAGGTCCAAACCGTAGTGCAAGTCCCGCCGCAGGTGATACATCTCTCCTTGTTTCCACAGACGAGCAAGTGCAAAAAAACCAAATCTTTTTGGACCTGTACCATTTAAAAACACACAAGTCCTGAGCAAGGATTTAAATGCATTTCTTCCTCCAAGCCTAAACTTGAAGTTAATGTCTGCAGAAAGTCCTGCTGGTTTTAATGCTGCTCCCTCCTCGCTGCAAGCCCGCCCAGCTGCTGCGCTGCGCTCCCCTGCTCTCCCGCGCAGGGGCCGGGCAGCCGCAGGGACACACACAAACTGGACCCGTTCTGCTCGCCGACACTGCTGGCCAGGCTCCTGCGTGCGCTGGGTACTGCCCAGCTAACGGCCCCGGTCAGTCCTTCCTTCCCCAAATGTCTAATCCCAATTACGACCAAATTTGCAGCACGTCTGGAGATAAACGGTTGTGAGGGCTGAGCTCCCTCCCGCACGTGCCATGCCAGGCACCGTTCATCCCTGCAATTTTCCTCATTTACCTACATTACTTTTTGTCTCCCGATTTTTGCAAGCATTATGCAGGGTTCAAACAACAGGCTATTTAGAGAACAAGGGATCTGTTGTGCCAGATTTAAAAATAAGTACTGCTATAAGCACTGACAAATACTGATTTTATAAGTCATCTATTATTAGACGACAAGTCTGCACGGTGTTTTGCGATCATCATTTCTACCCACCAAAGACACACATTTATCTGTGCACATCTGGAGCATATATATAGCTCTCTAAATAAATCTGCCTGAAGGCAGAAGATCCCAGACCGTGTAGCTCTCCTTGCTATTAATCCTGCAAGCACCAAATGTATATTCCCAGAAAGCAAAGCAAAAAAAAAAAAAAAAAAAACTGCCAGGATCAGCACAGACTTTATAAGCCAAGCCAAAAGTATGGTAAACAAAATAAATCCCTCAAATACCATGCCATAAGGAAGAAGTAGGTTGTTTCAGTTTCTATAACTTTGAAATGCCGTCTCTGATTTTTAATAAACCTCAAGATCAACCTACATTGGCAGACTCAAAAGGAAAAAAAAATAAAGAAAATCTCATCTATTATTGGCAGACAGCTTTGACCTTGGCTAGAGGGCCAAGGAAACATAACTGGTCGGCTGTGCCCGACTTACCAGGGAGAGGTGGCGAACGGATGTGCTCATCACATTTGTGATGGCCGCTGACCCTTGGTGGGAGGTTTGGTGTTTGGTTTCATTTTTAATTCCTTTCTTTTCTTTCTACTTCTTGTTTTGCTGTATGGGAGGGTTTTAATCAGCCCTGAAGGGCCATGTGATAAAAATAAAGCCGGCCAAACTCAGGGAGGGGTAAGTCCTCTGGAGTCAGCGGTGCTACCCAAGCGTCAGTATTGACCCTCATGCTTTTCTTAGCCGTGTTAAGAAATACACGTGGCAACGAGTAGAGGTTTTGACTGGAAATAGATGGCACCAAGGAAACATCCGACCAATTTTAGCACCCACTGGAGTGGGGATGAAGGCGACGGCCACGGGACAGGGCAAAGGCTGGTGCATTCTTGGCATGCCCTGCATCTCTGCGCTCCCAGATGGCCACCGCTGTCCCCAGGCTATTAATAAGGACTGTTTTGGAACAAGCGATCATTTCGCAAGCAGACGATCTATTTATTAGTGTTATTAGAGTCAGTGCCAGCTGCAAGGTGTTTCGAATCCCTCATGCATCACTTTGCAGTGTAAATGTATCCTGGCCGAGAGACGCGATGATGGGAATGAGGGTCATGACTTGGCTTCTCCATTAAGTTTTCCCCCAGGAAAGCTTAGACACCCGCCTGCCTGCATGGCTTGTTACCGTAATGGCCTGCAGTGGCTCTTCTTCGTTGCTATTAATGAACATGACAATGTTCAAATTATCTAGGTTAGTCCCCACAGGTATTCCTGCTTCCCGCCTTGGCTTGCTCCCTGAAAACTCTGTTTGCTAACTCACAGTGACAAAGCTGGTCCCAGCTGAGCTGGCGTTCAAGGTACATGCTGCTCTCCATAGGGGAAGCTCTTGGAAAATAACATATTCTGCACATTAAAAGATAAAAACCAACGTAGAGAAAAGAAAGCTGGGAAGATGATGAGACAGCGGCAAACCAATATTCTTCTCCAAGGGAAGCCAAGTTTGGAAGCCATCCTGAATCTTATACTCCTTCAAATTTTTAACATATAAAAAGGCAACAATGTCCTTCTTGGCTTTATATGTTAATGCTTCCATTGACTTCTGATCCCACTGACCAGGAGGAAGCACATTTCCTTACATTTAACACGACCTACTTACTTTGAAGATCACGAGCTATACGTAGCTTCCTCCTACAGGGCCCTATGGCACCTGCTTCGGAGCTCCCCCACAAGCAAGGAGGAGACGTGAAGAGCCCGGATGGAGCCGACTGCTGCCACGGCACCATCCACGAGCCTGGAAGCACTGGCTGGAGACCACCACAAGGAGCCCCCAACTGCTGCTCCACCACCTCATCCGCTGGAGTGATCTGCCCTTCGTCTCCAGGGCGCCCAGGAACCCCATGCCTCTCTGGCCAATAAATACAGAATTACTGAGCAGAGGGCCATCGTGCTGAGTTACTTCTCTCACGCTGGCTGCTGCTTACTCATTTCCTGGAGAAACACATGCCTTTTGCATAAGGGTCCTTGGCCTTCCTGCCTCTTCATCCTCCCCACCCGCACTAGGAGCTATCAGAAACTTCAGGCCAAAGTCCAGCTTCCAGCTGAGCTTTCTTGTTTTCCCCCATCTCACCAAAAAAAAAAAAAAAAAACCAAAGTCACAAATAGCTGAGGATGTAATTGGGAAAGATAAAACCCAAGGCTTGTTGCTACGACAACAGCTTCCTCCCGCATCCTCCCCAGGAGCTTCTCTGTGATCCTGGCAGGATCCTGCTCTGGAGGCCGCCCACAGCAGGGCAGGTTTCCCCTTGCAGCCAGCTACAAGGGGTGGTGTGGCACTGTGACAACGGGAGCGTCGAAACCTGGACACCTGGTAACCCCCAGAACATGGGCCAGCCACAGCAGCTCCAAGGGGAAGAGCGGAGGTGCTACAGGTCCAGAAGAAAATCAGTCGCCGCCCTGGTAGATCAAGCTCTCGATAAGATGATTTTTTTTCTTCAATTTGCAGCCAGGAGCCATGCTCAGACTTAGGGGCCCCTGGGAACTTGACGACAACCTTGAGCAAGCCTTTAGAGGCAGGATAGGGAGTGCAGCCTCATGCAGGAAGCTTCCCTACCGGCATTGCCACGCCGTCTCGGGGCCCTTCAACACACCTCAAAATTTAGCTACAAAAAGGCAAGCAACACCTACCCACACCCCTACCCGGATCCTAAAATCTACCTACCTACTAATTTTGCAGCATCTATGAAGTCTTTTATGTTTTTATTTTTTTGAGAGAAGCAAAAAGCAGACCTATAATAGAAATCCAACCACAACTTTCTGCGTAGTTTGGCAGCTCTAATCTCTTAACACAACTGAAAGCACACGTGAGTCTATAAAATAGTTCAGTGGAATTTGCTATTCCTGTCTGAAGTATTTTTAGCAAATAGGGTCATTTTTAGTCATTCCTTTTTTTTCTCTTCCAGTGTAAAAACATTGTCAAAATCCAGGCATTGCTTTCAGCTCAAGCAGCAGCCAGTCGATTGAGAGAGATGCACCTAATATTTCAAAACAATGTATGTTCGGCAATCTAATTCCTGGCAGGCTGCAAAATGTAAATATCTGAAATAGTTACCTATGGCAAACATTTCTTCATTGGAAGTATCACAAGCTTGCAATGAGGAAATCATGGGGAAAGGAGGGAATAAGTTAGAGTTTATGTTTTGCAGATAATTTAAGAGAAAGGAATCCTAAATTTTGAGCAAATGTTTGTTTTGCATTGTGGCAAAAAAAATGTTTGTTTCCTAAACACATAGAGATTACAATGTGATCTGCATTCTTGTTTAAAAATACTTCTCCCACTGTCTGGGCTGCAGCGTAAACAGGATGCACTGAAATTTCAGTGCATCATATTTGTTTGCCATGGCAGACACACAGGGAATTAACACACTTGAACTCATAAATCTAACCAGCTTCCCCAAAATAGATCTGTTACCCTTGCAGACTCGCCGCCTGCTTTCAGGCTTCCAGGCTTGAGGAAACATGGTGAAGAGAGACGGGATGCTCACAGTTGGAGACACATAAGCCCAAGGGCCAAATCAAAATCTGAGGGATTTTAGAGGTTAGGCCAAGCCTTACAGGACTGGGTCCCTCAGCTTAGAGGCTGCATGAGCTCCCTGTGTCACTAAGCCCATGGCAGCCAGTTATCAGCAGTTATTGCCACCCAGGCCCCTCTGCAGATGAGCTGATTCACACCGAGCTGCTTGTTGGAGGCTTCTCCCCCATGACGGTCACACAGGGAATGAGAGATCTGTCTTTGGTTGTCACCCGTATCTGTGTGAGCTGAAGAAAGGGCTAGGGACTCTCTCACTTGCTTCAGTTTTCCTTTAATGAAAAAGAAAATCGGAATCGTGCAAGCCCCGAAGGCAGGACCCTGTTCTTTTTTTAGCTCCTAGGCAACAGCTAAGACATTGCTGGTTTCTCAAAATAAGGTAATTCACAACTTAAACAGTGAAATGCAGCTGGTTCTGGATCCAACTCTTTCTTTTCTACTCCCTCCTCAGAAGCTGCCCACATTTAATCTTCTCGGAAGACAGACGCGTGTGGCCTACCAGAAGCCAGCATGATGCATCACCAGCACCCAACAAACTGCCCGAAACGGGGCCACCCCTCTTTAAGGGGAGCCACTTTGGTGCTGAAGCCTTATACGGCAAGAGCCTTATACAACACACAGGGTAAGGAACTTCCATGTGAGAACCACTGCTGTCTGCCTGGGACAAGAAACACGCGCACTCCTGCGCTTGCTTGAGCCTGACCCAGCAAGGCGCTCGAGCACCGGCTCAGCTTGGATTCCAAAGCAAAGTTNCACCAGCACTCAACAAACTGCCCCAAATGGGGCCACCCCTCTTTAAGGGGTGCCACTTTGGTGCTGAAGCCTCCTTTGCCGTACGCAAGAGCTTCATACAACACACAGGGTAAGGAACTTCCTTGCGAGAGCCACTGCTGCAAACCTGGGCAAGAAGCACATGCGCACTCCTGTGCTTGCTTGAGCCTGACCCAGCAAGGCGCTCGAGCACCAGCTCAGCTTGGATTCCAAAGCAAAGTTCTTAGAAGCCAAAGTTTCTTGCAAGACCCCAGCGGGACGTTAAATATGACCTTGCATTTTGTTGGCTAAAACAGTTGGATGAATGAGCGTGCTCAAGTGCTTCATCACTCCAGGGCCTCACCGAGCGCATGAATTCCTTATATGCTGATTAACAGCAGCCAGACCTTCTCCTGCACCCCAAAGGCCTGATGCAGGTAGGTACCTCTGCTGGGTGCAGCTTCAAACTGTATTCCTCATTATCCCGCAAGCTTGTGAGCCTGCTGGGATACCTAAAAGTCTCATGAACAAATTTATTGCCTCAAGCGATGGTGTCCAATCAAGCTAAAACCGTAAAAATAGTTTGGGGAAGCATATTTCACTCAGCTGCTATCTACCAAAAAAACTCAAAATTTCCAGAAAGGCAGCTGGGAGGTTAAGAAATCATTTGCCAGTGATAAATACTTGGGCTGCAGGAAAGTATTTGCCAGCATTTTACAACTGTATGGGCTAAGGATGAAACTAATTATTTAGAAAATGACTTCACAGAATGAAATGAAGATGTTTGTTTCAACTCGGTGGGCATAAATAGTCTCTTGAACGAACAATCTTCTACTTTGCTTGCTTCTTTCAGGTTAATGAATGACCAAATGTTTGTTTTTCAGTATGTGGCCAAGAACTCAAAATACTGTGGTTTCTTGAACTAAATCTTTGCTCTTGGCATTTCAGCCCAGAGACCAGTGGGGGATGTAAAGCTACTGCTGATTCTCTTATGGGCAGTTGCAAACCCACTGCAGAGGGGGTTAGTTATTAAGGTATCCTTGGTAGCTGTCTCTCAAAAGCTGCCTTGTCCTCCAGGATGCAGTTTTACAGGCATATGGGTATCTGCAAAAGGTATCTTTTGTATCTGTGCTGCAGGTATAACATCCACACTAAACACATGTATACACGTGCCCATCCGTGTGTCTGGGGAGTGTCCTGACCATCCAAAATAGCATAGATGTCTCAAGCAATGGTTGGGGTTAGTCACATTATCCACGGGCAGGGAACAGAAGGAAGCTGTGAACAGCTGAAGGGGCAAATTCATTCACAAGTCACAAGGAGGAGCCAGAGCATTTTCAGCAATGGTCACCTGTGACAACGCGATAGCTGTTAGGAGAGGAAACCCTCTTCTCTGAGCTGCCAACATGTATTTTTTCCCTTTCCATTTTAAGGCCCACACAAGGGTCACAGGTGTCATATAGGGAGTTACACAGGCCCTGACATGGACAGGGAGGGATGCATCTCCTCCCCTAAGCCCCTGGCGAAAGCCGAGGAAGGGCAGCTGGGACGGCGAGGATGTTTGGAGCAGGCTGGCGGGCCAGCAAGGGCACTCGGGCTTCTGCTCTCATGGCATTTTGCTGAGCTGGCAGGTGCCAGAAACATAAGATGACAGTGAGAGGATGGGCAGGAACATTTGACCAAGAATTGTATTCACCCCTTAAAGACAAAATAACAGGGGACAACACCTGAATGCCAGGTCCAAACACCGTGGGAATATCTCCTTTCATTTTTGTTTAGAGCAAAGAGATTTTAATCAAAAAATTGCAGTCAGAGCTAGCTTGGTCTCAGGGTGTTAGTTTGAGCATGGAATAGATTTCTCCACTCAACCCAGCTTGGAGAAACTCTGTGCACAGCATTGGAGTTTGACTGCATCGGACTTCTGGCTTGGCCTCACTGAGCCACAAGAACCCCTTGGGTATCTTGTAGGGTCCAGAGGCCAAAGCGGGATATATTGTCTGAAATCTGCCTTTCCCAGTGCCGGGCAAAGCTTGAAAACGGTCCCTCACCTCCTCTCCCGAGAGAGCAACCCGAAAGAGCCAAGTATTTATTATTGCTTGTTGCTGTGGAGATGAGGGTGTTTTCACAGCAGCCTCGTGCTTTGGGGACGGGTGGGCTGCCTCCCGACGCTGGGAGCTGGCAGGGCTGCGGGAGCCGAGAAGCTGCATCCAGCTCCAGGAAAACAGATTCCCTTTTTATTTTTTATTTTTTTTTCCCCAGCCCTTCCCTGCACCAGATGTCAGCAGGGACACTGCAAAACACCCGCTGCCCTCCAACACGTGTGGTGCAGCAAGGCTGCCGCCGGCTCCCCAGCACTGCCCGGTCCTCTCCAGCACGGTCACCCACGCGGTGCAGCAGGGAAAGGCACCTGTGCTGGTGCCTCGCCACCCTCCTCCTCACCAGGGCTTTGTTTTGCTGTTTGCTGCAAGTTGCACAGGTGCCACTGGCAGAGACGGCAGGTATATATATAAAGAGTGCATTAAAGAGGCTAAAGGAAAGTAAAGGCTGGGAGGAAAAGACCCAGAGGAGCTACACTAGGAGGGAAATAGTAGTCATTTCTGATTAAATAAAACCCGGTGAAACTCACCCTCCCTTTCAGCTTCCAGGCACAGCCTTACCCGTTCTCCCTCTTGCTCTAGACATTTTGTTGCCGAGTTGGGCTGGCTTGCTACCACCAAAACACCCCAGGGAAGGCTGCCTGAAGAGCATCTCCGAGTCCAGTGCTGTCCCGCTTCCCATGGACAAGCCCCGGGAACACCAGGTCCCCAAGGATCAGCTGTCAGCCCAATGGACTGACGAGCCCAACTTTACGGGGTCTGGCAGAGCCTACTCGTGTCTGGGCGCTGCTGCCCTTCGCATCCCAGCACCAAGCACTTCTCTGCCTCCTGCGACTGCAGATAAGGAGAGGCTGGACGTCTTTTAGGGCCTTATCGCTTCCCGTGCCAGATGCCTTGCTGTGAGGAGACCAGAGGTGGTATCTCAATGCTTATCTTTGTAGGACTGGAAAGACTTGAGTTACTTTCTGTCTGGGATTAGTCTCTGCAACCAGAGATGCTCATGGAGAAGACAGTCGCTTGCTTTTTCAGAGCAGGATGTTTTCAGAGCTGCTCAGCATTGGCTCACAGCCCTGTTTCCAGTGGGGTCAGCTGGAGTTTTACACCTGGCTTACCAGGACCAGACTCTAGCCAATACTTTGTGCTTTCCAAACATTTTCCTTGAGTTCAGAAACTTGCTTCCTCCAAAGGCAGGGCAGCAGATACTTCCTTCCCCTTCCTGCTTCCTCCCCTTTAACCTGAAAACACTAGAACCACTGCTATTCCCCAGGGGATTTATGGTGCTGAGGACAGTGACGTGTATGAGCAGCTCCACAGATGCAGCACTAGAGCATAGGATTTTATTCTCTACCCTTGAGGGAAAGTTAAATTAGTCCTGAAGGACCAAAGCCTACATCAAACCCTTTGTCTCATGAACCAGCTCGGGACCAGTGACCAAAATACAAACAGGAGAAAAGTTGAGTTTCATAGAAGCTGCATATGGCACATGGCTAAAGGAATTTAGATTCTTTGTCCTTTTATCCTAAGGGAACAACACAGTCTTTGTGACCTTCCCTGAAAAAGGCAACTCAAGACAAATTCATATGAACTGGTGATCTGCCCAGAGTGGGTGCAAAAAAATGCTCTAAGCGTCAAAGCAGGGCGAAAAATGTCACTCTGAACTGACCCGAGATGGGGTTTATGCTGAGGAACCACTCAGTATTTTGTCTAGGTTGCCTGCTTGCTCGGAATTAAGTTTGAAATCTCAGTCTACGTGGTCATATAGGCTAGGTGAAAAAAGAGCTTCCCACCAGAGGTGAGATGGTGACAGATCTACAAGGGAGAGCACCCAATACCTACCCTCCAGGTACCATCACTGCTGTTTAAAGCACAGCTCTCCTCGCCTCTACAAACAGTTCCAGGTGTTCTCCGCTGCTGCACAACCTGCCTCTAGCTCCGTCTTTCTTAGGGCCTTATTGCCACACACATCTGTACGACGGCACCTCTGGCCCCCGTACGAGAAGGGACCACGCGGCTCTGCTCTGTGCAGCGGCCCTGCTGCTCGTGCTTCCCAGCAGCGCTCTGCCGAGACCGGAGAGCTCGAGTGCTTCTCCCGAGGACGCGGAGGTGGAATTGCGGCGGGCGTCTAACCTTCCGAGAAGGCAAGGTCCTGCCAAGGTGCCTCCAGGTGGCTGCCCAAACGGAAAACTTGGGCCTTTCCCTTTGGCTTATTTTGTCCTCATCCCTGGCCATTCAGCATGATCGGGTGAGAGGCAGATGCACAGGAAAATTAAAGTCGGTCAGGAAAACACACCTACGAATAGTAGCAGTGATCGTTCTACGGCGCAGAGAGGACAGCTATGTAAAGAATACACTTCAGTGCCAGCAGATAAATGCAGACAATTCTGTTAGTTAAGAAGCATCAACACAGAGGCCCACCGTGTTGCTCCACGAGAGGGGACAGTTTCTGCTCTTGCTTGGGCGCAGCAGCTCTGGTCAGGCTGCCCCCAGGCAGAGCAGGGCACTTCTCGAGCTGTGGAACACGGTTCCTGTTGGCAAACCGCTCCGAGCACCGCTGCCACCAGCTACATGCCATTAGTAACCACCACGGGTAGGAGCAGGAACTGAGATAATACAGGAGGACCCAGGCTGCATGTGCTGGTGTGCGCCGGAGGGGGACAGATGGACCGGGCTTCCCCCTCATTTCTTGGGGGGTTTCTCAAAGCCCAGGGGCTGGTTCGCACTGTGGAGCATGGCCCAAGCCATGGGCTTTTTGCACAGAGTCAGCAACAGGGAGCGAGAGGGGGAACTGAGATTTTTTTCCCAGGCAAAGCCAGGGAGGGCAGCGTGGCCAAAAGGCTTCACAGGGCGACAAGGGAGGAGGGACAAGGAGACTTCAGTTGGGGACATAATGCAGGGGTTCAGCGAGGGGCACACAAAAACGCCTTCAGGCCCTACGTGAGGCTGGGGCTGTGCTCTGAATTTGAGAGGTTTCCAGCTCTGTCGGAAAAAAAAGAAAAATCTGGGGCTTTTTGTGGGGGTTTTGATGACATAAAATGCCTCTGTTTCCTCGTTGCATCAGGATATCAGAAGGACGTGCACCAGTTAGAGCCATTGCCATAACTTTGTGCAGTTTTTGCAGTGCTGAATTAAAAAGGTGGATCTTGCTGCCGGGCGCTCTGCGCTCTCCCCACAGGAGCCAGGGCTCTCGCTGCCCTCCTGCAAGGACCAATCTCCAGCACATCCTGCTCTCTCCTTCCCCCAGCCCAGACATCTCACACGGGGTTTAGGGAGCAAAGGTGCGTACACAGCTTGGGCTCTGTTCAACACATTCACAGCAAAGCCATCGCGGTTGCTCCCAGGGCGGGAGCTCTGCACACCCGCTCCGGAGCGGCGCAGGGTTCGGGTTTGTGACCCCCAACAGGACAGCAGAGCGGTGCCACAGGACACGACGGGAAGCAGAAATTCAGGTCGGGACAGAGCAAGAGGCCTCAATGGACACGTCACACAGCGAGGGCAGCCCTTGCCACCACAGCTCATGGGAGATGGACACGTACACACACACGTGTGATGGTAGCATAGGTGTCTGAGAACAGTTTCGTTTCCCCGTAGCGGCTGCAGCGAGGCACACGGACGGTATTTTTGGGAAGCCCGAGGTCCCCTCAGCGTGCAGATCATCCGAGCAGCCCAGCACTGGTCGGCTCAGCCCGTCCTTCCCTTTGCAATCGTGGGCAGGTTCCAGCGTGGCCTCCGGCCTGGCCTCTGCAGCGCTCAGAGACCCCGTGAGCCCAGGCTGGGCTCTCCGTGCTGCTCATCCCTCATCTGCAGCGCAACCAGCGCAGCGTAGGGCCGTCTCCCATCGCTGAAGCCCTGTAGCTCTCAGCTCTACCAGGCTGGAGAAGCTCATCCAAAACGTAATTTATGAATAATACAAAAAGTTTACTGTAGCGTAAACCAGTGCCCAGTAGGGCACTTGTACACGTCACTAGGCCATATGTATAGGGGACTAAGCCATTGCCATGTTTTGTGCAGAAAGGTGCCAGATGGCAGGATTAAAAAGAAAAGAAAACAAAACAACAAAGGGGAACTTTGCAAACAATCCGTTAACATCGGGGAGCATTTTGACTGAAAAAGTAGATATCTGATAGTAATCGCTGTTCCTTGTCAGAGCTAATGAGTCTGGTGTCCTAACTGCAAAGTAGCCTTTCTTTATTTTCTAGTGGCACAGTTAAGGCACGGGGCTTTGCTCCATCTCAAGGTGAGGACGGCCTTGATTTTAAAGGTCGCTGCAGAAGCCACAAGAGATATTAGGTTCGTTGACTTGTTGAGCAAACAGCTTGACGCTAGGCTCATCTCGCATCATCCGCGGTTATCCAATGCATGGATGGAGAGGGCAGGGAAGCCTGTGGTCTACCCTGCTGCTATTCGCTGCGCCGGCGGGTCTCGACAAGTGACCCCTCCAAGGGACACAGCCGTAAATTGCTTAAACAAATGCAAAGTTCAGACCAGTGCAAAGAGCTTATCATCTCATTTGCCAAAGCAGATTACAAAACACCGGTGCTTTCTCAAAAACAAGCCCGCACGGCTCACTTGTGAGAAAGACGCAGATGCCAAAAGCCTGTGAATGGGCAAATGAGGAAAAACTCCAGGGTTCTTGCCCAGACAAGATGTTTTTTCCTCCTGTTTTGAGGCTAGCTTCGTTCCCAAGAGGGTGACCCGGAGCGCTGCTCCTGCCGGCGCAGAGGGCTCAGCAGGGCGGCGCGGTGGCGCTAGCAGGTGAGGCAATGTTTGGTGTCGCCCGCCCACGGCTGCGCGCGGGACAGCGCGTCGCGCCGCCTGCTCGGTCAAGCCCCGAGTCACCTCGGCACGGCCGCCTTCGCAGTCCCCTGCCCTCGCGTTGGCGGTGGCTTCTCACACGAGGAGCCAAAAACACTTTTGGAAAAGGGAATAACGTGGCCAGCATCCTGCACCAAAGCAACTCTTAATATCCCACCCCTGAGGAGCTGTTCACGATGTACGTTCCTGCCCAGCTGCTTTAACATTTTTGCTAGTCCAGACTATCCTTAGGATGCCACAAGCACAGGGATGGCTGCAGGGAGCACGTCCCTTTCTTCCACCGCGTGGGGAAGGCACATGGACATCCCCTCCCAGAAAAGCGTGTTTTGCCACTGTGATACCTGAATGAGAGAAATGCTGCTCCTTTTTCTGCCCTTGAAGCTTTTGATAGAGGATCATTTTTCACTCCGCGCAATAGCAGGGGCGGCTGTTCATTGTTGCTATTACAAAGGCAACCTAAAACCATCACCCAGAGCTGGCTTCTAGGTGTTGCACATAAGCCTGGCAAATGAAATCTCAGTAGTCAAGGGGACACAGCCATTAATAACATGATTACTTGAATTCAAAGACCCAAACCTGTCAGAGAATCGTTTGCACTGGACCAAGCAGCAATGCACCAGGAATTACACAAATAGGTCACACAATTCACTGCATGAAGACATGACTCTGTCCTCCCTCTACAACGTGTCCAGAGGGGACAAAGGACACGGATTGAAGCATAGACCACTCCTGCCCTAGACCCTACCCATAGGGTTCACATTGACATGGCTGCACTGGGAGCTGCAATTTTACTGTTTTAGAAAAGAAAAGATGGAGGGAGAAGGAAAGAAAAAAAACCCATCCACCTCTCAAGCGGAAGGTTTTCCAAAGTGCAGGGGAAGTTTATGTGGCTACATGACCCAGTTAGACCAGGTCATTTGAGCAGGTGGACTGGTGGCTTTCAGAGTTCATCTGCCCAGAAATACACATCCAGGTATGCAACTTCTTACGCATCCTAGCCAGGAGCGCTGCCAAACCCACTTCAAAGCGCTTTGAGGCCAAACCGTGCTCCTACGAGTGGTTTGGCATAGACATAAACCTCCCATGCATCCCCAAAGGCTGAACAACTGCTTTCTGCTCCTCTTACAGTCAGAAAACTGTTACTCTCTGTATCTATTTGAAATGGTTTCCATAAAGCACATTAGCACCTCTCTTAGCCAGCAGCTGCCCGAAAGAGGTGCACCCTTTTGCACTATCCTGGGGCATGGGAGCAGAGCCACCCCCTCCACACGACACCCATCACAGACCAGGTTTGAGACCTCTGCTTCTCATTTTGCCAGCACCCCATCCTGTAGTTTTAAGGATATAACCTGCTTGGGCTTTGGTTTCCATTTCAGGGATAGTTACTCCTGGACGTGCCCAGGGAGAAAATGAGGCTGCATGGAGGAATTCTGACAAATACCCAAAAATCTTATCCAGAGAACGGTTTTAAGCAACAACTTTAGCATCTAAAATTCTACATTTTCATCTTTAAGAAATAACCAAGAAAGTTCTGAACCACTCCATCTTCCCCCACACAACCTCCTCATCCCTATCTTGCTTCAGGGTCACTTACTGCTTATCCACAAACTCTCAGACATTGGGAAAAAATCCCTTGGGAGGTCACCCGTTCAACAGCGCCCCAGACAGACTGGAAAAACACAATATCACAACAAGTCAACTCACCCCCTAGGTGGTGGATGGCCTCCAGGTCTCCTCTAGCCCGCAATTCCCACAACAGGCAGATGTTGGCAACTAGCCCCCAGCACTCAGGTCCGGGCAGATGGATATAACTATGACCAACACCTGGCACCTGGGGAGGGAGCTGGGCCCCACGGCTGCCCGGGCACAGGCTGAGGAGGTCTGGGTGGTGTGTGGTAGCAGCCTTGGGAAACACGGTGCGGGCCTCTCCCACACACCAAGAAATCACATGTGTTTTTCCACATGTGTATGGAGGGAACGCATCTTTGCCAAAGCATCCTGTGGTGGTGACTGAAAGCTCAGACACAAGGAGCTCCTGCATCCGATGCCACTGTGGATGCCACTTGATGGGGACGCTGTCCTGGGCCACCACTGGCTCTCATGGGCAGGTGTGGACAACAGTGTGGGATATTGGCAGTGTTGGATGTCTAATCTGAATTCATTGCGAGGCCTGATTTAAAGAAAACTGTGATCAGCTGCCCTGAGAACTAAACCCTTTGGGACAAGTGTGGGCAGCCACGTGGCCCAGGCACCCCACAGCCCTCACCTCTGCAGATCTCCCCATCCCAAGCCCTGCCACAGCGAGGGACAAGACTCATTCACTGCGGGCTTTTCATCTGCCTGCAGGTCACACTGACCAAAGCCGTAATATCGCCCAGAAGGAAATCAACAGGAAGGAGTAGGAAGAAGAGAAATTCCCGTAAACACCACTGGCTGCTGCTAAAATTAAGTTGGAAGGGCCTGTTTCCTAATTTAGTGTTCCTTCCTGAGATTTTGCATCTCCCGGCTCACGCCTGTGCTCTGGGGAGGGACTCTTGGGTAGCAGTTATTCCCAGAGCTCAGCAAGCTGACATCACACGACACACACATAGATATATACATTTATGTATGTAAACTTACCTGGGTTATTTTATCTTTGCACGTTAGTTAAGATGAAGCAGGTTCGTGCCGCTGTAAAACCCCACGTGCTGAAGCGCAGAGGGGAAGCGAGGCCTCGGCTTGCCCACAGGCATCCCGCAGGAGAGCGTCTCTCCTCTCCCGGCTCGTGCAGCACCTGAGCGGGGCTGGGATGCGGTTTTAGAGCCAGGTCCACAGTAACCGAGATGCACAAATCCCACTGTACTGCAGCAGCAACTGAAATAGTGCTTGGTTTTGGGCCCAGATCAACACGTGCTTGCAAGAGGCCACCTAAAACAGAAGAAGAAGATGTTTTTCTTTTAGCAGACCTGCTGCTTGGAGTCACTCTGCAGGAGGGGACCATCACGCGTGTGTTGGGAGTTTCAGCTGCGGAAAGAAAACCTATTACTGAGCCTAAAGGCAGGTGACCCAAGATATTATTTGCTTTGCCTGATGATTATCTGGTGACTGAATTTCAAGTGTATTTTGCACGAGCTGATGCCTCCCCAAGGTAGACACTCAAAATCTCCAGTTGCCAAGAACAGAGAGTTCATCCTGTTGTTTTCTTGGCTTGGGCCCTGTTACCTTCCCCTGCTTGGAAAGGGGCCAACCTATTTTTTGAGAAGGTTAATGAGAAGTCCAGCGCTAATAAACCAGCCTCACAACACCCCTTGCAGCGAGCTGCTTCTTGTTCTTTTTTGGGGTCAGAGAAGCAACCATAAAAAGCTGACGTAGATGCATTCATGCTCTCTGTGTTACTGCTCGTTTCTGGCAGCACCTGCATCATGAGATACCACCACCCACTGATGGCCAAAAGGGAAGCCAGGGAGGTTTGGCAAGTGAATCTGCTGCTGCTTTTGTTTTTATTATACCAATGGTAAAGGCATAAAACCGACTAGTCATCCTAGCAGGACTTCTTTATCCGAACTGGCTGGTCACTTGGGTCAAACTGCAACACCTGGCACTGGGATGTATCACTTACAGAGGTTTAATACAAATGATGGCTCATTTCGGTGCTTTTCTGGCAAGGGCTGGCTGGAATTGGATGTTATTTAGGGAGAAGCGTTGGGAGCTGATGCTGACACCAGATAAATGTGACCCAGAGCAGGAGCAAAGAGACAGGTTGCGTGGGAATTTTTCCCCAACAGTTTTCTTCTATTTGCATGAAAACCTCCTGGTGACTCCAAAATTTTCAGGTTTCATGTATCAATATATGAGATGTCTGCTACAGTGCAATACCCTTGCAGACTCCAAACTCAGACTCCCGAGTGTCCCCGACACAGAGGCCCTGCCATCTGCAGTTACTCTCACGTGCACCTGAGAGAAGGATGCACCAGCTGCTGCATTTCGGTAGGCTGCCTTCGGGCTGGAAAATACATGCTAAACTCAGGGCAGATCACATGGAAAGGGCAGAGTTTCCGAGCCCTCTAGTCCAGGCTGCTAAGCACTGAGGACCTATCAAAAAAGGACCTTGCATTGTGGCCAGAAAACCACCCAATTTCAGGCTCTGAGCAGCTGCTGAAGGAATATGCAGGAAGCCAGGGTGAAGCGAAGCCAAGGCCACCCGCAGGTTTCTGCTCTATTTGCAGGACTCATCCTGCACACGCCAGCCTGGCCTCTCCGCAGTGCCCCAGCTCCAACCCCAAGTGCCAGCAGCAAAGCAAAGCCCGGAGCATCCTGTCCCTGCCGAGCTCCAACATCCCAGCGTGGCCCGGGACACCCTGGGCCCAGATGCCACCACAGACAGGTCATTTAGTGTCTCCGATTTCATCAGCTGAAATGGTCCCACCTGTGCTCCTCACCCTCTTCTCAAACGTGGAGTATTTTTGTTGTTTCTTTCTCACTGACTGGAAACATTAAAGTCCATCACCTGCCAAGAAGAAACCTAAGGAGCCTGGTGCTTTCTGAGGGGTGGAGCGATACCAGGTCACTTTTTCTTACTGTAAGAGTGTGCTGTGGAGGGGTGCAGCACGCACCCCTCCTCATTGCTCCACAGCACCTCCGAAATCTCCAGGAGTAAATCCCTGTAACACGAGCATTGCTTTGAGCTTTCTGGAGATGGCCTCTTTGGCTACACCAACTCCTGCAATTAATCAGAGTCAGATCATGCAATTTTTTCTTCATGCTTTTTGGCTGGTTTTCCTTCACTTGCCATATTCTAGGCAGGTTTCATTGTTAAAAATTACTCACAACAAAAATGAGGATTGATGGCGCTCATGGTTTATGGAAGACGGTTTCCACAAAGGGAAAGAAGCCCCACAGCGCCCTGGGGTTCTGTCCTTCTGCTCCGGAGCGGGAAGCTCAGAGCAGAGCTCCCGTCTCAGGTCCAGGCCAAGAGGAAGATCCCAGGATGGGGCGAAGGGCAGTTCTGGGAGCTGCCCCGCAGGAACTCGAATGATGCAGAAATATCGTGCCCTTCCCAGCACCGCGCATGGGGCCATCCCCGAGCCCAGAGCCACCGTCCGAGCTGGGTCGTGGAGCTGTGACATCTGGCAGCGCCGCTGCCTTTCGGGGGGATTAGGTGCAAAGGCTGCTCGGATGCTGTTACGTAACTACCCCGAGATGCCGCCTGCGGGTGTTGGCGGGGCCGGACATCTGCGCTGTGATCCCTCCCGGCTTACGGGGCACACGCTGTAATTCCCCGTTTCACCCTCGGTGGTTGTCGCTGTCATCGGAGACCCTCATGTCAGGCAGGATTTGGTGGAATACGGAATAAAAGCATATGGAATAAAAGTGGAAGCACCAAATGCATGGCTAGCTCTGACTGCTGTAGATGCCAGTGGTCCTCCTGTGCCGGGGATGGACAAAGTCCTGAGCTCCTGCCCCATCCCACCCGCCCGTGTCCCCCTGCAGCCCCAGGCACCCTCCCTGGCCTGGACAACAGTGCCTCCCTGGCACTTTTCAGCTCTCCTCCAGCCATTTCCCAGACCTCTCCCCAAGGTACACTGCCTTTCCCAAGGATTTTCATGGCAGATTCAGTAAGGCATTGCCACAGCCTGGAAGAAATTAACAGAAAAAGTAAATAGCAAGTTTTCTCCGGGACAACTGACAGAAATTGCTATTAATGAGCTAACTACCTGAAATGAATGAGATTACCCTGGGACCTTGGAGCATCTGCACAGCAAGGGATGAGTCCCTGACCAGCGGCAGCACCAACGATTCCCTGCTTGTCCCCGGCCTCCAAGCAGAGCGTGACCCGTCAACCATGGCCCTCTGAGCTCAACCCTCCAACCCGTTTTCTCTCTATGTAGTTGTCCATCCATCCAGACTGTCACTTAGATCCAAGGATATTGTGAGAAGCTGGAATCAAAACGCCTTGTTAAGTTCAGGCAAGTAGCATCCACTGCTGTCCCTTCATCCACAGATCCCTTCACTGTCACAGAGGCGATCAGGTTGGTCTTTTTCTCAGGAAATCCATGCTGATTGTTCCTTTTATGTCCCCTTTTTTACCTTGATGTGGCTAGAAATGAGTTTTAAGAGGACTTTCTCCACGGCTTTTCCAGGAGCTAAGCTGAGGTTGAGCAGCTTGTAGTTTCCAGGGTTGTCCATTTNCACAGAGGCAATCAGGTTGGTCAGATACAGCTTTTTCTCGGGAAATCCATGCTGATTGTTCCTTTTGTGTCCCCTTTTTCTCCTTGATGTGCCTAGAAATGAGTTTTAAGAGGACTTTCTCCATGGCTTTTCCAGGAGCTAACCTGAGGTTGAGCAGCTTGTAGTTTCCAGGGTTGTCCATTTCTGAAGACAGACACGACCTGTGCCTCTCCGCAGTCACTGAGACCTCCCTTGAGTGTCCAGCCACCGTTCTCAGCACCCTTGGATGAGCCCATCTGGACACACGGTCTTGCCTGGGTCGGGTTCTCTAAGCAATCCCAATCTTTATCCTCCACCTTGAACCCTTTTACTAAGCCAGAGGACCTTGTCAGTGAAGACACAGAGTGCCTCAGCCTCGTCTCTGCTCACTGCCACTAAATCACCCGCCAGCACATTTTCCTTGCTGAGCCTTTTGTGGTGGACGCTCTTCTCGCAGCCTCGCACATCCCTTCCAAGTCTTGACTCCATTTGAGCACTGGCTTCCCCGCCACCACCCCGACATGTTTGGGCTGTAATTCCAAATTACTCCTTTGGGTCCCATCCTTGCTTCCACCGTCTGTATACTGCCCTTTTTTAGGAGCATAGCTCAATCACAAGTTCCCCGCTTAGCCAAAAGCCAGTCTCCTGATACCTCTGTTTGCTTTCCTGAGTGTGGGGATGAACAATTCTTGTGCTCGGAAGAGCTGGTCTTTAAGGACCTGCCAGCTTTACCGAGCTGCCTCCTGCGGCTTCCTGCACAGGGCAGTGCTCTCCCGCACACCAGGACGTGCATCTCACGCCTCCTCCACTCTCCCCAGGATCCTGAACTCTGCTCTTCCATGATCGCTCCAGCCAGGCTTGCTGCTGATTCCCGCATGTTAATTCTACCTTCCTAATGGAAAAAAAATAAAAAAATAAAAAAAAGCACCAACAAATCCAGCTCTTCTGGACTCTCACGAAACGCGACTACATCAATCCAGACTGAACTGTGGTCTTGCTACAACTATTGATTCTGTGTTCTGGTGCAGGAAGAACATGTAACAGAGGAAGTGAATTCAAGTAAAAAGGAGCAGGTACTAAGCATGTGTCTCTTCTTATCGTGGGAAATTAATTTTCCAAGTAAATGGGGCCATTTGTTTGCATACTTTCTCCATGCAATCATACTTCCATAGCTTTACATGGTTGGGGATTGTCCTTGCAGATCAAAAGACAGGAAGACATATAAACCCGGTATTTAGGAAAAACAATGTTAATGGCAAGAGCATGTTTTAAAGGCAAGAGATTGAGGCAATGGAAATTTAATCAAAGATAAATATGAATCATATCCCAGAACTATGATCCTTACAAGAACACAAGATTAAATGAAAAGCAGAAGCATTTTTATTTCTGTTACCTGTACTGAACTCTACTACTTATAATCACTTTTTCACTTATGAAACTGGCCTCCACACCTGTATCAAGTGAAATCTACAGGCTTTCAGCTGTTGATTAACTCTCCACCTTTTTAGAGAGAAGTATATTGGTATCTTTTAAATCAGCTCTTGATGAGCCTCTCCTGTAATTTCCAGGAATTTCAGTGCTAGCATTTACTGTTTGCACAGCTACTGAGAAGACCTGTTTTGTACCGAAATCTTGCAACCTGATTTTTCTGGCTGCTATCTTCTCCCCAATAGGCTCACTTGCATTTTTAGTTCTTCTCTGTTTAAGACAAAATTCTTCCTCGAGAATATGCCAATGCCCCAATGAGATGACTTCTGCAGACCGTTCTTCTACTTTCTTCCAATTTTTCAATTTTCTGCTTCTTCTAAGCACTAATTCTAATCTTTTTTAGTGTTCAACCTCACCATGTAGGTTTTGCATCATTCTGTTAAGCGACTCATCTTCTTCACCACAAGGAGGCACCAACAGATCTGAAATCTAAGAACGCCACACCAAATTATACTGACTTCAGATAAGGACATATCTTTTTTTTGCATTGGCCTTTTTATTTTATTATGATTATTATTTTAATCCCTACATTTTTGTATGTCACCAGACTCCTTGTCCTTCATATCCACAAACCTTCTGCTTTGGGTAGCTGGATGCTAGAGAATGAATATGCTCCAGAGAAACCTCCAGAGGAACCTCCAGAGGTAACGCGAAGGTGGCACAACAAAGGTGCTACCTTCTCTTTGAAGGTCTCCTCTTTGATTAACTGGGAATAACACTATTAAACCATTCCATCTGGATGTTGAAACATTTGCCCGTACCCTTCTTTGCCAGGAATGCCATAACAGCTCCCANCACAAACCTGCTTTGGCTAGCTGGGTGCTAGAGAGTGAATATGCTCCTGAGAAACCTCCAGAGGTAACGCGAAGGTGGCACAACAAAGGTGCTACCTTCTCTTTGAAGGTCTCCTCTTTGATTAACTGGGAATAACACTATTAAACCATTCCATCTGGATGTTGAAACATTTGCCCGTACCCTTCTTTGCCAGGAATGCCATAACAGCTCCCATATAACGATTAAGAAGTGGCTTTCTCCTTTTTGGGTGTAGGCCGAAATGTTCTTCCCAGTCACACCGATCCAAGGAAGAGCAATGTCCAAGGAAGACTTCTGCCATCCCCACCTACGGTGGGCAGAGCATGTACAGACAGGCAGGGCGATGGCTCTGCTGCTATGCAGCAGCTCTTCCAGATAGAGGAGTTAAATCAGGCCTGAATTATCAACTCAGGATTAATAATGGGTTTGTGGTCCCGAGGATGGTGATGAAAGGTAGGCACAACACAGCCAACGCAGCTGAAGTCACTGTCTCACTGGTCTAACCTTAGTGATGTCAACATGATGACAGGATATTTCAATCAGGTGGTTGAATTCCTATTTTAAGTTAATTGCTTGTGATTCGCTTGTGGATTCCCACAGTTCTGATTCCCAAGCTTGAGCAGGAGGCATCAGGAAGCGCCACCCGGTAGGGCAGGCGGCCTCGTTTGAGCAGCCCCCGTGCCTGAGCACTGGAAAAACCTGCAGGGAACCGAGGCCTGCGGGCAACAGCCCTGGCCACGCGGCAGGGAGATGGGGAAGGGATGGCTCCTGGGGCTCCTGCCTCCGCTCGCCCCGGCTGGAGCTCAGCCCGTCTCCGAGCACCACGGAGGTGGCCAAGGCCAGGCCTGGAGAGCCCGCCGCAGTGACGGGCAGGAAGACGGGGTTGGCAGCTCCTGCTCAGATAACCCTGATTTCACAGGGTAGAGCATGTTGCCACCTACTGTTCAACACCAGACATGAGTCNACGGAGGTGCCAAAGCCAGGCCTGGAGCCCGCCGCAGTGACGGGCAGGAAGACGGGGTTGGCAGCTCCTGCTCAGATAACCCTGATTTCACAAGGTAGAGCATGTTGCCACCTACTGTTCAACACCAGACATGAGTCTCACTGGGCTTTNGCAGGAAGAGGGGGCTGGCAGCTCCTGCTCAGATAACCCTGTCCTGAACGAGCCCACAGGATTTCACAAGGTAGAGCATGTTGCCACCTACTGTTCAAAACCAGACATGAGTCTCACTGGGCTTTGGGTCAGTTTTTTTCTGCTCGTTTTTTTTCTCGAGTTGTTTTGCAGACTGGTGAGCCCGGTTGATGGGAATAGCACGAGACAAGGAGTGGAGAAGAACTTCAGAAGAGCAGAGGTAGCTCCTTGGCGTCGCTTCTTCCCCCATACCTGTTAGTTCAAGGTGAAAGGCTACTGGGAAAATGAGGATCCAGGTGGGACGGATCTAGGGAGTTTTGTGCCTCGAGCTGTTCCTGGAGTGGTAAAAGCAAATTCAAGATTATTAAGAACTACAAAAAGTAAGTATCTAACCAAACATGCAATGTTTAGGTAGCATATTCAAAAGAACTGGGTCAAAATAGGGAGGGTTGGAGCATGCACACTCGGGGCAGGATTAAAGCAAAAAGGTCAGCAGTCCTGCGAGTTTGGGCATCTGACACCTAGAAAGAAAAGACAGAAAAGCAGAAAAAACCCCACAAACCTCCCCAGGTTGTTTTTGTCCTGCGGGCAGGTTTGCAGAAACCTTCGGTGGCAAAGGGGAGGACTGGAAACTCTCAGTGCAATTTGCACACTTGCCACTGAGGAGGCATAGCCACCTTGTCAAAGGATCGCTGCTATTCTGACACTGACCTAATTCTGCCGTGTTGGTATTTTCATCATCTTCAGTAATCTTTTTGTGAAGCCTAGAGGAGAGCTTCAGGCAAATCCAAGTTCCGATGTGTGCAGCGGTTGAGACTGTCCCGAAGCAGGGAGCAAAAAGCCAAGCCCGTCCTCATCATTTCACAAAGAAATACCTAAAAAGTTTCCACCGCATTTTTACCAAGTCACAGAAAGTTCTTTCAGTCACAAGCTCCTCTTACCTTTATTATAATACACTTGAGTCACAACCCACCCTGGGCCAGGGAGCCCAGCAGCAGTCCTGGGAGCGGGGCAAACCCGCGGCACAGCCACCCCTTTGCACAGACCCATAGGTAAGGTTTTCCCTGCCCGAGCGGAGAGCTGGGGCCCTCTCCCAGGCCAGCCAGGGCCCTGTTTGGGCAACCTGGAGCACAGCTTGTGCAGCAGCTGCCAGCCATGGCAAGGCAGAAAACACCTCTGAATCGCTAGAAAAAGGTCTCTCTTTCAAAGACGTAGGTTTATCCAGTGCAGGCGGACGGAAAACCTCAAATACTTCCCAAGAAGTACCTGGCTACAGAACTCCTCCAAACTTCCTCACACAGCAGCACGTTACATCACAACATTGTTTATTATGTGACTTTTTACAATACAAACAAAAATACAGAAATGCAGTATATGAATACAGCTAAATGCGAAATGGTGATGTTTTTCTTGAGGCCATATTCCCATTTCTAGTAAAATAAAGAGACTGCACACAGGTAGAAACAGGTTGGTAGTTAACTCCACAATTTTGCCTAGAAATGACCTATAAATGCATTTTCCTGCTACTTACCATAAAATGTAAAAAGGGAGTTAAAGGAAAGTTTTACTCACTGGTTCCTACCATATGAAAGAAGCTATATTCTATTTAGAAGGGCCAATATATGGAAAAATATCTAAATTAAATGTTATTACAAAAATGAAGCAGTAATGAGATCCTTCTGGCTAAAGAAGTTACTAAATGAGAATAGCATATATTTAAAGAATCCAAAACATAAAAGGGTTGTTATAAAAAGCTTAGGTGCACTGTAAGCCTACAACTTTTGTTTTTCCATGTGTACTTTTAAACAATGGAAGTGTCAAAAATAGGGTCAACTGTGTTAGACTAAATTACATTATTGTATATGCTGCACTGAATGGAGTTCTTGTATTATAATAATAGAGAAGCATTGTTTGCATCATATTATGGCAATTTATCCTCACTAAAAACCGTCTAGAGTCCTTGCATTCTTGAATATCCTGTAAACTGTCAAACCACCAGAACATGATTGTACAACAGTAAAACGTTTTCTTTTGCATGAAAATGACATCTGTTTAAGAAAAAAAAAAAAAGGAAAAAAAAAAAGGTACTTAGAGCTGTTATTTTTCCAAGTACACAACACCCTAGACAATTCAAGGCATCTCATTCTCCATCAAAATTAACAAAAATTTGTCATGCTGTTAAATCCATGGCTATGGATACAACTGGTGCAAAATTGGTCAAACGGATCCAACAAACACTGATGTCCAGGCTGGAATATTGGCAACTAATACATAACTGGTGGTCAAAATGATGCATTTAAAATATCTTCCCTTTCTTCTTATTCTTTTCCAAGGTTCTAAAATGATAAAAAAAGAGTTTTGTTAAATAGTAAAAGAAAGCACAATCCAATTAAAAAGAGCCTATGTACATCTTCTAAATATGCATTCATGAAGTCTTACTGGTTCAATACAATGTATAAAAACTTACTGTATATGCAGTACTAGTATACAGAGTCAATCACTACTTTTATAGCTATGCTCCTTTTTGAGGCCTGGGAGATGTAAAGGCTTTCACATTTTATAAGCTTTTATCATTTTCCTGTAGAATCTAATGTTATCCAGCTTTCAAAATCAAACACAGTTTTTCTAGATAGATCTAGTCATGTATGGTTATAGGTTTTCTCATAACAAAGCTTTCTTAAGAGGATAGTAATGTGCTGAATATTTCTGATTTATGCTCATCTGTAACATAAAGCAGTTTAAGAATTCCTTAATTTTAAATTAGGCTTTCAAAATGGCCAGGCACTATTAGCAGCTATTACCAGAGAAATTTCCTTTTACAGAAAGCCAGAGAATGTTATTGATAATTGCAAAGCAGGAATTCAGTTTACCTGGAAGAATTCTGTTGTTCCAAAATACGTTGTTGAGCTTCCCAGTTTGCTTTTTCATCCTCAAACTGGCGACGCTTTTCCTCTAATTCTTTGTGTTGTGCCTCTAAATTCTTTTTCATTTGCTCATGGCGTCGTTGCAGCTATAGAAAGTTACCAACAAAGTCACTTAAGTGCCACGGCACATTCAGAAGTTGCAATAACAAACATCTCTTCAGCAACTTTACTAGAATGATAAAGCCCATTAGACCAAAAGTTCTAAGGTTTATAAGGTCTTCATTCAGCAAAGAATTTATTAATTCCACAATCCCACTTTTATTAAAGCCCACCCGATGTAGAGCATGAGTTACAACCAGGAACCGTAAGAAGGTACCTACTGCAAACAAAAGGAAATTCAAGAATGCGTGGACTTTTGATGCAAATGTTTTGCAAATTGTAAAACATCTGGATCAATAATGCCCAAATTGGCAACATTTCTGAAAGAACAAAAAGGAAAACCCCATAGATTTCAGCCTATCTTACTAAAAATTATTACTAAATGGATTTATTTGGATATTAAAAGAATCAGTATTATTGAAATGAATTGCCTGCACTGACAGACCCGTATAAGGAGGCTCTCTTGCAAGCTTTCGTTGATGGGACAGACTGAAAAACAATCAAATATGTTGGATATGGGAATGGAGACATTGTCGGGAAAAGTGATTTTGTGTGTGCTGTGTAACAGGATTTTTAAAACCCGAGTTAGAAAACTCTGCCCTTTCTCTCCCTCATGTCCATCTCTTCGGAAACTCCTTCAGAAGATATTTTCCCTTTACAGGTTTTATACTCAACACTGCCATCTACTTTCTGCAATTGGGAAAATCCAACAGAAGAAATAACAAAAATAGAACAAAATAGAAAAAAAAAAAAAAAAAAAANAAAACAGAATGAACTGCATGGACAATTAAAAAATTAATTAGCAGAATGCACTCAGTGAAATCATCAGGAGAGAGCAGAAATAAAACAAGAAAGAAGACTCCTGTTTATTTTTCTTTAACTAGAGACTTTTTGCACAAGGCAAGGTGGAGGCCAGAAGTATAAATAGGTTCTAAAAGATATGCAACAGATAACAGAAAGGATAATTTCATCTGTGATTAAACACTGTGATCCAAATACAACCTCTAGCTTAAAAATTACTTGACATAACTGACTGGAATAGCTAATATTTATATTCTTTTCTGTATCTATTTTTGAGTACTTTGAAAGAGAAAATCGGGTTAGTGTTTTTTTTTTTGCTGTAACCCAGTACCTCAATTCTCCTTTGTTACCTGCTGCTTGGCTGCTCATACTGCCTAGGCTGGCAAGCCTGGCACCTGCCTCGCCAGCTCTCTGCACTTCCTCTCAGATTTGGAGCCAAATTGTTGCTGGCAATTTTGAACTTCTCTGTTGGGTATCCTCAGCGAATTTGCCTTTCTAAAACTTAAAATTCTTTTTTCTTTTTAAATATAGTTTTATCCAGGTCTGTTAAAAAGATGACTTCGAGAGATGCTCTAAGCACGTGGACATGAAAATTACATTTTAAATTTACTTCATTAATAAAGCAGAAGTTGGGGGAAAAGTAACATGGTTTACTTTAAATCTAAGACCTAACTATGGAACCAATTTTTAAACAGATGTTATGTTGACAAATCTTGGAAGAAGAGCCATCTCTACACTGGTTCTGTACCACCCCCATGACATTTGAGAAAATTTGTTCACCTCAGCTTCAGAGTCCTTCAATTTCTGAACTTTTTCTTTAACTTTCATCTCAAACACCTGCTCCATTTCCATTTCCATTTTCTTCATTTTGGCTACATGCTCTCTCCTTTCTTCCTCCATCTGTGCCAACGGGCTCCTGCCATAAATCCAGAAGAAAAAGGTAGTTAAAAAGGGCTTTTTTTTGTTTTATTATTATTGTTGCATTAGGACATCTGCAGAAGACAGGATAAAAGCACTTAAACATTAGAATAATACAGTTGCATGTACTACTAGCTTAAATTCAATTTGTCTTACTACATTACTTACTACAAAAGCATTTTACAAAAAGATATTTCATACAATGCTCCTCCCCCCATTAGACTTATATTATAGTTAGGTTATTACAGAAACTCACTATATTTCAAATGGCCTTCAGGTACTATTTTCCTTCCAATACAAACAGATACAAAAACTAACAGACAGAACCTTTATCTAAAACTGATTATTCAAAATGTTTCTGGCAAAAGGCCCACTTTCTCTCTAAACGTTTATGGTTCCAGATGATGCTAAATATAAACTAACATTACAAGTTTGTTGAATAACAGTGGTCATCCTTCTGAATAGATAATTTTGGAAAAAATGTGGGCAGCAGAACATCAGTCATTTATGAAAGTATTAGTTGGAAGACTTAGAAGTAATAATAAACTTAATTTTAAGAAAAATACATGATTCTTAACTTTTATATCCTTTAACTGGTTTGCTAAATTCCACTAAATTTGGAAAATTCTATTAGCCTGCTATCCATGTTAAAGTGATATTATCTTTAAATAGGAAGTTTCACATTAAGTACCATTGACAAAACAGGATGATTTTGATCTAGTGATGATTTCTGCACACAGTCTACCATAAGACTTTTCTTTTCAAACAATAATCAAAAACTATCATCTTTTTGTTTAAGGGCAAATATGCATAGTTTTTAGAAGGGATTCATTTTCAACTACCTTTTTGGTAATAAATAAATGAGCTGAATATGCAGAAGACCCTAAAAAAAGAATAAAAATCAACAAGCAGAGAATACTCTCTCTAATATATGCAAGATCAGACCTAATGATAATAAAATAAAGGTGGCAAGTCTTAAGGTCTGCCTAAAAGGTTTTTTTATTCTTTAGAAATTAACTGCAAAAACCCGTTCTGATTAAATTCATGCAGAAATAGTATTCTAGAAGGAGAATGAATTGACTATTTTTCTGAAAAGATTAAAACATCAGAATAGTAAAAAAAGGTCCATTTTCATTCACAATTTACAACTCATTCTTGAAAGCATTTATAGGTAAGAATCATTTTGACCTTTAATGGCTTCTTTTTATCCTCTTGCTTGTGCACTGCAAGAGTTAATGAGTGAAAGCAAAGTCATAGGAACAGATTTTTGATTTTTCTTAAAAGAATACTTCTAAATGTGCTTTAAAGTTGACAACTGGGTGTGGTAAAGAGGATGGCATTTCCACACACACAAAAAATCCAATGAGCCTGAACTAATAGTTGCAAAGCTTGAACTGGCTAGTAAAATGCTTCAGTATTACTTATTGAACTGAAACTGCTCATCAGTGTAATGTTTAAGTGTTGAAAATGCCAACCACAAGCGACTTCTATCAGGAAAACAAAGCTGGTTGAGCTTGGGTCAAGTACCATAACGCCCACAACCAACTCGGGTAAGAAACAAGCGAGAGGACTGGAGCAGCAGTGTGCACGTAGGCAAACCATCCAAAGTCTTTTTTTTTTTCATTACCAATCCACTTTTTAGAACTTTTAAAAGTTCTGAAAACGTGTCTGCCCTTCAAAATCTAACCTAGATCTAAATGCTAAAGAATCATTGCTACAATTTCTACAGACTTGAAACGGGAGCACAACTGTCCTCCTGTGGATGACCCAGTAGTTATCGTCATGAAAGTCATCCCTGAGAAGGTGGGAAAATCAGTTTGCCTGCAGTGCCGGAGAAGCCGACGAGGGAACTCTGACAGCCGAGGTCTGTACCACACAGGTCCCAACTGTTATTGTTGGGCAGGTCTCAAGTACTTGGCATTGGTAAGCGCACGTTATCCCTTGCTCCAGGATAAAATAATGCAAGGGACTTCAACAGGATGAAAAGCTCAAGGAGGGAAAACAACAACAAAAGAACCACCACACACACACACACAGAAACCAGCCCCCCCAAAACAAAAACAAAAAACCACACCATAAAATACTTATCTGGTTTAATAGGATATATGTTAAAACTGACCTCTAAGTTTTGCAAAAGTTAAAATTATTCTAGATAGACACAACTGCAACGTCTGCAAGCCAATAATGGAATAAAACCATGTCCAAAAATGATTAAAATACCTAGTTTTCCAACTTAAGGTTTTTAAATTTGCAGATTAGTCTAATTTGACTGATTTTTTTAAAGCATCTATATATATATATATACATATACACCATGGAACTACTAAGACACAGGAAGTCCAAACTGGGGGAATTTCATAATTTATACATTGAAGCTGTCTTCTCATTGTAGAAATTTAAACAAATTTGTCTTAAGGTTTGACCAAAATGTTTTTGAAGAGTGAAGGTTTTTTGTCATTGAAAGTATTTGGAACTTGTTTGAGTTTACGTTAGCACAGCTTTAGGGGAAAAAAAAAAAAACACAGGAAGGGGGGGACAGGGTGGGGAAACAATGCCAAGAGCTGGATAACAGGAAACTGTTTTAAATTTGATATGTTGCACAGTAAAACTCTTTCTGTGTTTAAAGAATTTTTGTCTTAAATTTTTGGAAAAATTTAAATGACCACTTACATGCCTTCAACTGTGTCAAATCTAAAAAACAAAAAATACAGAGGCTTAGCTTAACATGCTTAAATAAAACCACAAAAGCAAGAAGCAATAATTAAAAAAGCAAATTCATTATAAATAGATTCCTAAAGCTAATTATATGCTCCCAAAAGCAAATTTTTCACAGTAGAATGATAGACTGTTAGTTAGAGCCGGTTATTTTTATTTCAAATCTAGTTAGTAAATCACTACACCGTGTGAATATTAATGTAGAGCTGAGGTGCAAATGCATTTCCAGGAACAGTTTTACCTAAAGTGCACTTAAAATACGCCTGCTTTTAAAGTGATTTCAGGTACATGAGGGACTCTAAGTTTTCCTCAGAAGCAAGTTTTCCAAAACCCAAGCCACCTCTATGTTTCTCTGCTCATTAAAACCAAAATTGTCACCTCAAAAAAAAAGGACATTATATTGCTAAGTTCCACGTGGGCCTGTGCAGCAAAAAGAGCCCCGGGTGCCCACGCGTGGCAGAGGTGCTGTGGGGCTGCAGGAGGCCTCCTGGCAAGTGAGCACCCCTATGTGAGCACACATTGCCTGAGCAATGCTCGAATTGAGCACGTGAGCAAAAAAAGCCCGGGAAGACTCTGATATTGAAGCTTGAAAGGCTTTAATACCCTTAGAAGGGCTGCACACAAGTCTCTTTTCTGCTGAAAAGGAAGCGGCGAATCTCAGTTTAGAGAAAGCTACTGAAATAGGAAGAACGCAGTCAAGAGGAGCAAGAAACGGCCTCAGCGCAGCAGGACCTGGATATTTCATGTTTAGTTACCTGTGTGATAGCTTATTGAATATATTAGCAGACCAGACTCATCTTTACTATGCTCAAGATCTTTCTTTTAATAAAAGTTTTAAGCTCACTGAAAATATCAACTTCAAATATAAAAATTAGAGAAATCTAATTTTCACTTAATTTTAAATCTCGGGAACAAATGTCAGTTTTAGCACATGAGAGGATGCTCATATTGAACTACACTTACTGCATAGTGTAATGATCCATAGAATTAAAAGTTACCCTTCGATATAAATAAATAAATAAATAAATAAATAAATATATATATATATATATATATATATATAAAGAGATGGGTTGGTGTTGAAAGTTTGAAGAACTCTGACATGAAACCTAAACCGAAAACTAGGCTACATATTCATGGTAAACATGTCCTGCATTTCCCTTCGGGGCAGCTTTTTATCTATTGAATATTTGATTCCAGTTTCTCCACAGCAAGGGAGAAATCGCAGGGAATTAATCTCTGACAAGAAGGAATTGCTTCAATGTGTCTGCACAGTATTTTTAAAACTTGTGCCAACCTCCCCCAACCAGAGGCTGTGTCTGTGTGTAGCAAAGTGCTCGTAGCAGCACCAGGGAGCACCAGAGCACATCTCCATCCTCTCCTGAGCACCATCTGAGGAGCTGCCTTCCACTAACGAATCCTATTTCCAGGGATCAACTCGATACTGCACCATTCTCAGAGACCTGCAGGAAGCAGGCAGGCATCAAATTCCCAAGGGAATGCACAGTTAAAGTGTTAATAGTTATTCTCGCCAACCTTCCGAATAATTTCTACAAAAGTATGCATAGTTATTAGGAAAATTCTCTATGCTGCTTCAATTATGCTAGATTCAAAACTAAAAATATATTGAAGTAAACAAAAAAGCAAAAAAAAAAAGCATAAAGTTTAAATAAAATGCCGCAGCTCAGCATGCAGAAAGGTAAGAGAAGAAAAGCATCAGCTGCTTTATAACCAATATAAAGTAATCAATCTTGAGTAAGTCACGAAGTTAGACGTTCACTATAGAAAGGCTCAAAATACTCCCCACGAGTTTGCCACGGACATTATCGTCTTCCACAGGGCTGCATCACGAGTTGTGATAGATCCCATCCTCTCCTTAAGGGAGGTGACTGCTAAGTGCCCTGGCTGTGTTTGTTCTGCGATTCAGTCCTAAAATGTTCTGAACAGCAAGTCTCAGAGCAAACTGTCCCAAAAGATACTTGTAGCTTTAAATACCAAAGTGGGACAGGAGGGCAGGAGGCAATGCAAGTGAGTAGCTGCCTAAAAGCAGAGCCATTCTGGGCACTTGGGCATAGGTTTTCCTGAAAAAAGTAAATCTCAGCAGTATTAGCAGCAACTGATGGAGGCAGAGGCAACATGTGCTTTGGGAACCTCCTGGTGTAGGAATTTACACAGGAATCTCTTGTCACGTTTGCAATATGAAAATTAAAATCACTGCATTATTCTTTTTTAATAGTATAAAGAGTCCTTGGACTAGGTAACAGATTCAGTTTGCAGGTACAGAGCAACACAAATGTAAGCAAACACATATCACATAGTTATGGAAATGTTAAAATTAAGATTTTTCCAAATCTAAGTAAAACATAGATTTGGAAAAGAAGAAAAAATTCCTATGAAGCACCACAAAACAAAAGCAACACAACTTCCTCTGCTGACAGAAACAAAGTTTCATTTTCATGAGGACAGTGACAGCAGGTTAGATGAATCCTGCAGACTGGTCTGTTAGAGGAATGCAGCATTTTGGTCTCTCACCTGCCCATCTGCTCCCCATTTCCAAACCGTTTTGTTCTCCAATCTTTTTGCATGCTTGCAATTTCTTTTTTTTTCTTCCTCTCCCACTGAGTTTCTACCTCACAAAGTGCTTTTATTTCTTCAAATTTGCCGGCCAAGGGCACGGTGCTGCCAGGAGGGTGAGCGCAGCGTCAGCACCGCTCCGAAGGCTCCTCTCCTCCTCACTGCTCCAGGGCCCTCGGCGCGCGGGGCCGCGTGACGGCGCAAGCGAGACGGCGCGAGCGCAAACTGCGGCGCTAGGGAGGCCGCGTTGGAGCCTGCTCTCTCTCGGACCTGAGCTCGCTGCTAATCTAGCCTAAATCTGAGCGCCCGTTTGAAGAGTTGATTGACCTGACACATCCTGTTATATTTTTTGTCACTGCTGAGCAAGGAAGCCTCACACAGTTTCATGCAAGCTGAGAGTAAATCAAGTCCCCTTAAATCGTTCTGTCACAGGCACTTTCAAAGCAAGAAGATATTGTGGAACTGACACTTGCTTTCACGAAAAAAATAGCTTTGCAGCTCTCAAACAAAAAGGAGTAGCGGTTATTGTTGTCTAATTTCAGAGAGATTTCTGGAGAAACAACTGTAACTTGGCGTATCAGTAAACTATCCAAAAGCCAACCTATGTTTTGGTTGAGAAAATTGTATTGAGACATAGAACGATTTTATTTAGATATGGTATTTTCAAACATCATTGTACAATGGGAATACCATGGAATCTACTTTTAAGTTTTCCAATAATTTCATCAAGCTGGCAAACAACTTGCTGTGAAAGGTAGCTGGAATATCACATTAAGCTTAAAACAACCCTGCAGTGCCAACTTTCCTCCCACAAGAGGGGGACGGACAGACAATCATGTTTTACAAAAATTTCCCTCACATAAGCAGCCTTAGAAGATGCGAGGGCAGCCTTTCAATAAGGACAATAGCATATCTGGATTTTTATTTGCAAGTTTCTCACAAAATATGTATCTATTGCTCTTGAAAACGTCCCCAATGCTCAGTATTGAGATCAAAGAAGAGAAACCAAAGGAGACAAGGTCAAGAGTAACATATATATCAAAACAGAAAAGCTAACACACGAAAACTTTGCAAGAAGTACCACTAAAACAAAACTTTTAGACAGAAACTCTAAGCTTATGGAGAATTAAATCCAATGAAAACCAATTATTTAACCTATTCAGTTAAGCTAGTGCAAAGTTTAGTAAAATAAAAGTATAAAGAAAAAGACTAAGGAAATCATAATTAAACCAGACATAGTATTCAGACCAGAACTCAGGCAACGGACCAAGGAGGAGGAGAAGGGAATGGGGTGGAGGTAATAAAAATAAATAAATAAATAAATAAAGAAATAAATAAAAACAAAAACACCCAATGCCAAGACACCAAAACCACCAAAATAAATCCCAACCAACCAAAACAAATAAATGAACAGAGAGCAATACAACCTTAATTAGAACTTACTTTGTCAACTGTCCTTTATTTTTGTTGTTGTCAACACCGTTGTACGTAACAGCTGCCAGTTTTCTGCTTCTGTAGTTCTCGTAATGTACATTGTTAGTGACATCCTTCAGGTCCTGCATGTGAGTTCTGCCAATAAGTGCAATTTATAAGCTTAGTGCATGGATATTAAATACCATCTCTGCTCGTTTTGCAGGTTTTCATCTCTTTCTCTCTCCATTCATGTTCTGTTCCCCACAAGGTTGTCATTCACCCATTTAAATCAGAGTTGTCAAGAGACAACAGAAATAATTTACTATTTGGAAATGAACTATTTCAAGTTTGCAGTATTTCTAGCATTAATTTATAGGACCAACATTCAGAAAATTTCAGAAAGGTTTGTGGAAAAAATTGTAAATATTTAGAGAACACATATAAGAGTTGTATATTATACTGGAGCAGATGCACTGAAGTTTGTCAAGCAAGAAACAACAAATATATGCCAAAACTTTTGGCAGATTAATGTACAGACATGAGCTGCAGTCCTCTTTCACTATCAGCTTGAAGCAAAGCACAGCTTAGAATTCACACTGTTGCAGCAGATGCAACTTGCTAAACTGCCATGAACACAGGAAGAATAACTACAGATCAGCATCTAACATAGCAAAGCAAATGCAGTCTTGCTTGAACAAACTGCTGCCTGTGAAAATTAAAGCATACCTACAATCAAGCACATGTGACACTGACAGACAACTCAGATTCCTATGGCTTCCACATTTTTTTTAAAAAAAAAGACCATAAAGAACTATTACAAAATCTCCATCACTGCCATAACTTGCTAGATATGTGCTTGAATGAGGCATTATCATAAGGAGTAAGATACTGTTTATAATTAAAGTAGGGTGATTAATATGAACTAGTGAAGTCTCCTTTCCTTCAAGGTAGGACCTTCCAACCAGTTAGTCATACTAGCAAGCTCAATGTCACCTGGAAGCTGCTCACCTTATCAACATGTTCCTCAGAATCGTGAAGTCACAGTGCTCACCATTTTCAACTGCAAAAGGAAACAAATTTACATGAGAGTCACCAATGAAAATATGTACCTTACACCAAGGTAAGACTTTCAGACACCATCCATCTACTAAATTCGTTCGAAAAACAGACTCTTCTCGACTTTTCTTTACTAAGAGGCTTTGTGTTTATCCACGTGGGTCAGTGCATCTCACCAGCAAAATTCCTATGCTTCCCAAGCGACACTAGCAAACTGCACCCTGAGCCAGTAAAGCACAATGTGTAATTAAGGGTTCAGACACTAAATACTTTAGTCCATATCCAGCTATGTCCAAAGACCTTTAAAAGACACAGTCCATCTCCCACCTCCTCAATAAAAGTCTTCATTTTAGTGTGGATTCAAATATTCATTAGCTAAACAAAAGAAGGCTGTATATTCAAATTGATGCAGTTGTCTACAGATAACAAGGGACTGCTGGCAGCTGCCATAAAATTTCCACCTATTTCGGCTGTGCCCATCATCCTGTTATTGTCTTCGAAGACGGTGCTGTGTTTTGCTGGTAGATAATGAAATATTACTAAATATTACTGCATGTGACACTCAGTCCGCTGGTGCACAGACTGCTGAGGGAGAGCACAAATCATGTGGCATAAAAAGAGAAGGCATGAGACAGATGCCAAAGTGTCCCGGGAAGGGAGACAGGCTTTTTTTGAGGGAGGTGAGGTGGGGAGAAATAGGGAGAACACAAGAGAATAAAAAGGAATTATAAATAATCTAAGCGAACTCAAAAAGAAAAAAAAAAAAAAAAGTGGCAGCATGTAATATCATGCCACATCTACCCTCCTGCAGTTATTTCACAGTTTTACAGAAGGTGGGTATGGCTCATAGTGTATCAAGTCCTACTCTCAGAAAGTGTTATTTCCAAGTCCTCTGTATTATTCTATCCACAGGTAACAAACTCACAAAGCAATTCAGGCAGTTCCTTTTAGTTAGGTTGTAGTTTTTGCCCTCACAAAAGTTATACAATCACGCAAGTGTGAAACATTTGTAAGGTTTCTTTTAAATATACAGAACAGCACCATTTTGTACATTTCAAAATGCTAACGCAAGAGCCTTAAAATAAAGCTTGATCTTCTAGTGCAGTTGGTTTTTACTTTGTGCCAAACCTCATTTCCTGCCAGACATGCACTTCAAAGAACTACAGCATTTCTCTTTAAAGCATTTATCCATACTGGGCTCTCCCCACCAGCACACACACTCTGTTTTGCACTGTAAACTTAGACAGTTGCTCCCTTGGTAGGGAAAACTAAGCAAGAATCTTCTCTTTAATTCTGTATACACACTACAGGGGAAAACGGTCAGTCATCATGGAAAAAAAAGTGCAAGGCTGTAGTGCTTGCTTCAAAATATGGTATGGTGCAAGCTCTACTTTTCATGTGGCATTTGCAATAGGTGAAGAGTGTTAAAGCATAAAAAATTATTGCCAGAAGAATATCCAATTACCTTCTAATCTCTACAACAAAATAAGAACACTAGCTAAGTGTAGTTTAAGCCTCATCTTTTTGTGTAGCAACTGTAGTTACAACAGGTTTGACAATTCCTCAGTGAAGTTTCAGCAGTGCATAAAATTATGTACTGCTGAAACTTTTACTGTTCAAGTATGTCAGAATAACAAAAATGTTACATGTAGCAAATTTCCAGATGAAAGTACATTCAAACTAAGCATTTTAAACATTTCAGGTAGAGTCTCATGCCCTAACACATTTAACAAGGATACGGAAAATGAGAAGGCCTTACCTTCTGCAACGCCCCATGGGTACTGCCTTCCTCTCACTCTCTTGCCATTGACTTCAATGATCGTATTACTACCTACCACAGCAAGAGGCAAACGGTCCTGCAAGGTAAAGGATTGCTTCAAAAAATCAAACATTTCCACTGCCAGAGGAAAATGAAACCATGCCCAAGGAGCAACGCGACCTAGGTGCTATAACACTGGAATCAGCTTGCCCAAAGTGCAAGAACAGATGCACATTTACTGATTCTTAACTAGGTTAATGATTATATTATATATATATATGACATATTTATAGTTTATTCATATATAATTTTATTTATATTTTTTATTTAATCATCTTTTAAATTCTCTACATTCTGCTGTATTTTGTAAAGGATTTTAAAAGATATTTTTACTACTTAGTAAACCAAATGCCAAACCCTTTCTTATTTTTTTCTAATCAACTTGCTTAGTAATGTAATTTCAATTCATATTCCAATTGACTACAAGGATTTGACAGGATCTTGCATCCAAGTTCTCAAGGATTTGCCAAAGAACTTCTATAAACTCTTGTTTTCAGCTGAAGCAACAAAGTAGCCAAGAACATCTTTAAATAGCTGAAAGGAACAGCTTACAAAGCTAAGTATTCTGCACTTTTCTCCTTGCTTTTATTCTGCTCCTCTCCTTTAGGCCAGCAAGCATTAATCCCAGAATATCTTCCATTTGTGCTTCCATTTTATCTATCCTAGGTGATTCCCACAGAAACGAAAACATAAAAGCTTTTACAAGCTGTGAGCTTTTAAGTGAGCAGTGAGCAGAAAGAAGCAAGGCTCAAGAACAGCATGAGAAATAATAAACCAAAACCAAGAGTAAACAAAACAATGTTTCAATAACCTAACAACCCACTTTGTTTTATTTAGTCATTCCTCTCCTTTTCAGCGCATCATTTAGCCAGACAGTACTTCTATCAACTCCAGTGCGTGTATGTGCCACTACACACCTCTCTCTGAAAGGCAACCCCAGTTTCCTTCAAAGTTCACAATCAAAATGTGACAGGTGGAGAGAAGTAGAATAGAGATGGAACAGAAAAACAGGAGTAAAGTGAACACACTTAAGAGTTTATTAACAGGTATGTGGTGCAGTGCTTTCATTCTGAATTTTAGTCATTAATGCTGAAAAGACAGTCCTTCATTCTCTCAGATGTGAAACATTCTTAGAACAGCCTGACATTTGATTTGATCTTAAAAAAAAAAAAAAGGGGGACTCTTCAATAAAGGCAATGCTTTTCACTTCCTCCGTGTCCCAAGTCAAATGGATATTGTCCTGGAACAAACGGCTTTTCAAGATAAAATTCTTTACCTTTATCTTTTTAACAATCTTATTTTCTTCTTCATCGTCTGTTTCTGGAAATTCATATATTTTAATTTTGTGTTCTTGGATTTCTTTCATTATCTAAAGAAAAAAAAAGAGCATTATTCAATTGTGACTGTTTTTTCTGCAATCTGTTACTTCTGTTTCACTTGTAAACTCTTTGCCTTTTAAGGTAACTAAATTGCATCATAGAACTTGCTCACATGGTTAACACCATCTGGCTATTTCAGGGGATTATTAGCATAACCACCACTCCTTGGCCAGCACGACAGCATGAGAGCCAGGCACCTCACAGCTCACAGAATACTTCAGGCTGATCTGCACTTAAAGGACTACCCACCTACACAAGGCAGCAAAACTGAATTATTTTTCTATGTCTCAGCACATTGGGAGGTTGACACTCATGATATTTCACAGGCACATGTACAGCACAACTTAGATCTCCAAACTAGTATAGCAATTGAATATTTTTTTTTCTCTTAAGAAAAATGAATAAAAATAAAAAAAAAGAAGGATTTGAATAAGTAACTGCAGGCATACCTCAGCTCTTTGAATTGCTGTAATAGCTACTGCTGTCACTGCTGTTCTTTTCTGCTTCTGGCTCACCTGAACATCAACTGCTTGAAGCAGGATCACCTGCCTATTTCAGCAGAGCTTGTGATGGATGAACTGGCTCCAGCTACGTATATTTTTTTTAATATTTGTGAGCACCAAAAAAAAATTAAGAATAACTGACAGTGCCACCAAAAATAAGCCTGTTACTGTTTTGGTTTCTGACTTGTCTGAAAGCTATTTTTAAAATAGGTCTGATTAGTTTGCCAGAATTTTAGAATGGAAAAAAGACAATTTAGCTGACAGCTACACTGCAGTGCCTTGGGGATTATTTTTGGTTCATGCATTTGCAAACTTGGAAAGAAAGTTTGCAAATTATGCAATGATTTATTTTAAAACTTTGATTGAAGAATCATGCCGTACATAATTTCAACTTGTTTATAAAGCAACAATATGCATTAATAAATATTTGCTTTCTCTCCTCTTTCCTCCATATTAAATTATATCAAAAACATGGAATGCAACCAAAGAGAACTTTATGTCTATAGCATCTGGCCTAAATTTCTCCCAAGGAGAAAATATTATTTCATTTCAGTCTTTAACAGCTTTGCAGACATCATGTCCTCACGCCAATTTCTTTTCAGAAACCCCATGCTTTTAAACTAGAACTGGACACAGTTTAATAAAGCGAACTTCATGCCTTGTGTTGTCCTGCCGTGTGTCCTCCTCCTCATCATCCTAAAACACAGGAAAGAACTAAGTGTTCTACTCTGATCACATAACTGAAATAAAATATAAACCACTTGGAAAAAAATCAATACCAAGTTTATTCTACAAATACAGAGAATAAACTATTTCAGTTGCATCAATGTTCGTATTCTCTCAGTATCTTTAAAACAGTATCTTTACAGCACAACAGCACATGGTAGATATACTGTTACTCATCTGGAGCCTGATGTGTTTTTTTTAATAACTATAGTACACCAACATAGAAGTGAATGCTTTAATACAATGAATAATACTCCCTTTTTCTACTTTTTTTAACCACTTTTGTTAAGCTCCTAAATGTTGAATGTTCCCGTCTCCCTTACTGATTTTTATCTTCAACAATGAAATACTTGAATTGGCAAGAATCGTACTACACTTAAAACCTCTTCCCCTAAGGAAAAGGAGGAAGATATTATTTCGCCAAGAAGTGTAATTAAATCTAGAGATATAAATTACTTAGTTTTCCTGTCTCAGGTTATTGCTTCAGGGTTTAAACTTAGCATATGACAAGTTAAATCTCACCATTTCCATAGGGACCAACTTACTGAACTATCCCATGCTGTAAATATTAATCTTTTAACTTACCTGTTTTTTAAACTGTTGGCATTCCTCAGGTGTAAGTGTGTCTGCTTTGGCAATAAGTGGAATGATATTCACTTTTTCATGCAGGCGCTTCATAAACTCTATATCCAAAGGCTTAAGTCTGAAAGACAGTATTAAAACCTTGCAATTAATATTAATCAAGAACATACAAATGAGCCAAGGTTTGTCTTGACAACTAGTCTTAAGACACTGATTTATGAGTTATAAGTGGTTGAATAAAATTTAAAAGGCTACTTGCAACTGGAATAGGAAATCTTCAAGCACTACACAATATTAGAGAGTAGTAAATTAAAAGTTGCTAGCAGTCACGAGACCTTTGCTAACTGAAATTATATTCATTTAAGCAAGAGCTAAACTTACGAGCTTCATGAAGAGTCCTTATGTCCCCAAATGGAGGATGCTGTCATTTAAAACCTGCCTGGTATGAGTTAATGATTCTGAATCGTTCTCTGTTCACATATATGGGTTTCATTTTCTGAAAGACACGTTTACTTGTATGCTCTTTTCTGAAAGCAAGCTGCAAGGTTTTTTTTTAATTCTTTAAACTGATGAAGACAACTAACACTGTAGCCTGCATGTACACGTATCACCACACCTCTAATTCACTGTGCAAAACAACAACAAAAAAAAAATAGAAAAGTGGATGACAAGAGTCAAGCATATTATTAAAAAACAAAACAAAACAAAAAACAACAGAAAACCACCTAACACATACGCAAACACCACTAATGTGTACCAAGTGGTCAAATTCCTCTGCTTGCTAAAGTAAAGCCACTGGTTTTAATACAGTAATGCTCCAGAATTATAGCATGTTTTTTGGCCCTAAAGGAGTCATTAAAGAATTTAAGCAAGATTATTTCCCACATTGAGAAAAAAAATAAAGAAACAAAAGGGATTGATAAGTAGCAAACAAGTTAATGGCATGTTACCTTGAACATTAAGGACAGATCCATTTATCACTCATTAAACAGACACACACACACACAATATGTGACTGCAAATGGCATTTAGGGAGATGCAGCAAACTACTACTAAGCAAAAGATTTTTGAAGATGAGACAGTTGTCTTAAAACAAATTCCACAGTAATATTAGTGTCACTTAAAAAAAAAAAAAAAAAAAGAAAATGCTCTGACACTCCTCATTTTCCCACCGTATTCTTCAGGCCCTATCAAAAACCAAACAAATACACTTCAACTCTTGTATTAGTAAAGAATAAAAAATCTGTTGAAAATAGGTTCAGGCAGGCCTATTTCAGGGACTGTGAGGACATGAGGAGGATACACTAGGAAAGGCCATGCAGGCTTCCCCATTCCATGAAGATAAATGTGCAGGATTCCTGCACGTTTAACTTTCACGCTAAGGTTTTTCAAGACTAGTAAGCAAGATTGACAGGCCCTTAAATAACTCCTCCAAGACCCAATTTACACAATTTGTTTCATACAATGCAAGAAGTTTGATTCTTACAATGGAATGCTTACACATTCCCAATCACCTTGTAACCTTTGCCTGTGAAAAGGAGAAGTTGTTTCTTCCCACAAACAAATACCAAGTTTTCCAGTGCTATGAAATCCAGATGTGCTAATGATGACTACAGCATTCTGAGGTCTTAGCAGGAACTGGGACTCCTCAAAGATTTATAAATAAACAAAAAACCTAACCTCTTTTTCCTGTTAAGGAAAATGTATTTACATTTTTAACTGCGCTTTTAACATTTTCTACTGGCCACTCAGTTTTTCAGCTTCACAAAATATTTCCATTAAATTGCTAACAATACTGCACGTCTGAGTTTAAAAAGGTGGGTCTGGCCATCTTTTTCCCCTTGATGTGCCTTCTCCTGTGTCTTCACTTCAAAAGCCACCTACACCGTTTTGAGGGGTGCGTGCCACAGCAGCTCGGCTCTGCGCCTAAGCAACACGTGGCTTCCTGTTCCAGCACGAAGCTCTTAGGCAAGATCCTGCAGGAATTGCAGGAAGAAATAGCAATTCCTATTATCCCATTTACTCAGGAGACTTTCCCTTCCCTTCTCCTTCTAGGTGTCCCTCCTTCCTCCGCCAAAAGCCCCAAAACTAAAAGCCTCACAGCTAAACTGCTAGTTCAGGAGCAAACAGAGGTCAATGTTCACCAATGTTCTTGGCACCCCGCTTGGTTCCTCAATTACATGACAATTCCTATCATTTACTACAAGAATTGAAGGACATTCTTCAAACCTCTCTCTACTTTACGCTTATTTTCCACTGAGAATAATATAAAATGCTACTGTAAAGTGTGCATACACCTTTCTAGCTTTTAAATTCACAAATACAGTGGCCAAAACATGATTTATCTGAAGCCTTACTTTTATTTTTCTTTTTAAAAAATCCGTACCTCATGCTTGTTAAGAGGTTTTGACACACAAAATGGGAGAAAAAGACAATCTGGGGGGGAAAAAATATCTGAAAGCTACACTCCCTCCAAAAATGAGAATAACAAAAAATGTGCCATTTTCCCCTTACTTAAACAATATTATAATTTGGCACAAGTAATAAAACAGTATCTGCCAAGAATTCAGATGTTTGCACTTAAAACTGGCTATCCTATATGTAAGCAGTCAAAAAAAAATACTATTTATTACTTGTGACAGAAATGTCAAATCATTAAGACATGTTCACATAAGAAGGTATTTTGCTGTCACCCTTCAAAAGCTGATTTCTTTCCAAATTTTGAAGGTTAGAACAAATAAAAGCATTGTGATGCCAGCTATAAAAACTGAATGTAATGGCTGGCATTTTCTACTGCTTGAGGAATATTCCTTAAAAGTCCTTCATTATTTTCTTCAAGAGGTTTTGCTGCTTTTGATACACATGATAGAAGAGTTTGCATACGGCTACTCATCTTCTTTCTAGTTATCAAGATATATATTAAAATGTCTCTGACAAATGTAACTAATTATAATACCATGACCAAATGCTAAGCAACCAATTGCAGATATAATACAACCTGCATCCAGCACGTACTGGAAATGCAGTTCTCTCACTCTACCACTAGATAGAAGCCTGATCAAGTTAAAACATAATGTGGATAGAAGATTGCATAATAGCTGGAAAAAAAAAATGCAGAACATCAATACTGGAATTTTCAACTCACTAGACAAAGATTTAAGTGCCAGATGAATTAAAGCATGCATCAAACTTCCCATATTCAATTTATCATTAAACTCAGAGGAAGGGTTTGAGGATCAAAAGGAAAAATCCCATTGCTTGAACTGCAAACAAGCTTCACTTCAGTTTTAACAAACTGGATAAAATTATCTTTTGGACAAAAGACAAATACATCACATAAGGAGTACTGGAGCAGTTAAAAATACACAACTACTCACAAGTGCCAGTACCATTTTTCTTGCTATGTAATTTGTATGTGATCATGTTTTCTGGTATTCTGAATTATTACTAGCTTGCCTACTTACGTTTGACAAACCAAAGTAAACTCGTCTTCAAACTTAAACATGGTCTGCAGGCCATTAAGAAAATCCTATCTAGGACTTTGTGTAATTAAGAATGACAAAGTCTGGATGTTCATCCGAGATAAAGCCAGAGAGAGAGAACATGAAACACCCAGATACTAACCCATGTCCTGAAGGAGCAATGAAGTATAAACAACACTGCACTCTATTATCTGGCATCTGACGTCTGTTCACTCGGGATTCTGCATTCAGGTAGTCCTCAAATTTACTGTCAATGTAGTCGATAACAGGCTGCCAACTGCAGAGGTTACATGAATAAAAATGGTCACTTAGGTGAAAAAGTCCAACTTAGCAAAAAAATAGATGCACACTATTTTCCCACGACTGTTTTTTTTAAATTAAGATATTCAGCTAGGTCTATTTTAAGCCTCCTCAACATACAATCAAGTTATCTAGCTCCGAGCTACTATCTGTGAGTTCACAAACAAGCAAACAACAACAAAAAACCTTTCAAACACAATTACTTTCATTGTAATAGCATTAAACAGAACACTTAAGAACAGCAATCATAGGAATATGCTTTACTGGACAATTCTTGTGAAGGATGCAAGCAGGCTCAGTATACTGTGAGTACTGAATGCAACATTCCAAAGAGTCAAATATTCTGTTTACTTTAAATGCAGTCAGAGAAAAGGCAATTGCTATTGTAATTTGATTAAAATGTGATCAGAACTACAGTACTCAAAGTTTTAAGCCAATGGAATTACACAAGTTTAAAGGCATCAACACTTAAACTGAAGATCAAAGTGTGCATTTTAAAAACACCACAAGGTAATATATCAAAAAAACGCAATTCAAAACATTTTTGAGCAAACACACACAAAAAAATTCTTACCAATTACTATTATCCACAGCATCACCAAACCCTGGTGTGTCAACTATTGTAAGTAGTAACTGCACACCACCTTCTTTGATTAAGACTTTCGACTGCTCGACCTGTAAAATGAATAAGATGAAGTGTTTAGCACTTTAGTCACTTCATTTTAACATTAGGAAAAGCATTCCATGAATTAGAACTCTTACACAGAAGAGCCAACCCTTCTGCTTCACAGGGGTTCTGGTTGCTTCTTTGGGGAAGAAATCCCAATTATTTTGATATTAATTAAATTTTTACATTTAAAAATGGGTCATTCTTTAAATAAAAATCAGTGATAAAGGAACTTGCCTAGGTATACAGTACGCCTTAAGATTTTATCTCTTGTTGAAAGAAGAAAATGCTGAACAAAAATTCATGCCAGTACACAAGCAAGTATTATGAAATATTCCAATAATTCTAATTCTAGGCATAATATTTGCCAAAATTACATAACAACACTTTAGAAAGGGAATCCTAGAAAGTGATGCCTTCTAACCTCGTCACAAAAGAACCACCCACAACAAGAACCAACTCTAACCACAGTATTATTTGTGTGAATCCCTGAGCATAGGAAATGGCAAGTTCATATCAGCATTTTGACTCTTTCCAAAGCGCTCATTCATTTAGTCATAGTTTTTCTGATACTAAAACAAATTCTATTACATTATTAGTGATGCTTTTCCAGATATCTAATCAAAAACACACCCCAGCATTAAGAGGTTGTGAATACCAGTATCAACTGCGCTAGACACTTGCTCATAACCGAAAGTAGCCCTACACAACTGAGCAGGGAGACATTTACAGCAAACCAGCAATTGTCATTCTTACCCCCCCAAACCCCAGCTAAGGGGAGAAAGGAAATATATAACAAATAACTTGGAGTGAACTGCTGAAATGACACCACCCATTAATGAAGTTTTAGAGACCGGAAACTTGGCAGCCAGCCCTGTCTGGAGGGCCTCTTGACCAGCTCTTGGAGGTTTCACAGAGATGGTGCCAGTGCCACCCAGCTGCTTGCACACTCCTGCCCACATTAGGTAGCCCACAAGGACCAGCTCACAACCACACCTGAAAACACGCCACGAGCACTGGCTATACTTGGCCACCTACATCTGCAAGGTGAACCCTGCTCTGTGGAAAGCTGAATCCAACTCCTCCTGCACAAGTAAAACACTGACCACAGTTCAAAAGAGGATACAGAAAAAAACAGAAATCGCTGCGCAGAAAGCTCCCTATTTAACCTCTGGATATGTAGAAGCCATCTCCTACTCAGCAGTAGCAATTCTACTGGCCAGATCAATCCATTTTGCTTCTGGGTCTCAGCAAATTAATTCAGTGCTACCACGGGTGTCTACAGCACGAGCTGCAGCACAAACAAACATCCTGATGAAACAAGGATCCCCCAACACGGGGCTATCAGGATGATAGTCACCGCTGAACAGGCTTTGAGACCATCTAGCCCAACCTCCTATCCAAGCAGACCTGACTGCAAAGTTAAAAAGCCCCATAAGCCACCAGGCTAAGACTGCACCAAGTCACCCTTCCACTGTCTGTGCAACATCCAGCCTTCCAAGTGAGAACTTGGGAGTGTATGAAACATTTTTTTAAACTTAAGTTGTTATTGTTTGGTGAATGTATTTTTTCCTTCAGGAGTTCTACAGGCAAAAGTTATTGCACACAGCTGATGCCAGAACTCGGGGCCGTAATCCACAGCCACGCAGTCAACCCAGCCAAGAGGTTACTACTCACAAGCTTTAGCATGAAGGAGATTAACTTCTGAACCCTTGAATTTTTCTTGCTAGCTTGTGTACAGTAAACACACAACCCGCAATATAACCAAGCTCTCTTAAGAGTATACGAGGCCATAAAACTTTCAAAATGCTACAGATAATGTTCATGTTTCTACTCTTCCCCAGTGCTACAAGGTATCAGTCTTATTCACCATAGACTTACCCCCAAACCAAACCCATTAAGTAACTAGGCACTCATAGTAGCATGCATTTACGAAAGAAAAAACATATATATCTTGAATGCATATTTATAACAAGGACAAAAGAAGGACAAGAGATTTTTAGAAATGCCTGACCAAGTGTTTTTCCTGATTCTATATGCTTATAAAATTTCAAGGTGAGCAAATCTGTGAAGTTAACTGTATCTCTGTGTATCTCTGCAGACAGTCCTCACCTCTTACATAGGGCATCTAGGTGAGGATTTTATCTTCACCCCCCGCAAAAATAAAGCTTTTCATAAACTCACGTGGGTATCTTGCTATCAGAGCAGGGCTTTCTATTACTTACAGAGCAAGAAAGATTAATGGGTCAAATTCAGTGCCCTACGCGCGGATTATGGATGGTCAAACTGTATCTACTATATACTATAAGAAGGAGCTGATAAGAAACTTCAGGAAAACCTGTCCTCAAAGCCTCTGCAAAGTTATTTTTTGTTGTGACCTAAATGAATATGTCCATACATGGTCAAAGACACAGAAAGCAGCAACATCTGGAAAAGATCCAGAAAAATCACTGTAAACTACTGTCATTCATGCTTAAGACTCCAAATGCATCCTATCATCTGGCTTTACAAGTATCCCCAAGGGATTCATGGAAAACATTAGTTCAAGTCTTGGAATTTAAAACTTTTATTTAAAAAATCTATTCCAAATGGCCATTTTCCCATGCACTCCAGTTAACTGGGTCACCCTGCCTGTTTCGCAGCACTGCACAGAATTCTGTGCAGTTGCATAGTTGGAGCTTGACCACTGTGAACAGATTAAATGATCCTTTACCGTGCTCCCATTTCAGATAGTTAAATGATGTTCAGAGAAAACATTTCATACCTCATCATTTCTGAAGGAGTTTCCTTTGAATTCATCTGACATCAGGTCAGTTACTATCAACTGTTTTTGCTATTTTTTCCATGAAATGAATAAGATCATAAAACAACATTAAACTGTTGCTTTCAAGCACTGCCCAAACCACAGATTGTAATTATCCAAGTGGAATGGAAAGTATTTTAGCTATCAATAAGTGGTTCCCATTTCATTAAGCGCAGGGAATTACTACCACCAAGATTTTAGGGTGCCCTGGTGGCCTGTGTCACTTGTGTTCTACAAAACACATCAATAGGCCACCATTTTATCTTTCAGTATCACTACAGTTTTATCCAAGGGTCTGCTAGAATTTAGGTCATTGAGAGCAACAAAAAAAATCTTTCCTCTTCTTGTCCTCTTCAACCAAGGGCTGTTCCAATCCACGTAAACATTGAGCAGCTTGGTGCCTGGTAGTTAAGGATAAATAACTGTAGAAAAACCGTAATGTCCTGAATTTCAGCTTAGAAAGATCTGGCACACAGTACAAAACCCCCGAACGCTAACAGTGGCTCTCACTGTTAATTCTTCAACTTAATATTTGACTGGAATCACATGCACATCAGCTACAGTTGCTGGCACAGGCAATTGCTAAGGTTTTGGTAGGAAACGGTTTTATGCTCACTTAAACACTCACACTGAAAGATGGTTTTACTTTTCAATAGAGATGCTATGCTTACTGATTTTTCAGTCATCACAAGAAGCTGCTGCAAGTAAAGCAAGGCAAAGTTGCACTACAAGTTTATTTGATCAGAATATTAAATGCCCTTGCTCTACAAAGTAAGCAATGGTCCCTCAGACAGGGGTTGCCTTTATACATTCTTTATGCCAGTCAGTTATTTGCTAAATCCTAATAGACCCTAAATCACTACTGTAAACAATTTCAGCTAACTCTCCATGACCCTTCAAGGCTTTCACCTACAAAAGGGGAAGAGGAGGAAAGAGGAAAACAAACAAAGAAGAAAACAAACAAATAACCCCCCCATCATCTAATCCTGCTATCTACCCGATGGAAGAACTTAATTCAGATTCTCAAATCAGCACAGTTTTACTTTAGTTTTTTTTCTCAACAAACTGCTAGTAGTCAGAGATGGCTGGATGATGTTATCTTTTTGTCCTGCAACTTTCGTTGTTTATTTTTTATTCAATTTCTTCCTATGATTTTTCCCAATTAAAAATTTTCCAATAGGAGGGAATCCAAGACTCCTTCAGTTTCTTAAGCCAGAGTTTAGGTGACCATAATCTGAATTGGTTTAGCCTCAAGTACCAGTGTTTAATCAACAATAATGAAATCACAGTAAATCTCTCTTCCACCAAAAAAAACAAGTTATTCTTTCACAAAATTCTTTCAGTGTTCACAGAGCTTCACTATCTTGCATTAAAGTGTCTTAAATCAGAGCTTAACTATTTGCATCCCTCTTCACATCTCTCTGAAGAAGATACATAAATGTAACAATTCAAATAAGTCAAATACCTCTTTTAATAAGTTTAAGTCAATTTTATTGTGGTTTTCTATCAAACTAGGCTAATACACATACAATCAAACCTTAGATAAATGTAAATATATAATCAAATAAGAAATTCTAAAGCTTTTCTTCAAAAAACAAACCCTGATATTCTGCAACAAACATTTTGTATAAAGATTTGCAAGGCTGATCTTTAACTAACTGACAAGCAGTTTAGTTCAGCCATCTTAAGTAACAGCATAACTAACTTCTTGGCTCTTTGGTAATTACCTGAGGAGCTAAGGCTGTATAATAAAATAATCCCCTTCTCCCCTGCCCCCAACACTGAAGCCAGGAGATCACAGTACTGGAGCAGTTATTCAATGAAATTGAAATTGAAAAAAAAGCATCAAGTTTGAAAGCTATTACTTAATGTCCAGAGTACTTACTAATTCAAACTTAATGCTTAATCACTTTATAACAACTTTATAAGGACATAATTACTTCCAGCAGTGGAGGTGATCTGAGACTCTGCCGTGTTTCACAGTTGGAGGAAGTCTGCAGGACAAGGGCAGCAGTTGTGAGCACCCCCTTGTCCACATTAGTATAAAATTAGATTAATTGCAGGCTAAGTACTTAAAGAAAAGCACTTAAAGAAAAGCAAGTGAGACTTGCACCAAGAAAGATGAACAGAGCTCACATCATCCTATTCACTTGTTCAACTGCGTAGGTAGAAAAATACCCCACTGAAAAGCAGTCATTTCCTGTACTAGTCACAACACCAAGAGGTTATTTAACTATAGATTACAAAAGCAATCTTTTTGTAATACAAAGAGAATGCTGCTTCTCTTGAGAAAACAAAAACAACAGCAAAATACTATACAAATTAATTGCTTGGATTAATTTTTCAGGCTTCAACAGTTTGTCACGCACTTGTGGTAACATTTTCTTTGCCTATGTAAGTTTAGCACTTGATATCTGCCATTTTTATCCTAGTCTCAGGTAAGTTTCAGAATAATCATTTGAAGGAGGTAAAAGCAGATCCAGGTTGCAGAAGGTTATTGCCTACCTTTATAAAATAAGTCTTTGCACTTGTCTCACTCTCTTTAAAAGAAAGCTTTCTGCAAGCCTGCCTTAAACACTCAAGTTTTAGTGCACATTTCACTATTTCAATAGAAATCTGCAATCATTTGACTGATATTAAAATCTTACATTTTCTAATGGGACTGCATCCACGTGATTTTCCTAGAATACAGGCAGCGCACAAGGAACCTTCCAGGGATCCTGCACTTCAGTGGGCTACAAGTTCTACAACACTGAAGTTTTGTGTAGTTAACATACACTGAATGACGCTTATTATATATTTCTCACTTAAATAAATGTACTTACATAATGTATTGCCTAGGTCACTAAACTGCAAGTTACATTCTTAAAGTTGCAGTTCTCCCCCTCCACATACCTGTACAGTCTTTTTAATTCTGTGTGAAGGACCTGGATACTCCGGGGAATACAATTCTGTTAAGAATAGTGAGTTGATTAATGTTGATTTTCCCAGTCCAGATTCACCTGGAAGAAAACCAAATAGTTTCAGTAAAACTGGAAGCATCAGGCATAGTGCAAGCACTTAAAGTCTATATTTCAAATAGTCTTAAAATACAGCACTTGAAGACATTCTCTACTTTCTGAGGTTTCCAGGACCTGTCATCTTTTTCAATTCCAAGGAAAAAAATCTGAATATATTATACAGAAAAAAAATCTAATCATCACTTATTGATTCTACAGACATTCATTTTTCAGATCAGAATTTAGGAAGCTGCTAAGTATTGAATGCAATTAAGGTTTTTCCTCCTGCCTCCAAGACACATCAAGAAGATATTACCCATGTGAAACTTTTATAAACTAGCTACTTTCCTAGTAAAACTTTCTATCATGGTAGTCTCCTTTATCTCAAAGATTATTTGAGGGTCTTTCTGTAAGGAGCACATAGGGAGAAAGATCAAGATTATTTTGGTCCAATTATGAAATCCAAAGAGTTAAAATGAATTTCCAAAACTACGTGGTTTGCATGGAAATTATTATTTGTTTTTAATTGGGGCAGATGAAGTTGTATTTTCTCTGTGTGTTTTTTTTTTTTTTGTAATTTGTTCATAAACATCCCTGCTAAAAGATTTTACTACAAGAAGGCAGTCTTATTAAAAGCCCAAGAGACATTATTTCCATGACAATCCAAATGAACATAGCTATGAATCCCACAGCAAAAAATATCATCTATTTATAACTCTACACACATGAAATGAGAAGAATTTCAAATACACTACTTATTGTAATATTTTAAAAGACAAATCTTTTAGCTGTTTTTCCACAATTTTCTAAAGAAACTGTTTCAGCACGCCAATACACACTGGCATAAGAAAGAAACCATAAAGGTATATAATAACCATGCCTCCCATTTTAATGTGATGCTAAACCTAAACAGAAACAGCCTTGGAGAAATTTGCTCATGAGCAAATGGATTTGGACACAAACATCTGCAGAGAAACATTCTGCTAAGGGAGGAGAGCAAGCCACACCGCCCCCGCTCCTGCAAGGAAAACATGCTACTTCGCCCATCCTCAGGCTGCTACTGGCTAATTCAAAAGCTAAACGAGAGTGCCTGGAGATCCGCAGGCTGCAGAAACACGAGTAAGCAAGAGTTACGAAACAAGCAGCTCCTATTAGCACCCGTGGTTGCGAACCCTAACGGCCCAAACCTTATCTCTGGCGTAATAGCTGGCTGGGTTTCGCGGTGGAGCCCTCTCGCTTACAGCGAGGGCTCGTGTCCCGCTAAGGGGATTAGCGAGCGGCTCATGACGCGCTGCAGCCCGGCTCAGCCCGAGCGCCCGCGGCTGGGGAGCTTCCACAGCCTCCTGCTGCTCCTATTATAACCTTAAGCTGGGAACAACTCCCCAGAACAGCAGCTAGGTGTGAGCAGGAGCAGACGGGTTTGCTGGTGAGCATTTCATTGCCACCACTACAGACGTGGCCTCTTCCTGCAGTCAGATTTGCACGTTTCTGAACTATTTGGTAAAGGCAGCCTTCCAGGTATGGGAGTGCAAGAGATGCACATATTCTCCTCTTAAGTGGGCAAGGGCTTGAGGGCAGAGTGAGCTGCAGTTCAGATGTTTCCCTGCTAAATTTGCAGCACAAGGAAGCAGCTCCTCAGAGAAGCTCCTGGGTCCACAGCCACAGCAACTTGGAAGCTCAGTCTTGAACTCACAGCCCTGCTTGGAGTATGTGCATCGTTCCAGTAAAATGCCCTGGCATACCTAGGTTTTTCCCCACTCCCTTACTACAGGGAGGATGGGAAGGCAGTTTTGAGCTGATGTCCCTGAAAGGTCAAGTTCATTCCCACTCCCTTCTCAGAGATGCCCAGGCTCTGACATACATGTGCCCACGCTAACTGCCATCAGTCAGGACAGACCGCTTACCTGTTCCCAGAAGGGATATTACACTTAAGAGTTAGCCTGTTCAGGCCACTGCTGTGCCTTGGATAACAATATAGTTGACACCTACGATGGTAGCAAAACGCTATAGCTAGAGTATCAAATTAACACCCTGTTACACTGAAACCACAAGAAAACACACCTGAAACTTTCAATACCGAACAAAAGGTCAGTACTGAACAAGAGCAACTCTTGTTCTTCCACTGTACTCAAAAGAGAATTTCCTCTGCTGACTACAGCGGAAGCAGACTTGGCGAAACTCCAGGTGTATTTGACCAAACCTGGCCACTTTTTTGCACATCAAATATTTTAAATATTCTGACCTTAGAAGAAATATATTAGGAAAAGCAGTGTTTGTTCTTTATATAGAAGCTTGCTCAACCCAAATTCTCCCTACTGGAAAAGCTTGAAAAGCAGCTTGATTGCCTGGGCTTTGAAGTTACAGGGAAAACAAACTGAACTTACTTTGCCTATCATGACAAAAAGCTAGATCCACGAAAAAATGCACCTTGACAGTTTTAGTACCCATTTCTGGTTACTTCATCATTATAAGAGATGGCAAAAGACTGCAAGATGATAAAACCGCTTATTCAGTAGTAATTTGCAATCAAACATGGGCAGCATAACGCAGTTAGATCTAGTTGCCTAGCTCAGAGTGAGCAACTTTCAGAGATATCCTGAGTTTTCTCTGAGTTTCAGAACAAAATGTGATTTGTTTTTGGGAGCAAACAAACAAATTAAAAATGCAGAAGCTTCACTTTGCAGGGTAATTCTGAACCCAAGAGCTTTATTTGCAGTTCCTGACTGCTGCTGAGTGCCTTTACCATGCCCTCACTCTCCCACTAAGCTGTTCATGTAGGGCTGTCCCAAACAAATAGAAGCTTCTTTTTCCTCATTACTTTGTGCCTCGTGTCCAACAGCAAATTAATGTTTCAAACTTGCAACATTTTCGTATGCTATTTTTCTCTGTAGACATATCCAAATACACAGTTAGCCACACCTGTTGGTAGAAATAAACATGTTCTTTTATCAGCACACTCCTGTTGACTTCACAAAAAAAAGTCTTTGTCCGAGAGGAACAGCTAGTGTTGGAACCAAAAGCTCCAGCTCTTCAAGACTATGAACATTTAAATGGCTGGGCAAATAGTGGAGCTATTCCTCATACTTTCGTTAACTTTTGTTGCCAAAAAGCATATTTTTTCAGATAGCACACCACATGTCACTTAAACTTGACCTTGGATAACTGAATTTTTTCTCTTTCAGTGAAGGAAACCCTGATCAAGTACTTCCCGCTTCTTAAGCAAAAGGATGACTAGTTGTAACAAAAACCCATTCTGCTTACATTACTTCTTAATAATAAAACAGCACAATATTTTCTGGCTGCCATGTTGCTCTGGAAAGCCAGGACCAGCTTTCCATCATGACCCCTAGTATTTTTAGGATCTTGTTTTCTAAAATCCAACCACAGAACATATAAACATGACATATATTCTTAGACTGATGACCTCATATGAGAGTTTCTTAAACATATCACGATCTAGATAACTAAACTATTTGGCCATCTCAGAGCACTATCTGCAAGTTAGAGCATTTTCTATCTCTTCATTAAAGAATAAAAAAAACTACTCTTGTCCATCTCACCAGAAGTTTATTTGCAGACTCTTCACCAAAAATGACTCCATTCCTCATGTGTCTACCAGTCAAATAGTATTTTATGTTCCTGCCCTGTGACATCTACACGGGTGGGAACATGACCACACAGGCTACTCGCACTTAAGAAAGTGGAACCACAGGAATGCCTAGGAACCACCCGCCTACGAGGAAAAGGCTTCTAGCCATCCCAGCCTTGTAAACTAAGAACTCAGCTAAGCTGTTCTAAGTCTAAGTATGCTTCATGTACTGCCACCCAGTCTTAGTCATTCTACCTATTAATTTAGAATAGTTTGAGCTTTAGCAGTTAACTCATCTCTTCTGAGTCTAACAGCTGTGGTGACCAAGAATAAAAGTGATTCTACTGTGGCTAGCAGCTTTCTGGAGAGGAGTCCCCCAAATCTGCCATGCAAATATAAATACATTTCCTGCCAACTGCACCATTTCTCAAAGTCTCCATTACAGAACAGAAGCCAGTATTTAGAGCTACTTAAAACATTAATAGCAAAAGTACAGTCTCAAGATGATTTACTGCTTTTTCACTAGGAAGATACCCAGCCACACACTTCCTTTCAGACTTGAGAAGGCTGAGACTTGTAGTACATTTGATAACCCCATATACAAACATATCATGGCAAAGCCACCATGAATAGATCCAATCCAATATAAAACTGGTTTTCCTCTACAGCTTGGATAGGTTTTGATGAAAACATTCCTTATATGTATTTTATTTCCAGCACGTGGGTTAGTTTGGGTTTTTTTTTTTCCCCGCCCCCTCTTTTTAAGCTTTAATTATTTTGACCATTTTTGATTAAGATATAATCCCATTAGTTTCATAATGAGGACTTAAAGCTGGCTGGGGAAAACCTGTCAGAAGACATAAAAATAAAGCATTTCATCCTCCCTCCTGCACAGCTCACAGCACACGCGCGCACTGGCACCCGCAGCGCTATGCACACGCGCAGCAACTTGGATGCTGCTGCAGCAGGCACGTGTTAGCTTTTACATAAAAGCCAAGCTACAAGAATAATCCAAGTTGCATAGGAGACCGCTGATTAACATAAATTCTGAGAACAGGTAAGAAAAAGCAGGAAAAATGCCCGGAACACTGAAAAACACGGCACAGTGAGACAGAGCAGAGCTCTCAAAGGGGGCGAGATGCTCTGCCATGTCATTATAGATGATGGCTACAAAACAGAGACTACAAGATGCTTTTAAGTCTCATTTTAAAAGCATTCGTAAAAGCCATTTCTTGTCTTCATCCCTCTGCAAAATATGAACTCATGCTTTGATAAACATACAAGGATGTAGAATAAAAACTGTTGCAATGAGGAGTGAGAACAGCACTGTGTTCCACAGATCCTCCCACAGATTTACCATCCCACATAGGACAGTGTTGCAACACATTTAACTTGGGGTTTATGTTGTTTTATAGGGAAGAAAGCCAAAGCTCCACCGTTTCATAATTTCTGCTCCAAAATCAGGTAACATGTGTTAGGTCCTCAAAGCTGATCCCAATGGAGCACGACAATAAAGAAGAATACTGGAGACAAACTTGCCTCAACAGTACAAAATAACACAGCTTCATCATTTTTTCTTGAGCACAGTTTAAAACGAAAGTGAACTGGAAAGAGACTGTTAACATATTATTCTGATCATAGATGCCATTTAAATAATTCAGAAAATCCATTAAAAGAAGGAAAAGACTGCATAAGAATATACTAACAGATTCAAGGTAGTGCCTTAAAAGCAGTAGTATTTTCAAATAAGTGATTCTAGCTCTCTATGACAGACAGATTAAAGCAGTTTAACAGGTTAGAATTTGTCTGCTGATGATCAAGACGTTCCCCCAGCCCCAAACCATCGCTCGCACCAGAATCTCTAACGCAACACAGTGAGGCAAGAAGTAACCCAGCTAACTAGGGCATTGAGGAGGGAAAGTCAACACCAAACTGATGAGGTAAGTCAAATCTACAGGCTTCTAAAGAAAGGAGGGATTAAATACAAAATCTGCATGTAAAACCAGACCTCTTTTCTGCAATGGAGCAAGCAGTGACAATTCATCAGTCAGAAAGCCTGTGGCCCTTAACTAAGAGACATTTTTGCTCTAATCCATATAAGCTTTGATCCCGATAAACAGCATCTCTGCAAAGGAGGCATTCAACTAGGATGAGATATTTAATCAAACATGAGGCTTGCTTTTTTCTCTACACAAGTTGAAAGATAAATAATTCCTACAGTCCCACTGCAATGCAGCTGCAAAGATACCTCAACCAACCAAGAGTTGTCAAAAACAACCTACGTGGAAAACCTGAGCACATAACTGCTTTGTGAAATTACTGGGCTTTGGGATTCAATTGAAAATGCAGAAATGCAGGAGGAATGATGCAAAAAGCACTCAACGAAGACTGTTGTCTCTAAGGCTAAGGAAGCACATACCTGAGAACACTGTTTTGGGGTTGGAAGCACCACACACCTAGAGATAAGGCTGTAATGTTAGACTTGTTCTCTGGAAAGACAGACAGCAATGACCCCAATCAAATCTGAACGTTACTATTGATGACTAATCATATAGACTAGAAATGCTTTCCCACAATTTCTAGAATCCACTACCTCAAGAAACAAAGGTGTCCACAGATCCTAATAATACTATTCAATATTTAGTCCACAGATCTTAATCCACATCTAGTCCACAGATAATCCACTATCTAGTCCACAGATCCTAATAATACTATTCAATGTTTAGTTTTGTCTTGTCTTACTAAATGATCAAAATGAGCAGAGATGTGTCCCGCTGGAAATGATGCCAACAATTCTAAGCCGTCTTGGCAAAATATATAAATTTGATACTTCAAATACCTGGGAGCATTTATATGTTGTTTCCATAAGCAAGCCAGTCCATAAAGTGAGTGATTCTTCTCTAATGAAGGTACAAGGAAGCTGAAATAGGTTGGTATAAGCTTTTGTTGTTGAGATTACATCTTTTTCAATATGATGAGAAAAGTTTATTTTGCTTAAATGCTAAGCCATTACTTCCAGCTGGCCTGCACCACTATTTAGTTTTCCACTAAATATTTAGAGGAAAATTGAGCCATTCTATGTGCAACACACAGTGTATACTTAGCAAGCCGAGACGAAAGTGGAGAGGTCTCACAATAAGATGATACCCTCAAAACCACCTACAGCCCTGGGTATGTTTTGCAATAGATGAATGTGACAGATCTGGGGAGTGGCCCAGCATTCCTCTTGGAATTCCCAACAGCGAGGGAGGATGCAGCCTCGAGCCAAGAAAGCAGAACCAAGGAAGTCACGTGGGCTTGTACTTCGCCACAGGTGAAGATGTAATACAAGTTCACACAAATGAAAAAATAAAAACACGTTTAGAGTGTGTTCTCATGTAAATTCTTACATCATTTAGTCAAATGCAACATGAAAAAAAATACTGAGTTGACAAGTTAGTGAAGGTTTGACACCCTCTCTTCTCTCTCGGTGCCTGTTGGAGCGCTCAGCATTTGGCCTCTGCTATGCCTGGCACTAACGTGACACTAAAGTGGGAAGTCAATACTTGCCCAATAGTCACTTCCCTCTAAATTGGCAAAGTTGGAAACATTCCCCATTTGTTGGCAACATGTGCCTCCAAGACCTAAAAAAGGAAAAATTCTTGCTATTTCTCCTCTCTGTCATGGCATCCCTTAAAGTTTTTCATACCATAAAACGTAACAAAAATCTTGATGAATTTGCAGTTTCACTGTTTATACTATTCTAAGGCCGTGGGTTTCACTGAGGATTTTTAAGCTCTTTGCTTTTGTATGGCTAGGACTACAAAAAATATTCCTGTAATCTCTATATTCTAGCAGTCAGAATATTAAGATACCAGCTTTGCAGCAGAGTATAGATTTTCAATTCATTTGAACTGCAAAGTCCACGCTGAAAGGCAGAGTCTTATCTTGTGCTTCCAGAGCAGAAAGTTTCTCATTCCCTCACAGGCAGTTTCCAGAAACTAACCTTTGATTAATGAACCTTCCCCTGATGCCCAAAATAATAATAATAAAAAAAGTTTTAGTGATATGTGGCGAGTACAAAGAAAGGCACATTTGGTTAATACAGTTACTTACAATTTAAAATACGTGAAAGCTCTCCATTTAATGAAGGCTTGGAGAGTCAGTTGAAAAACATATGAGTAAGATTTCCATTCTCAAAAGAATGTCTCCAGTTTGAAATGTGCACCTTAAATAACTGATTTACACCCAAGACTGCGCCTATGCCTGATGAGATGTTAATTATAAAATTGATAGTTTATTTATTAAATAAAACTCAGGGCACCAATCAGTGCTTCAGCTTGAGGTGCCATCTCTGAGACCAGCTGGGGCTGGAAAGGACCTCTAGATACCATCTGGTGCAACCCTGCTTGCTCACGCAGAGTTCCCTACAGCAGGGCTCCAGCTGGATTCTGAGCACCCCCAGGACACAGACTCCTCCATCCCTCTGAGCAACCTGCTCCAGTGTTCAGCCATCCTCATGGCGAGGCCGTGTTTTGCATTCGGCACCTTCCTGTGTTTCAGTCCGTGCCCAAAGCCTCTCATCCTGTTACTGGGACCACTGAGCAGAGTCTGGTTTAGTGGTCTTGACACTCTCTCATCAGATATTTGTACCATTGATAAAATCTCCCCAAGCCTTCTCTTTTGCAAGCTGAACACTCACAGATCTCTCAGCATCATCTCAAGTGAAAGGTGCTCCAGCTCCTTAACCACCTGTGTGGCCCTTTGCTGGATTTGCTCTGGCAGGTCCATGTCCTTCATGTACTGGGAGCCCAGATGCCAGACGTGTCCTCACCAGTGCTGAGCAGAGCGGGAGGACAGCCCCATCCACCAGCTGGCAACGCTCTTCCTNGAGTCTGGTGTAGTTGTCTTGACACTCTCTCATCAGATATTGATAAAATCTCCCCAAGCCTTCTCTTTTGCAAGCTGAACACTCACAGATCTCTCAGCATCATCTCAAGTGAAAGGTGCTCCAGCTCCTTAACCACCTGTGTGGCCCTTTGCTGGATTTGCTCTGGCAGGTCCATGTCCTTCATGTACTGGGAGCCCAGATGCCAGACGTGTCCTCACCAGTGCTGAGCAGAGCGGGAGGACAGCCCCATCCACCAGCTGGCAACGCTCTTCCTAATGCAGCCCAGGGCACCACTGGCCTTCTCTGTCACAAGGGAGCCTTGCTGGATTAAGTTCTCTTTGTTTCCCATCCAGGTCCTTCTCTGAAAAGCTCCTCTTGGGCTAGTTGATGCCCAGCCTGTTCTGGTACATGTGGTTACTCCTCCCCAGGTAACATGTCCTTGCACTTTGTTTTTGCTGAACTGCCTGAGGTTAACCTCAGGGGCACACTACCTAAACACCAGTTATACGTGCATTCCTTGGCAGCAGCCATCTGATGCATGACTTAGGCGGGACAGTGCTACAGTCTATTCTCCTCCTTTGGGCTCTCAAAGATTTCAGGCAGTTGACTACCGAGTCGATAAAATACTACCAGCCTAACTCCTTGGTAGGCTGGTAGTATTTTATTCACTAGAAAAATGAAATCTCAGCTTCCACGTCACCCTTAGTTTTTCTTTCTTGTTGTGCTGCAACCTGACTGAAGACTAATCTTTCTTATTGCTCCCAGGAAATCTCCAGCTGGATTCATGGACTAATCCCATTTGTGCCCAGCACCATTAGCTCTTTCAGAACAGCAGAGGCGGCAGGTTAAAGTCTGAGCTACAGCCTAAGGGAACAGTTACCAGGGTTAGATCACATTTTTTCCCCATAATTAAACCACAGCAACACTTCATAAATGCCTCTAATGCCAATTTACCTCTTTAAATACTTTAAAATTATGGATAACCGTATCCATAGTCTTATTTATGCAGCTGACACCCTCTGAGTCAACTGAGCTTTCTCATTCAAGTATCTTCAAAAGGTTGCCCACTACCCTAAGAAATACTGTGTATGAAAGGGAATTCCAGTATCTGTAAATAAAAATTAAAAAGCTCTCTAGAGACAACAAAATATATACATATACATATATGGAATGCATAATTTATTTTTCCTCTTCACTTTGTTTTCTTTTTCATTAAAAAAGAAAAAATCTCTTCAAAATTTTTGCAAGGAAAAATACTCAAGCATCACTGTCCTGAAACTTGATTTTATTTATTTTTTTTGAAGATGGGTAAGTAACAAAAGAGCGGCTAGAAAGAAAAAAAAAAAAAGCAGAAATCTTGGAATAATCAAGCCTAATGCTAACTGTAATGCCACATTAAAAAGTGTTTTTTCTGTATAGTGTTTTATCCATTAATCTTGGTAAGGCTAATTGTCCTTGCCATGTTCTGATGCAAAAATCTCTCAAATGCACCCGTGATCTTAGAGACAGCAGCTCTAGGTATTTGCCAGTGGATTTCATGCTAGTCACATTACTGACCTACCCACATGAAAATGCTCAAGGAGGACCAGAAAAGACAGTTTGCCACATTAGATTGGTTAGTGGAAGAGCAGTCATGTCCAGTAAATCCACTAATATCAGTATGAAAAAAGCAATCAGGCAAGGTAAGAAACAGCAATTCTAATAAATTTGAATAAACCTAAAAACAAAGTAGTGCAAATCTGGATTCTTCCTATATTCTAATCCTATATTCAAATGCTAGGTTAAAATAAGACATTGTAGTCAACTCCCTTGTATGATGAAAATATTTACATTTTTAGTAAATGAGTTATTAGTCTAGCTTACCACAATGAAATAATAAAAAAAAAAAGTTAACAGTCATGTTGCACTGCAAGAGGTCTTAACCATGAATACTAAAAAGCTTCTAAAAAGTACAAAGAAGTTGGAATAATAAAAAGTCTCTCTCTGAAAACCGCAGATAGATGTGGGACAGGCCTGACCTACACTGAATGTAACATCTCAACTACTGAATGTAACATCTCAGCACTGCAAACATAGGCGGCCCAGGAAGAGGTAAAACAAGGACAGGCAAATGAGCAGAGTGTAAACTGGGTATCATAGAGGGAAAGCAGCACTAGTCACCTCTGCATGTAATTGTATTGAAGTTAAATAGTCCCACAGAAAAATCAATCCAATGCTGTGGAAAATGGCTGCAGGCAAGATTAAGATTTCAGAATAAAAATAAAATAATATTGTCTCCCAGCTGCAGTGAGTTGTATTATAAAATACATCAATAAGCTTCCTACCCTTCCTGGAATATTCATCCCAAAAATAAACTCAACAGAAACTACTGCAACATACATCATCTTTACGTTACGTATTTCAGGCTAAACCATTGTTGTTTGATCTAAAATCAGCTATACTGGAAAGCAAGATCAAAGTGATTGCTATCGCTCTCCAAAATATCTTCTTTCCTTCTAAATTTCTATGAAAAATCTCTCATCCTACTAGTAACTTAATTAAAATTATGGGCCTAAATTGCTCCAGAGAGTTTAGATCTATTAGTGCCATCTCAGTACCTGATCATAAGTGAAATATCTTGCCATTTCTTATCAGGGTTCCCTATAAGAGTCTATTTCCCCTCAGTCTGCTAGGCAACACTGCAAGCAGGGTGCTCCTCTGTCATACAGAAAATTCAGATTTTATATATAGATCATGCAGAAAATTCAGAGGGAGGAGGGGATCCCTCTCCTTTGACTAATGTTCTAGTTATTGCGAAGGGAAACCTCTCCTGTTGAGGAGATATATTCTCTTTTCTCTTCTTCAATTTGACAGCTTCCCCTTCTCCTCCTGCCATCACGATTCGAAACTGTCATTGCCACAGCTTGACACACACCTGGAAGCCTAAACAAAACCCACACGTTCCAGGGTCAAAACATTTCCTAGCATCTGCTCATCCATACTTCTGAAAGGTAATCCACTGAAAGTGTAGTCAATTGAAAATTCAAGTTAAAACACCTCTAAAAATAATCAATTTTAACTTGATGCGCCTCATATACCAGTTGTACTTGGTAAAGAGCAAGTAAAGCAAAACTGGCTACTATGAAACTGCCTACAAGGGAGAAAGAGACTGCACATGTATCCTGTATGGTTCTTCTGGTCCAAATTAAAGGTAAATATTTTAAAGCTGAAGCTTTACCTAGAAGCATTCAGAAATATAAATAGCCCACAGAGATCTACATTCAGATCTTTAAGGCAGTTAGACAAGAGCACTAGCTGCAGCACAGGAAGAAATACAAAGGACCTTTTCAGCCTCCGTGCCCCCGACAGCAGATGCACGATACTTTATCATTAAATTTGATATTTCAAACCTGTTCAAATGTGTTCAAAAGTGTGTCGCTTTCCCAGGGAAAAAAAAAAAAAAAAGTGGTCACATCTTTCCTACTGATCATATCTTAAGGNTCGACAGCAGATGCACGATACTCTATCATTAAATTCGATATTTCAAACCTGTCCAAATGTGTTCAAAACTATGTCGCTTTCCCAGGAAAAAAAAAAAAAAAAAGTGGTCACATCTTTCCTACTGATCATATCTTAAGGAGATTTTCACCCCTTTCATTCTTGTATTAGGATCCTTTCTTAAAGCTCATTGCCACTGCTCATCTCGCTCTGATGGCCTTTACTCAGTGCGCATTTTGAACAATGTCAAGCCTACTACAGATATACCACACCTCCCTGCATACCTACTTTTTAATGCTTAACTGGCCATCTTCAAATGTCATGAAGGGGAACCATCAGGTAAGAAAGTCATAAAAAGAAAAAAAACCCACACACAATCCATGAGAGAGAAGGAAGAGTTAACTGCCAACTCCTTCATTATGAAAAGCAAAACTAGCCCTCGGGACCTGCTGAGGGCTTCTTATCTGTCTGTGCTGAACATCAAGGCTACGCATTTACTGCATTAAGATCAGCAGGTCTGCGGCTCCTGACAGTGCCAAGTTTGCATCAGCTGACAAGGTAGCCCATCAGGAAAGTGCTCGCAGCTCTTCTGGTTCAATGGCACCTATGCAAAGCTGCCTAGCTGGGAGACAGAGTATTTTTTTTTCCTTCAGTGAATTTCACTGGGCAGGGAGAGACCCCAAAACCACCAAACCCCAAAACAACTTCCTCACCCCCACAACCTGCAACCCTACCACTTTCTACTGCCCCTTCTTCATCAAGGCCAGTCTGCACACACACACCAATGCTGGAGGACTGATTGCTCCAGAGCACCATTAACTGACAATACTGCTTTTATAGAGTTTGGTGCATGGGTATTGTACCACTTGTTCCATAACTAGCAGAACCACATATGGTTTTCTAGATACCAGCGCCTGTCATTTCCTCCCAGGCTATCAATTACCTCAGTTCCTCTTTCATGCCTCTTGCCTCACTTTCTTCTGTTCCTCAAAACATGGTCTCCTATGCAAGCTTCTAGCCAGGCGGACCCAATACCCACTGGTAGCTGAGGTCTACCAGATGCATTCAGAGACAGCATCTTCGGCTCCAGTTTTATCTGAAAGAAGCTGCTTCACATGCTGCAAGGCTGCTCCGTGATGTGAGCACAGTAAACAGGAACAGAAAGATTCACTTCCAAAACGAAATTTAGATCCAAACTAAAACTCCACTGCAGATGTAACCATGTAACATGTGATTTGGCCAGACCAGAAGTGTCTCTTGCAAGCCTGTAAGATCAGCCAACCAACAGCAACTGTTAAATATAAAAACTTATTTAGCTCCAGTGAAAGTCAAATAATCCTATTTAAGTTCTATAGAAACAGTGTCTGGGTAACTATCTGAGATTTCTAAACTTTGGCACCATTTGAAACTGGTCAAGATGTCTCAAAAGGTGATTGACAATTGGCAACATGATCAGAGTCTCCCACCCTCAAGGAGGGAGAACACGTTTTCTGATGCCAGACAAGAGGCATGGGACAAAACAGCATTGATATTTTACAGACATCTGCAATCCTGAGTTAAGATCCAAAAGTGCTAATCTTCAGACCTAAACATTGCATACTTCTCACTCTCTTCTGCGCGAACACCCCTGGCATTAGCTGTCTGCAAGGTGTTTCCTAGATAGAAGATCCAACCGTACAGGTAAGGCCTGTGTTGCCTTTGCGGGTTGAACCATAAATTTCCCTCTCCTCAAAACCAAAGATTCTCTTGTCCTACCCGCAGAGACGGGAGCGAAGAAAGCTTTTGAGCAAGCACCAATTCAGCCAAGAGAGGAACACACCCATAATAGTTTTTTCCTGATGTCGTATTTCAGACCCATCTGTACTAACTGCTTCTGGTCTCCCATTTCCTCACACAGAGCCTCTCTGTTCACCCTGTCCCTGCTCGAGGGCAGCGAAAAGGGCTCCCAGGGCCACCTCAAGCCCACGTGGTAGCCCACGCAGCCAGACCCATGCAGGAGAGCAAAGATGCTGCCCCACATAGGCTCAGTTCTGCAACATTCCCAGGATCGGGATGCCTTTTAAACTGCAAGGCAAAATTATCAGGAGCAACTACTCGANGAGCCTCTCAGCGAATAGGGTTCCCAGGGCCACCCCAAGCTCACGCAGCCAGACCCATGCAGGAGAGCAGAGATGCTGCCCCATATAGGCTCAGTTCTGCAACATTCCCAGGATCGGGATGCCTTTTAAACTGCAAGGCAAAATTATCAGGAGCAACTACTCGAGCCCACTAACCAACAGGGACAAAAAAAAAAATAGCTCTTTTCTACTCACAAACCCTGCCCAAGAAAACAAACCTGAAGCAGCCTATGTAAAACTATGCAATTCAGTAACCACACTCCTACTCTCAGATCTCAGAGACATTATAAACCACTGAGCACGTTGTATTTACAATTCTGTCATAAGTCCATTAAACCAGACAGCAACGAGCTGCAGACAAGGGCAACACTCTTCTGAATACTACTGTGCCAGGCGAACACCAATACTTGCCGAGAAGAGGCATTTAGCACTTCTGGATCATCCAGGAGGAAACTCAGTGCCATCTCTATCCTCCCACCCCTGAGCAGGAAGGACAACAACGCACCCATACCTGTCACACGGCACCATGTGCCACAAGATCTCCTATTGTAAGACTTGCTAAGAACTCGACACATTCGAGAATCAATTTGTATGCATTTTATTTCAAATTATAAATAAATCAGTATTAGCAAGTCAATAATCTAACTTTAAAATTGTCCTCATCTTTTTTTTTACTTGCTTATTCTAAAATAACTAACTTATTATTCGAGCCAAAGCACAGACCAAATGCTATTTTAGAACTTCAGTGAATTTAACGGAGCAGTATCAGTGTTAAGCAAATATTACATTTCATAAATCCTTCAACAAGTGCCAAGAAAAATACTCCTGTAGCAAGTCAGAAAGCTCTACTAATCTATACTATTCAGAGCATACACAAATAGTCTTTAGTACCGATTTATGACCAATGCTAACTACTCATTAGCAGGCTTAGACCTGAGATTTTAAGAAGTCTGTTCTGAAGGGCAAGCCAGAATAGTTTCAACAAGTTTGAGGAGTTAAGTCAGTTACAATGCATAAAATCATATACTGTCAAAACACAACAGACAGTAAAAAACAGCTGCCAAAAATACCTGAAATGCTCAAAAAATACTATCTTTCAAAATCAACATAATGCAACAAAATCTAACTGCAATAAAAGAGGTAATATTTTACTGTATTTTAGTGAATGTTGTACTCTGTTTAAGTACTCAAAGCTCTCCTTGTTATTTTACAGGATACTTACAAAAATTGCCAAAATATACAACCATAATTTCCATATCCAGGTTTTGTTCAGGAAGGCGTACAAGCTCCATTTTTTTCCTCTACTGAAGGCCTTTCTAGCTCTAGAGTGACATTAAGTCTCTCCATAGCTGACTATGGCAAAGAGCCTGGGAATACTGGGATACTTCAGTATCACAGCCCAGCATTTTTCTCAGCAACCTTGGGCTCTGAGGAGAAAAAAAAAGAAAAAAGAATGTTCTGCTCTTCTGGACTTGGCTAATATACTGTGATCTGTCATTTTAAACAGAGTCTGAATTCAGGTTTATCTGGTCAGATTCTGTTTATTATCAGAATGACAATATTCGCTTTATCTACAGATTGATTTATAGTGGATGGAGTATCATGCCTCTGCAAGCACTAATTTTGTACCTAGCCTCTAAGGTGCTGGTCTTTGTTAGATATGAGTCACATAAGACAAGTCAGAAAAAAAAAGAAGAGCTACCCAGGAGATTACAAAATTTCTATAGCAATACTTTGACTAAGAAAGGGAGGGACCAAAACACATTCAAGCCTTCAAAAGGAAACACCCAGTGAGCTAACATGTAGGCTGGAAAAGGAGAAACCTCTAATCAAGGAGTTAAGGACCAGAAAACAGGCTTGTAAAAAGGAATCCATGATATTCAGATCAATCCCAAAGCTTAAGTAGTAGCAATCAGCAATTGAACTTATCCTTAAGGAAATATTTCACCACACTACCACCCCTGCCCTGCATGATTCCAGTGCACCCTGACCCTTAATTACAAAGGCTTCAGACAACTCAAAGAGGTCGCAAATAGCTCTGAAAGCCAGAAAATTTGGAAGCCCAGAAATGCTGGCACTAAGTGATGTGCTGCCCGGGCAGACTGCAAGAGACTGAACAGAAACTCCTTCACAAGCAGGTCTAGGAGGGCTTCTTCCCCACAAGCCACAGCTCCTTGCAGTCCCACTTTACCATATCCCCAGCCAGAGGCTTCCTCAGCTGCGCTCAGCATCAAATCAACCAAACTGTGCAGCCCTAACGGAGGAGGCAACACATGTTCCAGGCAATCCTTTTTAATTTTAGATCATCTTATCCATAAAGTCAAACACTAATTGTTTTTACAAATCCGAACCGAATATACTGTTTCAAAATTAAATAGTAAAACAAGCAAGCTACCTTCGCCTTCTGGTTTCACCGTAACCTTTATGTTCTCACCTTAACACCAATCACACTTGGTCCTTACTTTCACCCACAAGAGTTTCAAGCCTTTCAGCCTTTGCTCTCTTCTAGATGCAGATAAACTTGAAGCTCTACATCTGCCCTGTCGTAGTCGTCACTCTGTTAGAACATGTGGAAAGAGCTAAAGGGCCTTTCTGAACAGTGGGCAACAGAAGGCCTTCCAGAAAAGGTCCAAAGCATCCACAAAAGAGCCAAAGACATCAGAAACGGGATCTCTACAACTTAAAGGGCAAGAAATGGTGCTAAATATGCTCTGTAGCAGCACTATGACACAGCATTGGGAACAAAACAGGCAAAAATGCAGGTGAGGACAGGATCCTTGCACTCCCATTCTCAGGGGTGTTTTTAACATCTTCAGCGCACACACTAAACAAAACCAGACATAAATATCTAAAGAAATAAAGACAGTTTTAGTTATAGTACTGTTTTCTTAACTGGACAATGAAAACATTTCACAGTTGCTTATTTATGGTATTTTTAAAGCCACTTAGGAGCTTCACACTGTAAAAAAAGCCAGCTGAATTTGTGAAAACCTTCTGTTCTGTAGGTAACAGAGATTAACAGACAGCTTCTGCCACAACAATATCTGGATTCATGTAAAGAGCCAAAAAATAAAAAAGAAGAAAATCTTACAAAGAAAATTGAGTTCCCTGGAAGCAGAGAAGCTGTGTATTGAAGCATCTCCAGAGCAAATGCAAACGAGAAGGAATTGGTAACACTCACTGAAGCATTTAGGTCATAGGAAGAATGATGTAAATGCTAGCACATAGACCAAAATATATTTCACATGAAAGAACATGTTTTCAAAGACAGATGTTTCATTGCAGAATTCACAGAAAATATATAGCAATCACGGCCAATCTAAATTTAGCATGTACATCCAATCCTTCAAAAGACACCAGAGTCTGCAGTATTTCTGTGTCAGAGGCAATTTCCTATCTTTTCCATAGAGTTTAAAGTGCTGGAGGCTCTTAAGCTCTTAGCATTGCTTAGAGCTAGTCTCAAATGTGATCAAAACCAGGTTGACAGTTCACGTTGCACATACAACTATATGAAGAAAACTAAAAAGAGCATTTTAGAATATGTAGAACATATAGTATTTTTCTAGAAACTAAATGCTCACTTCACAAAAACAACCCCACACTGCCTGAATGGACAGCAAAGGTGCTTCTGGAGAACTAAAGTTTTATAGCCAAGGATATGGATGAGAAAAGCAATTTAAGTCTTTAACCATTCCCCTCAGAAGATGAAGGGATTTCTTCAGGTTGAGCATTTCACGAAGCACAAGAACGAACAGCACAAGGCAAAGTATGAAATGCCAGCCCCAAAAATGCTCTGAGTGGAAGATAATACAAAAAGAGAATGCAAAAACATTAGTCAGGAAATATACACCACAAAGCATATCTGTTGAAAAATGCTAAAGAAACAAGATCAATTTTATTTATTAACTGCAAGATCTTTAATATTAAAATGCTTTAAAAATATACATTGATAAAGTTCTTAACATATGCAAATTAGTGCCATTCAAATAAGAATTGCCATAGGGGGTGAGTTAATCGAATTCTAGCTTCCATCTGAAACAATTCTATTTAACTTCTAGCTAAAATATAATTTTAATAAAATGGGAAATGAGCAGCTGAACCAAATAGCTGCAACCAGTAAAAATCAATAACTAAGAAAAATAGCCTAACGTTTCCTGATTTGCTACCTCAAAGCATGTTAGAACACAAATTTCATCAGAGAAACATTGTAAATGATTTTAGATTCATAAAGATTTCATAGTTTGAAAGGTCTCTGAACAACTTCTTCTGTCTTCCCAAATCTACTTTTGAATCAAATGGTATAAAGAGCTTTTTTAGTTCATTATTCTCTGAGACAACATTAAAAAAAAAAAAAAAAAAAAAACTCTAAATGGTAAAATATAAAAGCTGAACTGTAATGAGTCAGATGCAGTGTGCTGAGCATATGAGGAATACCTAGGCCTTATCTGTCTGTCTCTGGAACTGGTTGGACTACAAAGCAAACATCACTAACTGATCTGACATTAAAATATTTGACAAATGTTTTTGACTAGACTGAGGCACCTCTGTTTCATCAGAAAGAAGTTCAAGCATGTAACACATACCAGACAGCAGCACCCATTAATGCACTCAGTAACACATGCACGTATTGGACAAAATACGCCCTACACCACACTTAGGTAAGCACTAGAATATGCCTGGCCTGTGAGCACTGGTAAAACAGATTTGACTACTGACTTTCCAAACCATAGCACATAACACTAAAATAACCTATAGAAAAGTGAATTACTATAGTGCCCAAACTCAAGTTTTTGCTCTTTCCATGATTCCCTCCACCTAAAACCCACATTGTTCTCACAAATATTACATAACCATAGGTGAAATATGAAAGACTTTCGAGAAAATTTCAGTATCAAGCGTGATCCCAACTACAAGAAAGAAATACTAGCTCTAAACACAGCTGCCCTTTCAGATGAATATGATGCAAAACAATTGCTCACTTCCACATGTTCAACTTGAAAAGTCTTATTTCACTCTTTAAAAAGCCTTAGGACATATAAGCCAGGTTCAACTTAAGTTTCACCTGCTGATAGCTTAAACAAAATCAGTGGCTGAGCAAAACACTGGTATGATTTTGAATGCAAAGAGTATTATTTCTACCTTGAAAACAAAGGCAATGTGTAAAATGATTTTCCATTCACTTATTTGTTGTTTAAATTTATGTTAGCAAGTGTCACCAACTACTTATGTGATCATTGTATTTTTCAGCAGTGGTTTGTTTTACAGTTTTTCATTTAAAAAAAAATACCTGTTAGCCTTCTCTGGAAATTGCTCTACAGATGTTCCACGAACTGCCTTCGGACCATGAATTTACCAAGTTAAGGGACTAAAGCTAGCAATAGAAAAAGTGCCCAGAATTCAGGGTAAAGCAAACCAGTCCTTACATTCAAAATGCAATCTAGCATATAATGACTTTGGATTGCAAAATTATGATAAAAAAAAAACACCACAGAAGCAAAACAATAAAAAATCCTGCAGTTCATAACTAGCTAGAGGCTCATCTGGAAATGTTTCAGATTCTTCCCAAATAATCAAGCTGTCTCCCACCACAGAAAGCAGCACTGTTCCCTGTAGCCCCAGAAATAAACCCCACGAGCAGACACTCTGCCTCATTGCCCTTGGCCCTGTTCTGTTTGTGTCACCCTTCAGCTGTGCCGAGGCTCACGCCTGCTGCCCTCCTGGAGAGGGCTCCACAACAAAGCTACATGGAGTGAAAAGCCGGGTTGGGAAGTAGGAGATGACAACAATCCAAACAGAAAAACTGATTTGATAAAACAGTCAACTCCAGCAATCTTCCTTCCTGCTTCCTTCCCAGGCAGTCATAAATTTAAATATTCTGCCTTAATTATTTGATTCTGGCAAATGACTACAACATTGCAAAATATGGACAAGGAGAAAAATTGCTGATTGCTGATTGCTAATTGCTATTATAAAAAGAAACCAACACTAAGGAGAAAGGTTCTAAGAATATAATTGTTCCCTTAAAAAAAAATCCAGAGAAGGATGCAGTATAATATGTAACTTATCAGCAATAATGCCCAGAAGTTCAAGACAAAGGCATCCAAACCCCAAATGAAACAGCTGCCTGAAACAGCCAGACTACATTTAGACAAACACGGGAGAAAAAAAAATTCAGCAGCTTCAAATGGATTCTGAGCGAGGACCTATGTTGACTATTGCCAAGTCAGAGGGAAAACATATATTGAACCAGAAAAGTCATGTTCAGTGGGTCACTGTGGCTTTACTACAATGGGAAGTTAAGCCCACAAACACCATCCAAAAACACCACTTTAGCTACAAGATTAACCTATTCATTCCTGAAATTGTTGCCATTTCCTGATACAACAAACAGGAGCGGCATTTTCAGCCAAAAGCAAGACAAACTATTTTCAACTCATACCAGTACATTCACCTATACAAAATTCCGACTCTTGAACCTTTACTGATGAGAAATGGGCAAGGCAGATCCTGCAACGACAGAAGAAACCCTTGTGCAGGGCAAGAGAAGCAGCACTGTTGAAATGCACCTAACTGGCCGAGGATAAATCAACACAAGTCTGAATCTCCCACCTCCTCTCGACGCAGAGGAGCTCCCAGGAGCAGCCCAGCAGGCAGCACACAACTATCCAGGCTACAAAGCAACAGGCGGCAGAGGTGACACTCAGTCCATGACTTCCTTGCACCTCTTGACTTACAAGAGGTGCAACGTTGTGTTACTCTGTGTCACCAAAACCAAGGACAAACAGTGACTTTCAGGGTCAAACAAGTGTCTGCCAATTGATAAGAAAAGTAAGCAGCAAACATGCCTAGTGGGTAAGTACCTCCTTTAAGACGCGTAGATTTATATGTTAAACACAATTATCTATCAGTATTTGCAGTAACATGCAGTGGTGAACCATTTTTACTACCAAAAAATCAATTTCATATCAGTTAAATTGTTACAGACCAACCCACATGCAGGTGGGTTCCGAGTATTCCCAGAAAAGGAAACTCCACAAGCTCCCTGATCCACCTGGTTCAGTGCTCTGTCATCCTCAGGGCTATCAATATTAACATCCTGTAGTCACTACCAGAACGGGCTGCATCCACAGAGTCAGCACCTGAAGTGTAATATATACATACTTCTTTTTTCACTTAAAAGGATTCTTCACAGAACCTTTCTATTTTTGCACTTTGCTGACATCTCATAATCCTGTGAATAAAACGCCTGTAGCTTTAAATCTTATTTTTTTTATTTGGTTTCCTGAAGGAAAGTTTCATCTGCAAGTTTCTAAAATAATCATTAAAAAGGAAAAAGAAAATAAATGGTGTCTGTACAATGAGCAAGCAGTTTCCTCCGCAGAAAGGACACTGTAAGAGCTGGAAGGCTGTGGCCCAACCTGCCATGAGGCAGCTGGCAGAGCAGCTTTGGACAGTCAGCTATCTTGCAAGCAGCTCATGCTGATGGAAGAGAACATGGCCTTTTTGGAGGATGTGAGGAAATTAGGGGAATTGAGGTGCCTTGAGGAAGTGAAGTTACAGGGAGAAAGGGAGCAGGGAGACAGAACAGTCAAAAATAGTCTCTGCTACTTCCCCTCCTTAGGAAGCTTTTCATTTCCAAATTACGATACCAGAGCATACACCCATGGCTGCAAGAAAAAAGCTAAATACCTGAAAATGAAATAATACAGCCTAGAGAAGCTAAGAATTGACTGTAAAGATCAGATTTTTTTTCTTTTTTTTTTTTTTTTTCTCCACAAGGTTTAAAGTGTGATTTAATTTAAGCTTTATCTGTACTGTAGCAGAGCCTAGAGGCGTTGAAGATAAGGGCTGAATTTGGCAGGTAAAATTCAGTGGTTTCTCCATGGATTCAAAAGAAAGGACACACCAAAGGACAAACATATATTCAGATACTGTGATAGTAGGGGCAGTAGAGAAACCTTAAGAGGGGCACTGACTTTTCAAACCACAGCAGGTCAGCAAGGACTAAGAACAACCCAAAACAATATGCACTGACTGTATTGCCTGTCTGTGGCCTATTTAACATATAATTATAACTCTTATTCAACCCCATATGCTTAATGGTTTTATTTCTGCCTTTAAAATTTAGTTGTGTGGGCAAGAAAATAAAATTATATTAGGGGAAAAAAAAAAGGTAAACACAAGCATCTGAAATGGGCAATACCCTTGTTGGCCAGTTGAATAAACTGTACTAGAAAGTGAACAAATTAAGAGGGTAATTCTAATCGGAACATGACCAATCACTGGAAGATACTAACATTAAACCAATCTCTACTTTCTGTGACGAATAAAGTCATTCTAAAATGAGCATGTTCTTTTTCTCGAATATGGTGTTCACTTCAAGGCCTGCAAAATACAGCCCTTTCCCTGGTGTCCAGGCCAAATAGTCATGCTTAAACCAAAGCATTTTAGTGTGGCCATATAATTACCAATGAAACACAAAAGCATAGCTCTGTCCGACATTTCCCTTTAAGCTGCAATCAACAGGTGACCTACAAGGCTAAAGCAACACTTAGAAAACTAAACAGACACTTCACTACAGCAGAGGTTTCCAAACTGCTGCCAGAGCCAGAGCAAGTTACCAAAGAGTCACTCGAGAAAAGAGAACAACATGGAAGGGGCTTCTGGAAAGTCACTTGACTGCAAGGATGCTGCTCTTCAAGTCAGAAGATTTAAAAAAAAAAAAAAAAAAAAAAAAAAAAAAANAAAACATAAACAACAAAAACCATAGCAATTCAAATTCTCATAAGGCTCAGGAAGCTCATCAGCATCTTAAAACATTCAACTCTATGCAAACCTACCCCAACTAGCTATTATTCAGGAGGTAGAGTTTAAGAGAGGAAAAGAATTAGTAATTATGACTTCGCATGTACTTTGGCTTTTGTTAAAATTGGATGTTACCAGTATTAATTTCAGAACAGCAGTTAGAACAGAAGAGGGATTTCCTGATTCAGTATTTAGAAAAACAACTCAGTGAAAAGTAACTGCATTTTTTCCATGTCTCATTACATTAAAACAAAAAGGAGAAACCACACCTACTACTTATATCAGTGTAACCTGACTAATAAACAGATTTAACTTCCATTTCATAATTAGAGCTTCCTTTAGCCATGAGCTACTAATCATGACAGGATTGCTGTCGGAAGTTTGCTTTTAAGAGTTTGACTTGGGCAGGCAGTTTCCTCCAAAAAGGCTACGCGGCAGAGAAATACAGAGACTCTGATTTTGCTTTTAAACAGACTAAATATTTATACTGGATTCTCAAGTGTTTTAACAAGTATTTTATAGTTGAAGAAATGACACAAGATTGCGAAGAAAACAGCTGGCAGAGACAATGTTGACCTTCTTCCCCCACTCTAGTGAGATGCAGAATTAGCTGTGCTACTCGGAGCTCTGCTGTTGAAAGTATCAAGAAACAAACTGTAGGCTGAGCCTACTGCAATTTATACTTTGTCTCCAGAGGAGCCGCCTCCTAGCTCTTACTCTGCAAAACCAATATTAAAAAAAAACACCACAGTGTAATTAAAACTACTGATTAGTAGTAGTAGATTAGTAGATTTAAGCTACTGATTAGCCTTTCAGAATAGGAGTAACATTAAATTTTGGTCCCGTGAAGTTCTATATGCCAAGCAAATTACAACGGATTACATATGAAAACAAAGAGCTTTTCAGTCTTCATTTTCTCAAAAGTTTAAAAATATTACAAAAGCAAANCACATATGAAAACAAAGAGCTTTTCGGTCTTCATTTTCTCAAAAAAAGTTTAAAAATATTACAAAAGCAAACAAGACAGTTTAGAAAAGAATGCAAATACAGATATTTAAGGAGTTGTATGAAATGAGTACTATGGCCAATTATATAAGAGTCCCAGCTTCTGCTAGGAATAATTTTTTAATGGTTAATAAAATATTGAGTACAAAACCCGATACTTTAACATCAACAATTTATGTTTTTATCTACATGTATATTTTACAAATAGTTCTCATTTTAGTTAGAATTAATGGAAACATCAGAACACTTAGCAATTAGCAACAATATTTACCACAAAGGTTTCATTAGCAATGTAAGGCTTGAATATAATCCTACCCATCGATCAAACTCCAGGCCAGTGATCTGCCCGCACGGCTGAAATGCAGCCCCTTTCAAAGCTGCACCTCAACCAGCTTAGATCAGAACCAACACAGAGCAGGACCTGGGCCCAGAAGCTTTATCCCAGGCTATTAAAAATCAGTAGACCTTGTGGACAGCCAGGTTTGAAGCTCTCCAACTTTCCTTGCATGATCCAAGTGCGTGAAGCTGGGTGATTTTACTACATGCTGCTAAGGACAGGCCTATCTTCTGCAGGGCACCAGCATGAACTCGGCAGCCCGAGGAACACGTGCCAGACAAATACATTCATGTTTTGCACATACAGGAAAAAAATGGGAAGAGTTGTAAAATTGATTTCCCTCTAAAAATTTTGATAAGAAAAAGAATTTTAGATATTGTTGGAGTCTGTACTTACTACTTGGTGACAAAAGCTGAATGCCATACACAGTTACACTGAAAAATGCATTGCTTCTGCAAGTCAGTACAGTTACACAACTATACTGGTATGTCACCCAAAACACTGATACAGTAAACGTTTTAAGGTTGAGAAACCAGTTATCTTACTATACAAATCCATTAAAGTTTAAATGACCATTCCAGACTAACTGAACAACTGGGAAACAACTTTAAAAGAAATATACTAGCTGCAGTGTCAAGCCTCACAAACATCTGGAAACAGTCAGACACTGAAATCATAGATCCCAAACACGATCTGTTTTCTTCCTTGTATCTGTTTAGCACCACATGTATTTCTTCTCATTTCTCTCTTCAGAACAAATGAGCAATGCAGCAAAACGAAGTATCTACAAAGAAAGCACAGCCAGCAGACCAGCAATGTGCAGCCTCCAGTCAACAGGAAGCGATGCAAACATGAATTTCAGTAGTTGAAAGAGAAGAATATTTCAGGATTATGGATAGCTCCCTTCATTATTACAGAACTATACTGTAGCATTACCTAAGTGCCTACGTCCAAGCCAGAGTACGACAAAGCATGAGGGCAGCAACTGATAAGGACATTCCTAAAACGCTACATGGGTATTATCATCCAGCATTCAGCAATAAGAAGTGTGCCGTAAAACATTAACTATTTTATCTTCATATTTAAAATAGATGTCCCTTACCAGGGCATACTACCAACAGAGGCATCAATTGAAGTCGCAGAACAAAATTATTTTTTACACAAGATGTTAAACACTCACTTTAAAGCCCTCTGAGAGATATTGTTTCCTATTAACTCAACTAAAGCAAAGTGGAAAATCAGAGTAATGCTGCACAGAGTCATCGAGAATGTATCCTACAATTGTTGTACTGATTTTGATACCTAGAAGTGCTGGCATTGTCCAAGACATTTCTATGCTTTTCAAGAAAGGGCGTGGGGTGTGGGAGGACATGTTGAATTTACAAAGCACTCTTCTATAGATACTGACAATTCCCTATGTAAACTTCCTGACAAAGGCACAAATATGCTTACAGATGAAATAGTAGTAAGCAGTAAAAGAGCTACTAAAAATAGGACTAATACCAAAGTTTTCTGATCAACATCTTATTTCCTGTCCAGCTTTCAGCCAGTTTTTCCTCTTAAAGGCCACTATTTTCTACAGTTCATATAAGTGCAATGACATTAGACTGCATTACAGACGGTAAGAACACCAAGGTAAATTTATACACTTTCTACAGCGCTAATATGGCATCTCTTTGTGCCTTAACTAACTTGCTTGTCACAAGAATGAAACTCAAAAGTGCAAATTTTATCTCATTCTGGTAAAACACTTAGGCTGTTTTCACCTTCTTCAGTTATGAAACTCCTTTCTCCCTCCATGGATAGTAGAAATCAAAATTTTATTGTTAAGACTAAACAGTTTTGCAATAAATGACAAATTATGTAACTGAATGTTTGAGAATAAAGGAACTTTCAGAAAATCCTCAAACTTTATCATTTTCCGCATTGCAAAGTGAATTAATAACTTAATGATCTATCATGAGTTTTTATCATTTTGAATCCAGATTTTTAACTTCGCCAATAGCACTATTGTATAACCTATTACGGGGCATAATGGCTGCACAGAAGATCAATTGTATCGATAATAAAACACTGAAGCATTATCTATCTACCCAAACTATATACACATATTGACAGTGTGATTTTTATTTTTATTATTTTAATTTCACTATCCTCTGAATTTAAGATGCTTTAACTGTTTGACCATCACGTATACATATCAGAAAAGTAATCAAGAGAAGAGAAAGAGGGAAACCTGATGCCCATGAAGGGCAGATAACAGATTGGGAATATGAAGCACATAAATTTATGAGCAGCATTATTCATCCATACTAACTGCTGCTCAAATTCTCTGTAGTCCATATGAAACTCAGTGTTTACATTTGGTTTTCTTTGTAACCATACAAACTGAAAGGTTTGTTTAAATTAAAGCTTTGACCTTGTAGCACAGTTTTGTGGCCACAGAAATGCAGGATATGCCTGATCATGGTGACTAGTGATGTGCAAGGAAAGATTAACTTTACACTTGAGTCCTGAACTGCCATGTTGTGCTTGCGGTAATAAAAAAAGTAATCCTTTTTTATTATTTTAATGAGAATGAGCTCAAATTACCTCTATTATGTCATATAGTCAGTCAATTTTTAGACTAGATCTACACCAATCTGTTTTTTCCTTAGGCTATATGAGCTATACAGCTATTATTCTCCTCCTGCTCTTTGTCTACTTGCATAACAGATGACATGCTATTTTTAAACATTTGGGACTTTAAAAACCTTCTGGAAAATAAGGGTCTTTCTCTGTTAATAAGACTGTGCAAAGCAAATATATACTCTGTCATTGTAAATTCTAAAAACTATTCCAAAATACTTCCAATGATCGCTACACGAAATGGACAAAGAAAGCACCTTACCTACTACCATGAGTGTGAATTCAAACCCTCTCTTCACAGACTTCCTGTATACTTGATTTGGAAGATTTGCAAATCCCACATATCCTTCAAGGTTCTTCTGTTGCTAAAGTAGAAAACATTTTGGAAGGAAGAAAAAAAAGTTGGTAACTTTTTTTCTACTTGTATTAATTTTTGGCTCAGTTATATAAGTGTTAACCTCATTCTTACACTTAAAGAAAGATGCTATTTATTCCTATTACTTAGCAACACACTAAAACTGCCTATATCAGACAATATAATGAACTTCAGAAAAAAAAAAAAAAGAGGGAAAGAAATATGTTTTTTTTTTATTAGCTCTGCAGTCTGACACAGAAGGCAGGCCATGCCAACCGTGTTGTAAGTACAATTACTATGTTAGGCCTGAACAACAAAAACAGTGTACAAGTGCAAACAGATTAAAACAATCAACTTTGTTCCAACTGGCATCTGAAACTCAGACAAAGAGCATCTCTGTAGCTTTTCTATATTCCTGAGAGTGGCACCACTGCAATATTATGGTGACTAACTTGACACACTCTTCCTCGTGAGTCACATAATTGGAGACTTTTAGTAAGGCCTTCATGGTAAATCTATACCTAAACCTCTGCTAATGCAGTATGCATTTCAACAACCTCTTCTCAAAGACAAAACTCCAGTTCCTTTAAAATAGTTATTCAAAAGTTTCCTATTGTGGAAAGAGCTGAGAAGCTTGAATATTAGCCATTGTTGTAACATTTCACTTCTCCTTATCCTTACATTGGCAAAAATCTTGCCAGACTCAAAATGCCTCTCCCTCTCCATACAGTATCTTGCAATCCTCCAGAGATCAGTCATGCTACTTCTTAACTATTCATCTAGTAGATTCCTGGAAATACATTTGATGTCACAGCAGTCTGAGGATCACTTAGTTCCTCAATTCATATAGATAGCAAATAAGGAACATCTAGAGTCAGCCAGCTAAAGCTACGTGTCACAGAACAAATGTTAATCCTTTTCCAGAACACAAATGTTGGCCTTGCATGGTTAAGGAAATCTCTTATTCTAAGATGTTTTTCATTTCAAATATCCAGATGTTTAGCAATAGCTTCATCTGAAAGACTTTGAAAGGTTTAGAAAGTCAGCTAGGAATTTGTAAGTCCAGAAACTCTGTTTCACTTTCCTATTACCACAACTATGTGCAAAAAATACAAGTATATTCTTAAGTCCTAAGCAGGAGTCAACGCTTCAGGTAAATTACCTGACACATTCTTTAAAGTATTAAGCAGCTCTGCAGCAGGGCAAGTCCTTCACACATATTAAGACTGCAATTGCTACCAGGTATAAACTGTTGTGTGGGTAGTCATACTCAGACACTCCTTACAGTTTTACTTGTCAACCAGCTGCATCTTTAATACCTACATACCTTTTAAAGTATGTCATGTTTACCAGAAACAGCTCATCCCCCTCATTAGTTGTAGGTAATACTTTTGCTTAAAAGATTGTTTTGAAATGTAATTGTTGTTTTGATTAAGTTATTTTTCTTTCTTTTTCTTTTCTTTTCTTCATACATACTTCACATTTTGGATAGTTTACTACTAAGAGCTTTAAAAAATATCGACTACTTAATGTTGAATAAGAATAGATAACAACTTTTTCTTTCTTTGTTAAGCAATTCTACAAGTCTACAAGAAGTCTACATTTTTTTCATCTATAATTTGATGTATTTTAATGAAATATAAATGTTACTAAGCAGAAAGATATATAAAGTGCCATATGTGGCATCAATGCTGTATTAACACCAGCACTTATGCCCTCCCAATAGGAAACTGCCTTTTAAAAAACTGTGATCAGTTACTGCATGCAGATTTATGGCTCACCAATTCCGATCAAAACTGAAACTTCTGAAATAGTGATTTTTAAAAGATTGCCTTTGTTCACAAACTTCCTACTTATGTGAATTGGAATTAAGCTTCTTAAAATCCTACAACAGCCTTTAGAAGTTACTTATTACTCTTTCTTTTGAAGCATTAACTTCTACTGATTCCACTGATCACTGTGCCAGGTGAGATATCATGTTTCTAATACTTAACATTAGCTCCTCTCCTTGACTTTTATCCCTGCCTGGCTTTGGCTGTCTGCTACCTTAGCTCAGTTGCAGCTCAGCTACCAAAACCTCAATGTTTCTTTCAGCCCTGCAGCACTTGTGGTATAGGTATAAGAAAATGATACTTACAGCTACTTTGTAAACAACATATTTCCATCATTTCCAGCGTGGAACACGTGGGTAGAACATATCCAAAAGCAGTGCAGGCAAGATGACAAATTTGTACCATTGCAGCAATGAATCCATGCAGATACAGCAGCAATCCAGAAAGAAAAATGGGGTGATGGGAGAAAGACAGGGAAAGGAAAAGTTACTTACATTGATCAACAAATTTGCCCTCTATATTTTTAATCTAGTATAAAATGTTTAATGCAACATCGATGTATTCACTCATGTAGGAGACAGCTTCATTTCATGAAGATTCACTGTACGAACTTCATGCTATTTAGTGCCCAATACACATAGTGATTCAATATTTCTTTTTATTCTTTCAGAGAGTTTTTGTTTACCATTTGTTTACCAGCCAAGCCTGCAACATATTTAAAGGTATTTATTTTCCTCTAAGATGTTCTCCAGAACATATAATCTCATTCTATTATGGTATTGAATATTATTCTCATTTTACGCTGGAAAAGACACAGTAAAACAAATAAGGAAAAGAAAAGAAAGATCTCATCACTGTAAACATCTCTTGGATAATTTTATATTTTTGTATGACTTTCTACACTCAATGAACATTTTGCTTCATTTACAAAATTAAGAATTAAAGGCACTGCTGCAAATTTTGGTACAGCTGTTGCAGCTGAACAACCAGATAGCACCTCAAACCAACACCTAGTTCTAGGCCAGCAACCAGTGGTGCTCCTGAGCCCTCGTATCAGATCTTTCAGTAAGTCTCNGCACTGCTGAAATTTTGGTACAGCTGTCACAGCTGAACAACCAGATAGCAAAGGAGACACAAGGTAAGTGCCTGATGCCAGCATTGCCTCTACTTGTAGATGACAAGGGACCTGTGGTGAGTTCTCCAACAGCACTTACATACAGCCACCTCAAAGCCATCACAGAGACCCTTTAAACTTGATTCTTGCTAGAAATCCTCCAACACAAGGATTTTGATATACTGATACCAAAACAAGCAAATGCACAAAAAAAAAACACCTCAAACCAATACCTAGTTCTAGGCCAGCAACCAGTGGTGCTCCTGAGCCCTCGTATCAGATCTTTCAGTAAGTCTCACACTCCCAGAGCCTGCTAGAAAATACACTCTGTGATGGTAGACTGCAGTTTAAAGCAGCAATGAGACACTTTCCTCCTTTACTAACTAGCAGGATTCAAGACTTCTTACTCTGTATTAGTGCCCAGGGTCCCAGGAGAGCCCTGCAGACAGGTCCCAGTGCCCTTCCCTCTGTCCTGCTCAACGAGGAGGCGGCGCAAAACCGGGTGGGGGGCAGATGTGCAGGCAGCAGAACCAGGGAGAGCTGCACAGGCTGGGACGCAAACTGCTCCTGCAGCAAAACGCCCACAGATTTTGATAGCGAATGCGTTAGGCATCCCTTTATCACTACCATTTAGCACATTGCTCATTGCTGCTTTCAGCTTTGCAGCATCAGGGCAGCGTTGTTGAGAAAACTTCTACACCAGCTCAGCTGGAAGAGAGAAGACCTCATCCCCAGTGGGCACCAGTGACTCCACGAAGAACAGCCACACAGGTCACCTCAGAGCTCCTGATCACAGGAAGTAACACTCTACAAACCACCAAAAACTTTACCTTTCAAGCATCTCCTAGAACAGGGATATTTTCGCACCTGAACAGTATTTGATTAATCCCTCTTCCATGAGCTCGTATACTCCCTCCTGAGCGCCACGTAAATTCAGTACCAACAAAAAGCCCTTGACAAGGGCTCCCTCTAATTATTTGCCCATTGCTAAAACAAGTTTCACATTTCAAAATCCTGTGAGCTTCCCAGGAGGCTGGTATGACCTGCACTGGAAGAGAGACTTAGGAGCACGGCACAAGAGCCTGCCAAAAGGCCATTCCCTGCCACCAATCGCCCTTTCTGATCATCTGCAAAGCCCTTCTAGCTCTGCCATCCTCTGCAGCAGTGAGGATGAGAACTGTACACTGCACCCAAAAGACAAGCCAGTCACGGATCTATGTAGCAGCATCACATTGTTATTCTTGTCCTCGGCTCCTTTCGTAGCGATTCCCCAAATTCTTAGCAATTCCCAAAAGTACAACTGGCTTTTCTGACCCTGACCGAGTATCAAGTTTCCACGGAACTGCATCGCAGGCCAAGATCTTGTTCCTGAGCCTTAGCAGAATTTGTTCATGTACAGAAGTAGGGAAGTCCCTTCTTACACTACCATGTGTGCATCACTTTACACTGACCTGCACCACATTTGGACTATCAATTTGTATCAGTCTTCTACCATTTTTCTACAGTCCTCACAGCTGTCCATCACCTCTACTACTCTGAATAACTTGGCACAAATAACTGGAAGTCATGCAGGCAATTACAATTCTGGCATTAGCTGCCTTCTTTTGCATCTACTTTGTTCACTTAGTGCTATTTTAATACAGGTAACCCCCAAGCAAAACGTCAAAGCCCACATAAGCCGGCAGCATTGCCAGTTATTTTCAATCCATCATCTGAACCGATGACTAAAAGCCAGTAGCAAGCAGCTACATTTGTACAGATGAATGAAAGAAGTACTATCAATGACTTCCCAAGAAAGCTTTAGGAAGAATACTAACATTCAAACATCCTCATTTCCTAGTGTCCCCTCAGGTCTGCTCGCCACTTCTGCTGCTGTCCAGCCCTTGTAATTTACCATCTGGGTCAAAAGACGACCCTTTCTGGCATCAGGTCCGCCACCTGAAGAAACAGGAGGTTCAATTCCAAGTCAGACTCCCAACTACAAACCCCAAAGATATTTTATGTCTCTCCTGCTTGCATTTGGAGAGCCCAGCTCACAGCCTGCAAAGTAAGGTGCTCTGCTAGGAACTGGCAGCTTGTTACAAGATGTTAGCAAAACCTTTCAAGGATTTATGACTTAGGTAATCAGTGGCAAGTGTTTGTGAAGACTATTAGAGAGGAAGAAAAACAAAACAAAGAAAAACTTTGACATTGGGTGAGTCACTGTCCATTGCAAACAAAGTTTCTCCTTTAAACAGAGGTTTTGGAGCTTCCTAGTCAAATTTATTCCAAAAATAATGAAAGCAATAGATTTTTCCCTAGCTTCATTCCAAGCACCATTATTTTAAAAATTCTGAAGAACTAATAAAGATTAGCTGTGGCTGTTGACAACAGATCTTACTATAAGCAACATAAAACAGTGTTAGAAACAGCAGTTACTCTCTCCGTATTTAGGTACATGATAGCAATGGCATCTGCCATCAGCAATGCAAACGAGCTCATCATTTTAACTTATCTTGCACATGTTTGGGAACAGGGAGCACCTTCTGAACACGGTGCTTCTCCCCAAGTTTAGAGTGCCACACAGTCAAATTGTTCTTGTTAGATATCTAGATATAGGGCAAGTTCCCTTCACACACAGTTTACTTTGAAAAGATCTTAGAGTTTCCAAATCATTCTGCACCTGCTCTGCACGTTGCTTTCAATACAGGTCCTAATACCTTCCTTTCATGAGCGTGGAAATAACAGCACAAAAAATGAAACCCCTCAGTTCTAAATATTACAATTAAATTTATGCCAAGCATCTACAAACATGTTTTTCCTTTCACTATTTAGAGTAAAGTAAAAGCATCTGCTGAGTTCACAAGATTAATTTTAATTTACATGCCAGAAGTCTAGCACCTCTGCAAAGGAAACCTCCACCTTTACTCACAGACAGGCATCAACTGCTGAAGCCCATTACAAGCCTTCCTTTACAGCAAGATAACCTGTCATGCAAGTGAGAACTTCAGGTCTTGCTTGCATTTGGAGGGAAGAAATAATTCTCAGAAATGATTCCCTATAAAACTTCAATTGTGCAACCTCTACTAAGAAATCAAGATCTCTTTCAGTCCCTAGGAATAAGCTGATTAAGTCAATGTTCAATAACTTTCAACCAGTGAATGCAGTTTCAAATCTACTCTGCATCAAAATTTCACCTGAATGAGCATCTCAATAGAGATCAGACTAAACTTAGCTCCAGGTGCTTTCTCTTGCTCTCTTTTCCTGTGCCAGATACCATCATCTAGAGTTTATTAGCAGATAGCACAGAAACACCTGCAATTTCTAAGAGCAAGAGGACCCTGCCAGAAGGCTTTGGCACTGCAGAGACCAGAAAGAGCAGACAGCACAACCCATGTTGAGCTATGGGACAGGCTGTCCTTAAGGAGAATGAAAAGCTGGAAGAAAAAACAAAGGGGATGCAACACAGGTGTATCATTAAACTATAGTTTGACTGTCAAAATAAACAACTCCCCCTGTCAAGCTCAGGGACCTACACACAATGCGTAAGGGCCTTCATGAGAAGGCTACAAACACGCTGCGGCAGCTAGAGTGAATACGGGCAGTGTTGCGGCTCTCGGAATCACCAAACATATGCAAGAAAGCAGACAACTGCCGAAAAAGGGAGCCATGGAAGTGTTTAGAACACCAAAACTAATCATGGAGTGGTGAAAAATGAATGTCGCCAAATCATGCAAGCCCAGCCTGTAAAGCTGCAGAGGACAAGATCAAAACAAGTTCCTCTACACCTGGTGATTCTACGAAACATTCAGAGCTGCCACCCCTACCGGTAGGTCTCATACTGTACTTCAGCCTTACTGGAAACCACAAGAACTAGGTCCTTGAAGAAGCAGTAAGCTATTTCTGTGCGTGTTTTCGGTAATACCTCACTACCAATATTACCTGTTTAACTCAATAATCTATCAGTATAAAGCCACTATCATACTGAAAGGCATTTGTCTGCTAGTTAGCAGATACTGTAAAACGTTCATGCTATATCAAAAATTTGATGCTTCAGTGCATCAAAACCGCCACTGCCATTAACAGATTTAGATAGCACACAGATGTCCGTTTTAAGCTTCTTGCACTTGATGTGTTTTTCCACTTTTTTCCTGCAAGCAAATGAAAGATCCTTATTAAAAACAAAACAACGAAAAAAAGAAAAAATAAACAACAACAAAAACCCTACAATACTGACACATAAAACACTAGCAACTTGCACCTAGAATTAAGAGCAACTAAAACGAAAATTCTAAATTAAATATGACAAGAAAGTGACTGCTTATCTTCTGCTCCATAAAGCAGGGTAGTCAAAAAGGACACAGGGAAGCCTACAAAAACGGCCAATCTGAAGGGGGACCTGGGGAGCCAGCAGGAATAACCGAGGCAGATCAAGCATCAAATCACACATCACTTGGTGTATCTATCACCACTTCTCCTCAGCTGCGCCATCACTACATAGTTATTTTGACGCAATCACTGATCCAAGGGCTGAAGAGGAAAAATGAAAAGGAAAAATACACTGAAAAAAAGATTTATGAATGATGCTCCTGCATAAAAACTCCATTAAAAAAAAACTCTATTCAGCTTCATATATGACATTTCCATTGCATATTTAGTTTGTGCAAGTTTCTCAGAGAGATGTAAATAAGTAAATAAATAAAAAGTACATGAACCACCCCACTAAAAAACCTGGATTTTTCAGGCAATTTCACCTCACTACTTTCAACTCCTCAAACCCACAATTCAGTTGATTTTATAGCAGAACGCTTAAAAAAAAAAAAAAAAAAAAAAAACAGAAATTCTCCACAAGTTAAAACCTCAACCTGAACACCAACAATTTCAAAAGTCTTGTTGGCCCTACACACATAGGAAAAAGATGCAACAAACCAAAATGCATTTCCTAAGGGGACCATTATTGAGTATACAATTTCGTATCAGTTCTGTTCCTTTTACGTTGACATGTAGCTGCAGAAAAGCTAGTGAGAGTTCAGAAATACTCCACTACCTTCCAAATTCACTCTGAAGGATGTCCCCTTAAGTCTGGGGGAAAAGTTTGTACCACAGCTACCTGTGGTGTGCCTGCTAAAATGGAAAATTCTCATTTAAAATAGCTTGGAGGAGCAGGCTTCACATACATACACACACACACACACACACTTCTGAACAGGGGATACAACTTATTCCCATATGGAAGCCATCTGTTTTTCTGTATTTTCTCTTATTTTACTATACTAGTTTCTATACTAATACCCTAAGCTCTGACTTACAGAAGACCTCAGTACTTGAGGTTTCACCAAGGAAGTCACTCAGAACTATAACTTTTTGAGACACGTCACTGACATTTTTCCTTTCACATTTTTTTTTTTACATTTTTGCACTGTAGTATTCTTCTGCACCTCGGAAAAGTGAAAATGTGATTTTTCTGTGAAAACACCCGTTCCTTTGTCTCAGACTCCTCTGGAAACCAAACACAAACCACAAGAATAGCTTGTGATTATTTTTTCCTCTTTTCTTTTGAAAAGGGCATAGCAATAGTAGCCTGCAGTTCAAAGTTAAATTACTGTCTTTTTATTCACATGCAGCAAGTTAAACGCATTTCACGAGCATTAATTTCTCCCCACAAGAGCACACTTTAGTGATACTAAAAGGAAGAAGTCGCTCTCATAAACTGAATTTCCAGGGAACTCTGAAATCATGTTTATGCCTCAATACTTCTTCTAGCAGGGGTATCAAAGTCTAAGAAAGAGCACTTCAGGAGATTATTAAATTCATAATATTTAGAGGATTTTACACATATTACAACCATGAGGTGAAAAGACTTTTCCAAAACTACTTCCTCACTGCCTGAGCAGTTCTATATATACAATATAAAAAAACAATAAAGAGACCAGAAAGATGAAAAAAGTGATTCAGTTGCAACTTTTAAAGAGTGATACCAATTAATAAAAACCCTCAGTGCGTTAGACTTTGGGCCTAGCAAGCTCTGAAGCACAGCTGGTTGTCTGCGGTGTTTTTAGACTGTCTTTATTTTTAAGCTGGAGAGATACCGCAGGAAGATGGTTCCCATTGTAATTACTGTGTAGGGAAAACAGAGTTGCCATCAAGATCTCATACCACAGTAACCAGTGGGGAAACAATCTCACACCAAAGAATGGTCCGCACCGATAACAAAATTTACCATTCAGGTTTAAAGTTGGACAAGTGCAATATATGGTTGGTATAATTCCCATTTATCTATAAGATAAATTGGCATTAGTTAGAAACCCTAAGTTCTTGCATCATTTATTCTGTGTGCAAGAATTCATTTTTGAATTGGCAGTTCCTGCACACATTTTTTCAAGGCAGAAGACAACCTGCCGCATAAAAACCGCACACAAGAGCCCAGCTGCCTGGCTGCTCTAGATGGCGAAGCCGACAACTGCGAGAACTAATGTCACAGCCCTAAAAGGATCCAGAACACCAGATCTGTACCTCTGTCAACTTTCTTCCCCTTCCAGACTCTTTCCAAGTACTTTTATTTTTGGCATTAAGAACAAAGCTGGCTGCGAGAAGCAGGCTGAAAAGGCAGGATCTAATGCCAGCTCTCGCTCTTTGGAGCCTGGGCTGCATTACACGGTCAAATACTGTATTAACCAGCATATCAGCAGCTCCTCGCCATCAAGCCCAGCTCCCCACTGGCTGATACACCAAAACACTCAATGGCCCAGACTCAGAGGCAGGAACGCCGAAGCAAGAAGAAAGTCGGATCTGTCCTCATTACCGGAGTGATGAGGAGCTGGACATACTGCTGAGAAAGGAGTCATGATTAACCCATGGGAATATTGGATGCTGGCAGACAAACTGCTGGCCAAGAAGCCAGCAGCACAAAGCAAGGGCCAAGTGAATTTCGTTCAGCATCCAGGACTGCAGTCGCTTACCAAACATTTCCTTGAAGAGGGCAGACCCTAATCGCTCTCCAAGTCTTCTCTAAAACCGACTCTTGCCATAGACATGGACAAACAAGATGTCAGTGTTTTTTCATTACTAAGCTGTCAAGACTCAAATAACTTGGTCCATATAGATCACTTAATATTATTTATCATCATTTTGAATTTGCGTGCTAAAAATTTAAACTGTTAAAAGAATCAGGATGCAACAAATCTAATGGGACATATATGAAAGGGCTTTAAAACACTTCAAAGGGACAAATACAAGACAGTTTGAAAGTAAACTAAATTTAAAATAAACACAAGCAAGGAACGACTGCCTGCTGAAATTCCCAATTTACCTTACCAAATTTTTATAGGATGGAGGTTTCCCATCCCCACTCTTCCTCCTTCAGAGCATCTAGTCTTCAATATGTTTCTCCTTTAACTGATTCAAAGGAGATTCCCTGTACGTTCTCCCACATTTCCCATCATCAGTAAGAAGCTGAATAACCATTTCCTCTGATTTTTGTCCTCATCCCTTTGAGGTCTTGTTCCCTATTGCTTCTGTCTGTTCCTTAAGAACTGCAGGTTCCTCCCACCGCTCTGAAAACTCACGGGTTTGCGGATACACACAGAATCCCAAATAGCCGCCCCGAAGGTCAGGGCTTGGCACAGCGGAACCATAGATGTCCGTGAACTTCAGTAAATAGCCCAGCAGCAGCTCACAAACTATCCTCCCACAGTCCTCCCCTCTAAGCATCCAAGTTGTCCCTCAGCTAAAAGCTAAAAATATAAAAAACACTAAACAAGGCAGTAGTTTGTCTACATTTTACTGATGATAAAGGGATTTCTCTGACTTCAATTTCACACCATCTGGCAAACTAATAGGAATAATAATGGGAAAATAGGAAAGTAATTTAATCTTGATCCCCTTGGTTTAGTAGTATGCATTTAGTAACTCTAATTAGGAAGTGCCATTTGCTTGTGGGGCTTTTTTTTTCTTGAGGGGGGATGGAAGGGAGGCATAGTGAGAGAAAGATAAATAAACTGAGATGGATTTCTTGGATTTGTTCTCCTTCAGAAATATTTAATGACCCAAACTTAAAGCCATTCAGCCACATTTCAGCCAGCATCTGGAACTCAGATCTTGAGCATTATATTCCAGACTTTACATTCTTGTTTTTGAAAGCTACAGTGAGCACTGAAAAGATCATACATCCAGGGAAAAAGGAAACAAACAAAAAAAGTCTTTGCTGTCAAAGTTTCCACAAGAATTTCAATTTCTGTAGCAGCAGCTGTTTAACGCTTCAGAATTGCTTTGTTTTTCACAAGAAGTTAGTACCAGAGTTAAAATCTGGTCTTCACTGTAAGAGCCTCTGCACAGCAATATTTCTGCATTCGTTAGTTTTGCTCAAGAAAGCCGTCGTACTACCGTTAGTGCTGCCACAAGTGTGGTAGGCAATGATGGAGCAGCAGAGAATATGAAGCTGGTCAGCTCAGCCATTCGGCGCTGATAGGATATGGTGCCCAAAACCAAAGATGGTGAGATTTGCTCTCCCTTCTTTATGCTCAACCTGGTCACCAACTGAGCCTCGGGAGACGAGCAACCACAAGCCTTGATTCCTCCGGCCAGAGAGGGTTTTCCTCTCTCCCTATCTTCACCTCTATTAGAGTAGAAACAAACAGACAAGCTGAGCGACCAGATTAACTACCAGGTATTTATGCTGCCTGGGGCTCACTGCCCCAGCTCAGCTTGTGCTGGAACTGCACAGAGAAAGACAGAGAAAGAAACAGAAAGCTGGGAACAGAACAGAAAGTCAAGCTTGCTTCTCTCGGCAGCAGGACTAGCTCACACGGCTCTGAAATGGGCACCAAACTGAGGGTGCACTTAGCCAGCTACTGCAGAAAGGGCTCATCCATATTCCACTCTCCACCATAGCTTCCTTCTCATGTCAGAGCTTCTGTGACCCGGCAGTGAGAAAGATGCAGGGTGCTCAAGTGATGGGGGAAGACGCACAAGCCAACCAAGCTGGCAGGAGTTTCCTGTTTGGTTTTCCACTTGAGCTCCGTGATCTGGCATGTTGTGAGGCCAGCCAGGCGCAAGACAAGGGCAGGGCAGGCAACAGAACTGTCTCCTTGTAGGCAGCTAATCCAGCTGCACAGCAAAGCAGCAGCAAGAAATTGTGCCATGGTGGCTTCACTGTATCCGTTCTGGTGACTGCACTGCCAGGGAACAAGCCTGACCAGCTCAGAGATCCAGTGGAAAAGAACCTACCCCAGCTGACTGGAAGAGCAAACTCATCCTCTTCATTTCTGACCATCTAACCAGTATTTATTTTAACTTCAATCATTATATAAGTACTATTTTAATGCAGGAAATATAAAAGAGGTAATATTTAATATGTTTAGCTTGTAATAAACTGCTTGTCCATCCTCTAGTGACAACCACTGGCATCAATGCCAAATGTTCATATCAGCCTAATTGTTCTCTGTGTCAAGTGCAGAGACCTGCACTGCTTCTTGATACAAATGTCACAGCAGTAACTCCGCCATCCACGATTTCATTCATCTTTCAGACCCTTCGCTGTTGCAATTATATCACTGCACAGCAGACCTATTTCTACATACAATAAGGCTATCTTGATTGGAATTTGATAAACTACTCCTTTGTAGTTCAACACCCTGGTAATCACCAGCATTGCTAAATAGATGCAGTACAGCCAGCTTGCATTTCTCTTTTCTGGTCACTGTTCTTGTCACGCTTTAACTGAAAACACTGAAAAACGCTTTGCATGGGATATTTTCTCTCTCTGGAGAACAGGCTTCTAGACCACTATCAACCCTTGGGGCTTGAGCGTTTTTTTGGCTGGGGTTTCTTTTTTTTCTCTATTTTTTCCCTTCTTTCTTTCTTCCTTTAAATAAATGACAGAAGAGTCTGAAGTCAGATTCCTTTTCAAACTCCCTTTAGGTCTCACCTCTCTTGCGACTGCAATGCCCTTTTTCCATTTACAAACTTGAAAAATGCTGACACTAAAACTAGGTGCTGTCTCTGAGTATCGATCCTTCTAAAGCTGTGGGGGTTGGGAAGGCAGAAATCTCCCTAATGCATTAATCTTTCCTCTCCCTGTCTGTAAGTCCTAGTAGTCCATTGCCTATTCATCTATATTATGCAGGTAAATTTTTATATGTATAAATTAAAGTATTTAAATCTTGAAATGTGATTCTCAGTGTAGATAAAAGTGTCCTAAAAAAAAAATCTTCTAGGCGACTGAGACACAATTCAGTTTATGTTTGGTTGCTGACAATTACTAGCTTCTGCAATAAAACATATCTTCTAACACCCAGTGTTACTGTTCAGTAATATTGTTTCCAAAGCTATTGGCAAACACATTCTGAATTATCATTGCTCTGAACGCTGGCATAAAAATGACAATATAAAGAGCAATCTGTAAGTAGGATATAGCTCTGGAACCAGGAGAGAAGAACTTGGATGGCTTTGAAAAATGGCTGCAATATAATGTACTGATCTGTGTGACTGCATCTGGCCTGGGATCTGGATACTGGTACTTGAGATCCTCGGACTTTTGGAAGCAGTGCAGAAAAGTGCCGCTGCACCAAAAGCAGAAGTAACATCCAGTAGCTTTTTCAGAAAGGAAGTCTAGGTCACACTTTACAGCAAGGTTTAGGCAGACATACGTTTCATGCATCTCCAGCTCAAAACTCTGTCATGAGAAATGTGGATACATGTTGTTTTCCAACATGCTCACAGGCCCATCGCTACTTTTTTGCTTTTAATGTAACACAAAGTGTCATATCTTACAGCAGCCTCACAGCCATGCTCTTTCAAGGTAGCACCCAGGATAGCTGCATTAAACTAAAGCAAAAGATAACAAGTTGCAGAAGTACCTAGAGAGTTGCTTTTTTCCAAATAAAAATAACTTAAATGCTTTGCCTATAAAAGCCACTTGAGGGATGACATTACAGAGTTATCCTAACAGGAAGATTAAAGCAAGAGACTGAAATAAAAGCACCAGCTTGACTCACCGCTTGTACCTGTGAAACCCTCCCTCATGAGGTGAGCAGGAAGTCAGTGGTTTCTACAAACTGAGTTTCTAGCCCTTGCAACTGGGAAACATCCTCGTCTCACCTGTGTCACTGCTCCAGCTCTGCCACCTCTCTTGGCTCTGAGACTCTCAAACTCTCTCTCAGAATAGGTGGTGTTCGCCTACAGCCTAACACTACTAGAATCTGAATTAATAATTTAAACAGGGCCTAACTAAACTACTTAAATGGTGACTAAATGCCCTCCTAATTACAGAGGACACATTTGCAATTAAGTAGCTTATTGCAGGAGCTGCAGTACCAAGTCGCAGAGAGCTGAGCATCGCTCATACATACGCATCTCCGGTCTAGACAGGCTAAGTGAAGAGGCTGGCAATAGATTAAGTGAAAAATGTATGTCAGGATGCACTTCCGAGGATAACATTCTCCTACACACTTTTCCAAGGAAAGTGTTCCTTCACTGACTTCATTTTGAAGTGCAACAGCTAGAGGTCCAAAACTTCATTCTAAACACAATCATAGTTCCTATGTAGGAAAAGCAAACAAACAAACAAACAAACAAAAAAACACACAAAGCAAGATCTGTTGAGTTTTGTCTTACAAAGATCACAAACTGGATGCTTTATTTCTGGTGTGAGGATAAACAATCAATTAATTTTTTATAAATAAATATGCACACAGGGGTGCACAAAGAGGTCTGCCTGTCATATTGAGGCCGCGTCTAAAGCATCATTCTGGCTTAGGCCACTCATCCTCGTGGCTGAAGTGAAGGAAGTTCCAAGTGCTGTTATCAGAGAGTGGGCTGACAAGCACTGTTTTGGGGGCGTTTGCTTCATTCTCAAAATGACTAAGTAGCAGCTCCCTCTGCAGAACAGGTGAGCAGCTTCGCTTTCAATTCAGATTTCAGCATGGGACAAGGTAGTAAGTGACCTTTATAACACGTCTTCTCAAAATCTGCTTTCCTAAGTAGAATTTATATTTATTGGGTTTTGTAGTTCACGTGTCAGCTAAAAACACAGAGTCATCTACAGCCAGAAAGAAATAATGCTCTTATGCTCAAAAGTCAATGACGCCAGTAATCTGACAGAAATAAACAATATAAAACACTGTAAATTAAGTAGGTATCAAGTACAAGATGTTTAATAAGCACACAAACACATTTTTCCCCCCCAACTTTCCTAAAGTCTGAGAAGGTAAGGACCTCAAGGTACACGCAGGAAGAACTGATAAAGAAGAAATATTTTTATGATGGCACTAGTTTGATATCTCAGCGAAAGTTGCCATCAGCAAATTAGCACCTACTAGGCAAAAGTCACCACTACAAAAACCTTGCACAAAAGCCATGGTCCACCTTTTTCCCTTGGACACACAGGAGTGGCCCATCCAACTTTCCGAGGAGCTGCGCCTGCACACACGCCCGAGCTGACATATTTTTGGTTTCAGTATTATCGGGGATCTTAAGCACTCCTACACAAGGAAGCGTTTCTTCCGCGGAACCTCGCCTAGAACCAGCGGGACGTTCCTGGGGCCGCGCGGGCCGCGTGTGACAGCCAGCGGCTCCCTGCGCTTCCGCGCGTGGAAGATTCCTGAAGGATGCAGCGCTCAAGGGAGCCGCACGCCTCCGCACAAGGTAACTTTTGGCTGCTTTGCCTCCAGTTGCCAGCTATCATTTCCCTGGTACGGGCTCAGCCCCACACATTAAACACCCTTCCCATTTCCTTGCAGGAGGGGTGGGATGGGGGGAAGACGGGAGGAGGGATTTGTTGAAGGAGAAAGGCGCGCAGAAAACGGTCACAGGGCATTTCAGAAGGATTTTTTGGGGAAGCGGGAGGGAGGATACAGGCACTTATGAGCCTTTTCTTTCTCTCTGGAGGCGTTGGCGGGGGGACGTTTGCGCGGGCGCGGCCCTGGCGCCGCTCCCCGCCTAAGAAAATAGCGCAAAAATAAATAAAGAAGCGGATCAAATAGGCGAGGGGCTCCCGGGCTGCCCTCGCCCGCGCACACGCTCGGCGAGAGGCGCCCCGCGAGCCGCCCCCTTCCTCCTCCTCCTGCCCGCGCCGCGATCGCGATCCCCCCCGCCCCGCTCCTGCATATTTTCAAGGCTGCTTTAATTCCTGCAGCAAATTCCTCCCTCCCAAATTTGGGCGCAAAAGGAGGAAAGGGGGGTGGGGGGNGGAGAGAGGGATGGCGGGGTGGCGGAGAGGAGGGGAAGGAAAAAGAGGGAATAAAAAATTAAAGAGGGAGAGGAAATATCCGCGGCATTTTCATGTGCCCCCCCGCTCAGCTAAATTAGCGCCTTTCACGATTTCGGCGCGGCAGGAAGTGGCGGGGGGGCCGGAGGCAGCGCCGCGGCGCAGGAAGGCGGGGGGCGGCCGTGGGGATGGGGGGCCCCGCGACGGGGCCGCGGCCCACGGATTTCCCCCCTTCCCCCCAAAATAAAATAAAATAAAATAAGCGGCCGCGGGTCAGCACCGCCGCCCCCTCGCGACGCCCCCGGCGGGTGTCACGGCGCGGCCGCGGGCTGGAGACTCACCCATGGCGCCGGCGCTGCTGTGG